>JANXJC010000005.1:28792114-28866162 GCA_027564655.1 Leptodon cayanensis
GGTTATATCTGATTCATGTACGTAACAATGTATACTTAGGCTCTTCATTGATATATGCATTTCAAATACTACAGGAACTAGAATTTAAACAGAAATTTAAACTTATTTCCTAGTTTGAAAGTGTTTCAAGAACAAACGTTATCTAAAGCTTTACGGACTCGAGATGTGCGTAATGGGATATGAAGCTCTAGGGCAACGGTACAAATTTGCCCCAGGTCAATGACACCCAGGGATTATTGCTGGCTGAAACTATTTGATGGCCAATAATATTGCAAGTTGCAGCCCCGTTTCTAATGAGCTACAGTCCTCGTAAAAAATTACCATCATAATGAACTACAAGACCTACAGAAAGCTCGAGGACTGTATGCCTTACAGACTAAACTAGCTTTCTGAAAGTATTGTACTACTTGCGTATCAGAAAACCAGATCCATCTGCGCTGTTTCCCTGTTACGAGACAATACCAGCAAGTACGCAGACTGCCTGCAGCCAGGCAAATCATAGCTTGTAACTTTTAACAGTTTAAATTAGGAGGAGTGTCTATATACTATTTATACAGTTAAGAGAGAAAGAGAGAAGCTCCTTTAGATGGCAATTCAGACAGAATAAATTGAGCTCTGTTCTGAATTTTGAATTGTTCTGTGAGAGCTTCCTTTCCATGAATCACGCGACGAACCTCCCGATGTAGGCATGTAACAACATTCGGTGATGAGAATACTTCATTTCCCTTCCGCTGTGGAACAAAACATCCGTGTATGACTGAACCCCACAGAAGTGAAGGAGCAGAGAACTACCCATGCGTACCCATTTGGAGCCACCAAAATTATTCTTAAAGTGGAATTGTATGAGACACCCTGTATGCTTTCAAACCAGAACGGTGTTACCTACAGGCAATTCTTAGGATACACGTAAATAGGTACCAGTTAAAGTGTTTTCTTGATCTTACATAACCATTTGAGAAAATCAGGATGCTGTGCTAAATTATGGGATTATTTCACTGTTGCTGTGTTTCAATTCTCAATACACACAAGACAGCCTTAGAATATTTCAGCAGAACTGCTGACCTTGGCTGACTTAGGTTCCTATCGGTTTAACCCCCCGCCCCCAAACCAACAACAGCACATTGGATTTTAAAGTGATTTGATTTTATACTCTAAATTTCCAAGAAAATGTATCCAAACCAGTTGAAATACTCCTTCCCCACATGCCCAAATCAAACCACGTCCCAAGATATCTCGATTACTACCTTAAAATTATCTACATTTACATTCTTGTTATCCTGTAGAATGTTCAACAGGCTGAAGGCTCTCATCTGTATTCCTAGGTCTTCAAGAAGTGGATAATTGCTCTGACACCCTCTAAGGGTTTCTGTTTTAAGGGGAAGTAAAGCCAAGAGAAATATCTTTCCTAGCTCAGCAGCACAACTCTTCTGTTGCCTTTTTCCAGCTAAAAACAGCAGAGTATGAAACAAGTCTTGTTGATACAAAATGGAGGCAACTCCACTTTCCCAAAGAAAAGTCTTCAAGTAGTAAACACAAAAGGAGAAACAACCAGAAAAAAATTCAGCCCAACTAAATCTTGAATATTTGAAATCTTGACTTGGAATGTGTTCCTCTCGTTTCACCAACTAGCCAGCGAACCTCAGGTGACCAAAATGAAGCGTTTCAACTGGTGCCAAACTGGGAGAATGAATCAGGGTCTATTTGGTAATTACGGAGGTTGTGATTATTTGAACATGCACGATCAGCGTCTATGTAGCATGACTTTCAAAGCTAGACAATCCCCAAGCCAGAGTCCCATTTAAGCTGATATACAAGCACCAGGCTTTCAGATCTGTGTAGGCTGATGGGGTTTTTTTTTGTGCACTGTGGCACTCTGGCGTCTTAGCCCCTGCGCTCCGCAGAACAAGGACAGACACAGTAACCTTTCTGACCTCTAGTTTGTTGCATGTATAGGAGTTGAATATTGACAATCTGATTACATGCATACGGCGTGATACATTCTGGGCAGATTCTTCTCTTGTTTACATCCATGTAAACACAGCGTACTAAAAGGCCATTAAAGTCAACAGCACGATCCCGGTGGAAATTGATATAAACTAAGTAAGAGTCAGGCTCAACGTTATTGTTGCAGCTGCCCTTTTATAAGCGTTATATACATTACAAGGCTGCATGGTGCAGAATGCAGCTTCTCCTGGAGGACTGCTGAGACCTTACCTTTTCACCAGGCTTAAAGATGTGGAAAAGACAGTTCAATTTTCACTTGTATGATGCTTAGAAAAACTGGCTCATTGATTGACAATAGGAGGAGCCAGGGCTTTCTCCAGCTGCTGTTTATGGCCATGTAAAGTCTGGCTACACTGTTATATGCCTAAATTTGCACGTTAGCTTGCTTATATGTTCTGTGGCTAATCGTGGGATCAATTTGATATTAAGAAAATATTTATTAAAAATTATTATTTAAAAATACATTTTTACTAGTCTTGAGATTTACTTTTTTTTGCCCCTGCTCCTCAAGTAACAACATGCAGCTGTCACTGATAGCAAAATAAAGATAGCTTTACATGGGACCAAATGGCAGACCACAATTTTTATCTCCAGCTCACAGAAACATCCTCTAGGCATAAACTGTGGCCAGCACACGGGTTACAGTGCTACTCTTCCTTGTAACCCTTGCACACAAGACATAAGAACCCAGTGAAGGACAGTTTCAGATAGAAAGGTAAGAGACCCACATCACAATGATTTGCGTATCACTGCCACCTTGCCCAGGACCCGCATAACATATCCAAGATTTCCATCCCGAATCCTGCCCCTTTCCCCTTTAAATCTTGGCAGCCATAGCAAAGACAGATGCTGCAGTTGCACAAGACTGAAAATAGAGTATCCAAGCATATCAGTAGCCTACCTTATGGATGTTACTGAGATAGAGATAAAAGAAGCATTTTTTGATCTCCGTCAAAGTAGCCTTGAATAGGACAGTTCCCTCTTTACCCTGCCAACGCTGAGAAGTACTCTACAGCTTTATGTACATTCACCAGGAATGCGTGGGTATGAACTGGTGTTAGTTGCACCTACCTCTGGATAAAATGGATGGATCCCTGTCAAATTTAAGCAATAAAGACTATCACTTGGCCCACGGAGCAGCTGACATGTGGACACTTCTCAGGCTTTCAAGGAGGAGTGTTGGGATCAGTCCAATCCACCTATTTTCCCATCTGGTGGTTGAATCAAATCCCTTATCTGTCCGCTTTTAGGCTCTTTTGATCAGTTTGTGATAAAAGGGGGCCATACCACCAATCATGAAATGCAGGTCGGCAGCCCAACCATCTGCTTCTTGGAGCCTGAAGAGCAGACGAAGCAAGCTGCTCTCCAGCTCTTCACTACAAGAAAATTAATCTTGTGTACTGTCAGACAGTGAATGGGGGAAAGCTGGCTGTAAAGAGAGTAAGGACACAATGCAGCCACCGACTCATTTCTGACCGTCACCACTAGCGTTCCCCATCCACATTTGGCATTAGCCATAGATTAAAACAGTGCAATTAAATAGTGACCAACGCTGTCAAGCGAGGACAGAACTAGGGCAACAAAACACTTGTCAGGCCAGGCAACTTGCGCGTACCTGTTCGGGTAAATCTGAACTTTCTATGGCAATTTAAAAAGAGCCTTTCATTAGTTAAAATTTTAGAAACAGTGCTGTGGAGTTTAGAATAACTTGTCAGCACTTTTATTGTTTATGTGTCTTTGGGGTATATAATGGAAAGGTGGGGTTTCTTGGACATGAGCAAAATGGATTAATGGGTCTTCAGTGAATTAATACGTGGGCTTCACACTTCTTTTGTAAGAAACAGTCCCAGTTAAAAAAGCATGTACAGGATTTTTTGAAAGGAAAATAAATGACCCAATGTACAACATTTGGGGTAGTGTTTGGAGTTTTGTTGTGTTTTTCTTTTTAAATTACACGGATGAATTTTACAAAAATGCTCTCAAAAGGTTTGGAGAAAACATGGAAAGTATATTCCCACATGAACATGAGCTACAAGGACAGCCAAATGGAGGACCAAGATAATCCTTAGTTTTTATTTGATAAATAGCAGCCATAGAACAGTCCAGAATCTACCAACATGTTTGCTAATGTTAAAGCCACAATGTCCTAACTACTTTCTCAAACCTGTAACATATGTTTTAAAATGTTGACTCCCCGTAAGGGAGGCAGTACACACAAAGGCTCTTTGCAAGGCCTGCGGACTACTCTAACAAGGATCAGAAAGCCATGAAACTATCCACAAGCCACCCTAGTATTAATTCCTCAGGCTGAAAATTCTCAAAATTTGCAAGAACCTCAGATCTGATGCCTGTATACACATCAAGTATTAGCACGTGCATAATCATCTTCTACTCACTTTCTTGCAAAAACACCTGCTTTGCATAGGCATAGGCATTTACAACTGCACGTGCACCTAACTTTTGCTTTGTTTTAACGTTCTCGCCAACTAGAAACCAGCGCAGCATTTCATGTTCTTGTGATGCGTCATATGAATGAGAGGATTTCAAATTTTCCTGTTCTATATAAAATACAGCTATGTTCATATACAGAGTAGACGTTTCTGTATGCCTGATTTTGTTTTGCCAGCTGTCTTGCTGTTTGTTCACAGAAACACCTAATTGTGTAACAAGTGCAGTGTTTGAGGACTGTAGTCAGATCTGTCCCAGCGTAAATACTGAATTTTCTGACGCTGCTCTTATACTATATAGCATCATGTGGCAGCTTTAGAAGAGATGAAACGGCTATTAGCTTGAGTACTTTTTAGTCTTTTCAGAAATAAATAATATAGAAACTGAATAACAGACCAATAACTCCATCTTTTGGTTAACTTTAATAAGGAAATGTCATAACTGTCATCTAATAGAGAAAAATGCTTAAGGAGATCAGAAGAACTGAAGAAGTAAAATGAGATCCAATGGGAAACATAAACTGTAACATGGGAATTTGTCACAGCAAAAGCTCCCTCTCTGTCCCATACTAACTCCCACCTCAGATGTATATATGAAAGTATCACATCATGAAGCAATCTATTAGGTACCTGAGCCTGACAAGGACCTCGCAGACTATTAAGAATTTCATAGTATCTTGTCATGAACCAGTGACTCTTAGGCCAGGTTTGTACCACAGCATTTTAAGTATCTTCCTGATATGTCTACTTGCCCTGGGCGCTTCCTACAGGCAACGCAAGACAACGTGCAAACCCACGGACTAATCCAGTCCATGTAAAACCAGAATTGTCTGTGTCTGTCTCTCTTCTCTACTATGGGCACAGGTTGGACTGACTCAGCTTCTAACAGGGGTATCTAACGTTAAATGCCTTCCGTTAGACAAGATGAATCTGGACTTTCTGATAGTTCATTTGAAAGGCCACAGGGTTCCTGGGTGGCAGTGGCCAAAAAACCTTCCTGCGTACCCTGTGTCGCTCTCAAACAACAGAAGATTCACACCAGTAATTCCATTAACACAGAGACACCCTGAAAAGGGTACGGAAATCTTGCAAATAAACTGGGGTAAATGTAGTTTCACAACATCTGTCAAGAAGAGATCTGAAAGCCGTCCACAGCTTCAGCAGCTGGTACCCCTTGAAAATTTCTGCTAGGAGCCAGTCCCCGCTCCTGCTCTCACGGCACAGCTCAAAGCAGTGGTTTCTTCAATCCGCTGCTCCTTTCCCCAAACACACTTCCATCAGTGCCTTGGGAGACTGCCAATGCACAGGATATATTTAAGTACCTTTCATTTACGGAAATGTCACTTCCTTCATTAGACACAGGTGAGTGTCTCTGTCCTTTCACTGTCTTTCTGTGTCACCGGCCAATGACTTTTTTGTTCAAGACCATGGAAATACTGTATTCTGTTTTCTCAATCTCTGCTTTTATTCTAAATCAATGCCTAAGGTTAGTATCAAAATACGAAGCGTTACCTAAAGAGGCAAATTTACAGGTTTTTTTTAGAAATCAGAGCGGTCTCTTCAGCCACTCCTTAGGCACACACTGCGATGGACAATACGGCCGAAACCCTCCCAGCTCGTCACCTTGGGAGCGCATCGCCCACGGCAAGGCAACGACTTTACCAAACTCCAAATACTACAGATAATAAGACTGAGTTTGCTTATACTGATAATTATGGCAAAACAATTTATCTCCAAGGGGAGCCCAATTTAGTACTGGTAGAGCATATGATATTAATGAACTACTGGAACACACAACTTGGTATAGGCACATACAATGAAATGACTGAAGGAGCAGTAAAGTTGGATCTCCAGTGATACACCTGTTCAGGAACAAGTTCCAAGTAGAGATTTTTCTTATCACAAAAAATGGAGCTAAAAAGACCCCATTTCTGTAAAAGGTTTACTAAAATAGAGCTAGGAAACATACATCATTTTTAAAAAGTTTAGAACTTCCAATGTAAAAAGTATTAAAATTACTTTCTTTTATCATTTTAATAACAATGTCTGATTTGTCAAAATAACAGTAAAAACTCTATAAATATCTGTTAAGGGATTATTCCAATAGCATGAAAAACTCTAGTGAAGAAATGACACAGAATATAGAACTGTCATCAGGCATTTGCATATAAAAGGCTGTTTAAAACTGACAGGCACATAAACAGAAAATACATGCTATAAAATTAGTCATTTTTAAGCATTGATCTTTAAATAAAGCTGGCAGAGCGCGTTCATTTTAGCTAACTCATTCTCAAGAGGAATCACAAAAATGGTGCAGCACCTAGCAACATATTTTCTTCAGTCTTGTAGACAGATAATAGTTTGATTATTACAACGTTTGAACAGATCTTCATTAACTTACCTTAAAATATTGTTGGTATTTCTTGCATAATGTATTTTTGTTAAGGATGTCACTACACATTTACAAAATAAATGTATTATTTATCTTTTCAAAAAGATGATCAGAACTGTGGTTTATTAGATATCGGAGGCTGCTTGTCAGAAAAAACATATATAGCACTCCCAGGGCTATCAAACAGAATGCGTATTTTTAAAGTTCTTACCATGCAACGTTTGTAGGGAAACGAAGAGCTTTAATAGGCCTACCAAGAGACAAAAAAATGTTTTGGACTCACAAGTCCTTTCAATCAGAAATAGAAGCAGCACACTTCAAGCCAAGCACCATCTGAAACAACACCCTAAATTTAAATTAATGCAAACCATACAAAATGCATATTGCTAAAAAAAAAGCAGTTCTGACAAGCAGAGAGGAATAAAAGAAAATATTTTGACACTTCCTAAACTGAAAATATTGACTCCTTCGAACAGCCACGAAAGTGGGCTTTAATGCATTTCATTCAAAGGCTGCGACGGCCAGGGTCACGTCCCACGTCCCCTTCCCCCAGCGAACGAGGAGAACCTGGACGGGGGCTGAACCCACAGCGGGGACCTGCGTTCAAGAGCCTGACTTGCCGGGAGCGCCGGTTAACCAGCAGGCTCCAGAAACTCGGTCTTTGCTCTCAACCGTTCCATGTCGGATCAACACCGGCACCCTACGCACGCACGGGGCTAGCAAGTGCCAGCGGCTCCCGCAGCTGCCGGCGCAGCCTGACGGATGGCTCTTGCCCCGCTCCCAGGCTGGCAGGGCAGGAATTCCACCCCCTTACTCCCTACAGCTCAGAGAGCAACCAGCGCCCCAAGGCGGAGAAGGGGGTGGAAACATCTTCTCCGTTAGTTTTGAAAGTAACGAGCTTTTACGTCCTTATTTTCTTAAATCTCTGGCTCGAAATCCTTTTCGTAAAAGCGCCTAACATTTAATAAAGCAGTACTTTCCAAGGCTCTCCGAGCACTGTTCCACTGAAAATTGTAGATTCATAAGAATTTGGTTTTATTTGGCTCTCTAGATACAAAATCAATTAGTCACAAAGCTTTGATCCTATGACAATTCAGTATTACATCATAGTGCGAATTTGAAAGAAGCACAGAACCTTCTGCAAGATTTGAGCCCAAGACTTCTGTTAAAAAGTGTTTTCTGTACAAACTTCTATTTGCCTCTCACTTTCATTTAGTTTTAGAAACTACCCAGAGATTATTTTAATAGAATTCAGATACTTATTCTAAGAGTAACAGATGTAGCTTCTTTGTCATACTATTTGGATTACTCATAAAAAAGCCTCACAAACCGATGTTCACTAAATATACCCATAGGCATAACTGCTGTAACCACTGATTAGCAATCTAATTTGAACACATTTCATTAAAAGAAATAAGCTAAAATAAAAGTATTTCTTGTTAAAAAATCATTATGCAAATCACAGAACAAAAAAAAAAGACACCTTGGCAAGTGAGCTAGCCCATCCCTCTCTTCCAAAGCAGAATAAACTGTTTCGTTTCTGACAAACATTTGTCCAAAATATTTTCAGAAACTTTAAGCAAGGGAGATTCCACAACACCTCCAGCAGCCTATTCTAGCACTTGCTTATTCTCCAAAAGTTATTGGACGTTTAACACAAACCTCTTTTGCATCAATTAAAGCCAATTACTATTTGTAGATATGTACTTACAAGTATAAAAATGTGTAAATGTTTTGCAAAGGTATACTTAACGATGAAAAAAATAATGCCATTTACTGACAAAATGAGTATTTTGTAATGGAATAGTAAAAACAAATGCTTTTCACTACTATTCTCTTATTGAATTCTTGCTATATTAATTAAAACTTCATCAGCTATTTTTATGCTTGACTGTATCTTACAAACATAGGAAAACGCACATTTGTACCTAAACACCTGACCCAACTCTGAAATCAGCACTGATCCGAACTCAGCATCGGCTTTGCCCGCAGGTTTGACAGTAACAACCACTGCCCCTAGAACTGACCTAGGCAATGAAGGTTGTTGCGAGACATGGGCTTACCGAAGTCCAGAAGTATTAATTTAAATACTGTACGACCTAGAATATTATCCTTTTGACAAAAGACAGTATTACAGTTCACATACAGGCAGTGTTTACAGTAGTCCTAAGAAAAAGAACATATACCACCTTCTACGTTTTACCAGAGCTTCCGCAGCTCTTCAAATCTGTAAGAAGACACTGAGACCTGCCTTTAAATTAAAACTGGTAACTGAAAAATTATTTTCCACCTGTAAGTGCAAGCAAGTTCAAAACTACAGTGTTTCATAAACCAAGACTAAAAATATAGCAAAGGTTTGCAGGTGCTACAGCAATATTTCCCTCTTGCCCAATAATGCTGAAAAACAATCCAGTTTTGAAACATAACAAATGAGCAATAATCAAGCAGCGTGAAAAGGAACTTCTTTGATTCAGAAGCAAGGCTGAAGGGTTAAAAATATTGCTTAGGAGCAATCCAGATTTTTTTTCTTTAAAATCAAATTTTTGCAATATGTATTTATAAAAATATTAGTGAAGGAAATTTCAAAATGGAAGTTTTGCTTTGAGGTGAACCTGACTTTGACATCATGCACCTTTGACAAACTAATATTAATAATGTTGTTTTGAAAATGTAGGAACGTTTCAGCTTCCTCAAAATCTTTTTTTTTGATACAAAATTAATGTAACAGATTTCAGAGTGGTTTAGTACTGAAAAGTCCTAATTAAAAATGTTGTAAATGGAATACTTCATAAAGCTCTAATGAAATATTCAATGCTGGATCAATTGTATTGCTACTACTAAAATAGTTCACATTTTTCGCTATATTTTTGATTCTTTCCAGTGGGATAGTTCCTATTCCCAACCATGGCAAACCCTACAGAGGCCAAACATATCATTTTACCAAACTGGTAAAGAAAACTCAGCTTATTTCATTTCGAGAGTTTTCTAAATTATGGGCTTTCAGACTCAGTTACAAGCCACAACAAAGGCTAGGAAAAAAAAGATTTAAGGAGAAGAAAAGGAGAGACCTGAACGGTCGACTCAATTAAAAAGAGCAGTTAAGGATTATTACTAAGTTGTTAATGATGGATACCTTTATTTTCTCTATAAACTTTATGAACACTATACAAATATCAAACAGTGGTAACAAACACAAGGAAATTAGAGCAGCATTTACACATGGAAGGAGAACACAGATAGAACACCCAGGTAATAGAGAAGAAGACATGCTGTTGGCATCTTCTTGTTTAGAGAGTTGCTAAAGACATTTAAGCTGACTATTTACCTTTTCTTGGGGCAGGAGCAAAGCTTTAGGGACTGCCTAAAAAGGTGTATATATGCGTCTATCTGTCTCTGTCCATTTCTAGTCAGCTGTGGTGACCCAGTCATTATTGGGAGCTTCTGAACGGCAAACTCATTAAAGTGGCTAAAGTCACACTCTCGCTAACTTTTGTTAAATGTAAGACATCCTGAAGCAATTTTTTTAAATGAATGAATTTTGAACGAAACCAAAGCGTATCTTCCAATTTAAGATGCAAAGGCACTGAGGAATGAATGATTATAGTCTCTCCATTATTTCGTAGGTGACGGCTTGATGTGTGGGTTTTAGAAAGGAACCCACTGGGAGCTTGGGGTGCACAGATCTTTGAAAAAAACACCTCCACAACCCCTAACTCACTCCAACCGTCTAGACTTCACTGTGCATGGAACATTAAAAGGAAGGAGATTTCAGGCTGAATAAAATTCACATTTGCAGTAATATATACTGTGGGGATGGTCTTTAGTAAGCGTCTAACATTTCTCTGCCTTTTATACGTTGAGGATGTAAATACAATTATGAAGAACCACAAGAATAACATAACTAGATATTTATGACTGCAATACCACCAGTACCTTCGTTACTTCAGTATCTCTACAAAATCCTCAGAGGTAGTTTATACTTTTTACTGTGGAGCACAAATGCCTCTTGCAACAGGCTAGACTTTTGGAAACATGATAGCGTGACATAAAAAAGAAACTGCAATTCCTAGAAGTTTGTATCACATATAAAGTACGCAATGTTACATCTATTTGGCCAAATGGATTAGCAGGCTGGATTTGTGAGCATCTGGCTTTTGAATATCTTAAACCGTTTTATAGCAAGCTTTTCACATTGTACAACCTCTGAGCATGCTCCAACACACTTTGTATAACACATTTTGAGAAATTCCTTTCTACTGTATTTCAAAGCCCTTGTGTAACATACTGAAGTGTTAATAATGAGATATATAAGCCCCAACATTGCACTCAGACATATATATGCATATTTTACACATTATTTAGATACACACCAAATGTTAAACTTGCTACGTATTCTAGTAAAAAAATCCAAAGTTTGACATATATAAATACATCCTGTCTCCCCTGTTCAAAGATAACTGGAAGAGCTACATAAATAATAAAAACAGGAAATAAAACACACTTTAACTATCCATTATCAAGGGAATATTGTTTTAACAAGATGTATGGAATCACATTATCATTCTATTAATTCAATAATCTTGATGTTGTTACAAGACTGAGACAGTTATCAAAGCAGGGGATCATTCCTGTACATAAGGATCACATCACTTAATGGGACAGAGATGTCACATACACTACAGCGTCAAAAAGATAACAGGACCGAGCTTGTAGTGGTAATGAATTTATGTTGGCATACATGGCTCCAACAAAATATCTGGTATTTGATAAGCACCTAGATACAGCTGGGTTCGAAACTGCTATCCTTATAGTGCTGATTTCATGAAATCCCTCACAAACTGATCTTTTATTTTATACTCACACACATTCAACATCTATACATACTTCCTACTGACAGTGGTTTCAAAGGTCTTTCATTAACTCAGCCTTGCAATGACAAACGTAAGAACACCTCCTCTTCTTTTGAAATTAAATGAATATTTATGGTAATTATTATTAAACAACTTTACCCTTGAGGACACTGGTCCTCAGGGTTTGCATGGCTTTTCAACTAAACCTGTTTCCTCAGAGAAATTTTAGGAATTATTCTTCATGATTCAGTACATTCCTGCTTAGTAACTGGTAGCCAAGCTAACACTTCTTACACCTTTTTTTCATTCACATAGTTTTAGTAAAAAAGAATAAAAAAGAATAGACTCTGGGCATGCAATTTCTTTTACTACTTGATTTCTGTGTGTAGCTGATAACAGTGACCCCCTCCCACCTACACGGCACACTGGAGTTTGAGACACACAGAAATTCAAGATAATCACAAACTGGTTTCAATACACGTTCTTCTACTCTCACAGCTTCTCGACCCTGCTGTACATGATTTGGTCTCACATCCATTATGGAGAGATTAATAGAACCATATAGTTGCAAGAAGATCTGAATTCTAATGACTTTTTCGGCTGACTATAAGTCTGCAGGTAAACACCAAGACTACCTCTTACCTATCTTTGAATGACGTGTTTGTAAGACAGATAGATGGAGGCAGTTTCACTTCTGCTAGTTTTAGCCTTAACTACTGCATACGTACTGCCTTTCACTTCCTATAGTTCATGACAGACACATCCGATGAAACCACCCGAAGAGAACAGGCTGCATTCGAACAACCGTCTGTTTAGCTACCCGAGGTCATAAAAAAGGTACTAATTGTAGTTACAGTGCTACCATGTAACTATGGCCTATACATGTAAATAAAAACTTGGAACGTTAGGCAAGTCTGTAAGTTACATACATATTTATGTACACGAACAAATAGAAGATGGAGGTGTGGCACGGTCATTTAACAGATGAAGGATGCCGCATTGTTCTCAAATGGTGAATTCAGACAAAGGCCAATTCAGGACTAAATAACGTGCAAGACCTAAATCCAGGTATCTTTTGTACATTGCTACTAAATGCCAGCTTCTTAAGGCTACCAGCATACAGGACAGGATTTTCTGAATGAATAACCCTGTTTTTTCTTCTGTTTGCATTAGGATGATAGAGTTGCCACCATCACAACAACGGGACAATTATTGAAAAAACATTGACTTTAATAGCATCTGCTGTATTTGGTATTCCTCAGAAACCAAGAGCGGGCAGATGCCCTTCATTCCTTATCTCATACTTCTGGAAGTCGTTACACAGGCAGTACGGATGAACTGTATACTTTTCCAGCTCCAGCTCCAGCCACAGATTTATATAACAGTTAGTGAATGCAGAGCTAAGTTTGGGAAGCGATTACCACAATGTGACATGAAGCAGAACTGAAATGGTAAAGCTGATTGAAGAAGGCAAACTTTTTCTTAGGAGAATCTTTTCTGAATTCTCCTAGATTTCATCCTTAGTGTTAGCTAAAACAAGATTATACGGCCAAAGGCTTTCTGTTCTATTTCTCTCTTTGCAGATTAATCACAGTTGATAATGAAAACTACCATCAAGCTAGCTCTAGGTAAAATAAAGTTTGCACGGCCACCATGCTGGCATTTCAAAAGTATAAGATGAGTCTGATACTGTGACATTTACAAGGCAAGAGGTCCCACTTAGTTGCTTTACAGCTATTTTGTGTCAACCATGCTACTTGGCACACAGCAGAAGTGTTGTCAGGAATACTGTCTACATCCTGAGTGAAAAACAAAACTCCAAAAGTGAATGTGAGGGACAGAAACTATAGAAATGAGGAAAAAATTCACTTACATTTATCCAAGATGGCTGTCGCTACTACTGTTGAAACTCTGCTATGGGCTGAGGTCACAAGACCCTGTAAGCTAAAATAGAGAAGCTTCAGCTGAGGGTAACTGAAGCTGCAGCACATTAAAATACATTTTAAAGTTATAGGTATTGATTGGAATTTAAATTTCTTGATCTCTTTTTCCCAAGGCATGAAAAGTGACCTCTACTTTTTGGTCATTTTTCAAGCCTGGAGGGAACAGATTTTCAGTATTATCCCCTACCTCATTATAGGTGTGTATGTATGTAATATACAGTACATGATATGATATTATGATGGTTTCGTTGGCATGAGCTTGGAGTTGCCACATTATTCACAAATGGTGAAACCATACGTGATTTATGCAGATCCTCCCAAACAAAACTAGAATAAAACCTTTATACAACATCACATCATCATGTATGTAGGAAATGTGGATTATATAAAAGGAAAGCTACCTTAAAAATCTTCAAAAATGTATTAAAATGCATCACAGAGCTCTTTTTCCTTTCTATAAAGGTAATTTTTAAATTATGCACCTCTGAAGGAGTCTGATAACTTTTACATCTTAGAAATACCAAAGTAACTTCAAAATTATTTTTTTATGTATATGAATACTGTAGTTTGAAAATCTATCGCCTCTTAACCTCCCAGCGCTTAAATCAAGCATGTGATCAACTAGGCAGCTAGAATCTCCTCTTAACCTGTGATATAAAGACCCTACTGTTGGCTTTGATAAGTGGCAGGATACTAAATTTGTCACTAATTTTGGATCAAACTTTCTCTCTTCTGGCCCACAAATCACTGTGCTTTTGGGAAAAGAACTGACATGCGAAAGAAAAAAAAAAAAGGAGAAAACAGAAAATAATACCTTGGGAAATTATTGCTAGTGTTAACAGTAGAGAGTTGGAATGACAGAAGGAAAGAGACTAGTCAAGTTCAGCCGAGAAAAGTGCATGGTGAACAACCCTGCAGTTTATTACCTGTACTAGGATTGCATATGATACCCACCTACGTAAATATACACTTGTGTATGTGCATGTATAAACAGACATATGCAACGTGGAGAAACAAATTTCTGGAACGTGTCTTATAGGCTTTTCTGTGTCTGAAATGAAGAAAAGCAATTCCAAGGACACAAGGAATGCAATGAATCTGAACTACAGAAATCCTGAAGCAGCCAAGTAACAACAAAAGCACATATATCATACATATTTGATATACATGAAAGAACGACAAGTTGCCAAGAAATACAGCGAAGGGTGGAATCTCTGCGCTTTCTGAGCAAACTTACAAAAAGAAATTCCCATCACATAATACAGATGTTTACTGCATTTCTTGTGCAACCATAATGTGATTTATAATAGATGAGAATATAACAGATGAGAACTAAGAAACTACCGGTATACTGCATCATTTCGATGTATTCAAAGAAATAGTGTGCACAATTAAAACTAAGAAATCCAGTGAAACTGTTACACATTAGAAACATTGTTATAAAATTAACTCCAGAAGTCACCATACTCTCTATGAAACATCACACTCAAACCCATTATTTGAAAGATGAGTAAAGAAGAGTAAAGAAGACATCATGATTCTAACAAAAATGACCACTGGGGAAAAAAATAGGTAAATTTTTCCTACAAAAAATGACTGCTGCATTTTGGATTTTTAATAGAAAAAGGCAGTAAGTGTTATTCAAATTACGAGACCATCTTAAAAGAAAGGGAGAAGTGATGGCAAAGTGTTTGTGATAGAAGACTAAATAATTCACCTTTACCAAAACCATTTCAGTACTTAGATGACTAGTCTAAAGTTTCATGAATGCTTGTAAGCCTACATAGAATGAGTATTTCCTAGTCTCGATGATACAGGATAGATGCCACATCACCAGAACACTATATCCCAACTGGAACTAGTTGCTTGCCTTCACCTAACGAGAAACACTAACAAAGAAATAGCAAACTGAAATAGAATTAATTATTCTCTCCATGAGCAGAGAGACTTCCATAACGGAATTTATGCAATCTAAACAGAGTGTGTTTGACTATGTAGAATGTAGTCTAATATGCTCAGTGTGTAAAGAGGTAAAGCTCTATCGACAATAAGCCTGGCTCATTTCATAAGCAGCAATTTATTTAGAAGAAAAAAAAAAAAAAAAGAAAAATAGAAGTGGGAAGCGGCGGGGGGGATATCACTCTACCAAATGCAAAAAGTCTAGCCTACCCTAGTCATTTGAGGTTACCTGTATAATCCAAGGAGAAAAAGAGGCATTTCTGTGGCACAATTCATTAAATCCTAATTATATGTCTAAATTAGATAGGGTAAACTGTCTCTTAAGCTGTGTTGACTGTGCGTTGACAACAATGTGTTGACTAAAACTGCCTTGACTATGAATGGTGACAAAAAGCTCTTGAGCCTGGACTATTAAGGTGAATGGCAGAGACAATGTGTAACCATCTCTTGTCTGGTGAAATAAAGCCTGCTTCCAAGAGACCAATTATCTAATGTTGACTTCCCATTAGTATGCACCTGAAGTAGTCATTTGTATTTATGTTAAAAAGATGTAAACCCAGACTACTCTGTATTGACTTCACACATTCAAACTGCATCAGATAGACACGATGCCCTAAAAGTTACTCCAGGTGAACAGCAAAAGTAAAACCGCCATCCACTTTGGTTTTCATTCAGGTACAGGAAGGCAACAAACAAAGAACACTGCTGAAATCCTCCTTCATTTCATTCTACCACCGGATGTATGGACATCCCTATAATACCCTATACCCTACCTATACAAACCAACCAACCCGCAAATCCCCTTCTTTCCCTTCAAATCTGAAGAAAAACTCTTGTTGTGGAATAAAATGAATGAAAATGTTACGATCTACACATGCACACACACACACACACACAGAAACCAGCCAGGGAATCTTAGGTACTAACATCCATACTGAAAAAACTACTGAAAAAATCAGCATGATGCATCAGGAAGTCCGATACTCAATAAGTTGACTCTCGTCAATTTAAGCAAAATTTTGTTTTGAATAAAGTTCTGTAAGTTAAAAAAGTATATAAAATCAGATGTAGCCCAAATAAACCATAATAAATAGTAGAAACATGTTTGCATTGTGTAGTAGCTCAGTATAAACTTTTCCAATATTATATACCCTTCAGCTTTACAGGGCTCATAAGATTAGATGTGACAGTAGCATAGGCCTATTTAGAGATACATATGACAAACTTAGGCAGCCAGCAAGGGAACAATCACCATTTTGATAATCAATTTCAGAACTGAATTGAATTTCCAGAAATGATTTGAATGAAAATTAGCTCACGGCGTGATGGGGGTTGGTACGTTTGGTTTGAATAAATCAGGTGGATAAAAATAAAATAATAGAAAAAAATAAACCATATTATTTTGTAAATATTTACAGATTAATTCAAATTTATCAACTACAAAAATTAATCAGAAAGCAGATTGACAGCACCTCACACAACTCGGTGATCACCACAAATCCAGACAATGTATCAGATTTCATCACAATAGAGGTCATGTTTTAAATGAAGGTAGAATTTGTTATGCATTATTCATCCATCTGAAAATATTACAAGGTGGGACAACTTTTTTATAGTTTATTACCATAGCACATTACAAAATGCATTTGTAAAATAAATGTTTAACCGATGAGTCTATGACAAGTCGTTACAAAGCATATTATAAGATGCAAATATTGTTAAAATACGTGTGCATGTTTAATGCATGAATTACAGTCATCAGGCATGGTATAAATTGTCATAAAATTTAACAAATGATAATAAGATATTTATAAATGGCATCTAAACATAAAGTGTGCACAGAGAAGTAAATGGTACTAAAATTAATCCTTGTATGAAGGCTCTTTCTTTGCTTGTCTTTTTACTCAGAACAAACCAAGTTCGGTGATTTTTGTGTTTGGATGCTAGTAAGCAATGTCTGAGACAAACTCCTCTTGCTAAGCTTCCAAGGCAGCCAGAAACTTCAGTCTTCAGAAGATTTCCAGAATAAAATTACAGACAGCTCTCCATTAGCTCGGCAGCATTGATTACCTTTAACAACACCTCCAAATCTTTTCTTATGGAGACTTAAAAAGCCCGGAATAAATCTGAGTTATTACTTTTACAGACAAATTTTCCGAGGAAGTAAACTGTTGAAACTCCATATTATAATTCTTTGTCTACTCATCAGAAAAAACAACTTCAAGAGAACAGGGAAGAAACAACCTTACCTTTCAAATTTTGTACGCTTGATCAGTGATACTCAGTTTACAGACACTGATCTCTATAAGCCTTGTATATGCTATTATACTTTTTTTGTAATTCAATACCATACAGCAGAACATTGATCAGAGAAAAGGTATTTACGGGTTTTGGCATATGTGTAGAATATAAACAAAGAGCTGTCACCAGGATATTTCCCAGCTGATTACAGAAACAAAATTTGTCTGTTTGGAAGAGAAATTTATATTCGTTCCATCTAGAAGAGTCAGACTGAATGGCAGACGAGATCCTGAAAATAAAGAAACGTCCTTACTTCCAAAATCATCAGATAATTGTCTAGGAAAAAAGGAAAACAGACTGAGTAAGACAGAGAGAGAAAGAAGGCAACTACAGGGAGATACCATAGTCATGTCCTGCAAGCTTTTGTGCAGAGATTTGCTGGTACGTGAAATCACTCATAATTATGATACAGAACTTGAATGATTTCACTGCAACTAAATAATGTTCTAAATCTAGTTTAAATCTGCCAGGTTTCAGCTGCTGAAGAAGCTGATCTCCAGCTTCTGAAGCACAGTCAAAGAGCATTAGCAGCACACGAGATGTGTGATCCTGTGATGGGGATGTTGACATTGTTCTCTCTTAATTTTCTCCAAAGTTTAACAAGATTCAACGCCCGGAAACAGGACCTGAATATATTCAGGAAAGAAATAAACTACTAATTTTGGCAGAACAAGCAAGGAAAAAAACCTTCAAACTTTACATGTTTTAAAAAATAAATTTATAAATTCAAAGATGAAAAATCTATTTCGAGCTGTTGAATACCAAGGGTTCTTGAGCCTCACATTGCTGGGAGAACGTAAAAGGGAAGGATCTCAAGCTTTTATCCTGTCTTACCATCTCAGCCAGCCCACCATTCGTAACGCATCTGGAGTGGGCACTCACAAACACAGGATATTAGGATCCGACTCACTATCACCTACTGTCATACTCCTCTGGACATAAACAATGTAATCAGGAGCCTGAATTTCGACCTGGTATCACATGCAAAGATAGGTAACATCTCAGTTAGAGGACTTGGTGCATGCACGACTAGCTGTACCTTTACAAAGCTTACCCTAGATCTATTTTACAAGCAAGCGCAGGTGACCACACGCATCTGCCTATGGAACACTCTTCCCTTCTCATCTGTAGAACCACGAAACATTTGCAGTTGCACATTATATATTTCTTCACTGAAAGCTTCAGTGAGAGCACTAAAATAAGGTCCCCGATGCAGATGTAGTCACAGGAGTCTTGCGATCCCACTGAGAAAACAACATATTCAGTCACAAGGTGCTCCTGCCTTCTGCATGTCGCAGCTGGAGTAAACAGTGCAATAAGTGCCTCTGAACTTCCCCACCCAGGAAGGTATTCAGAGAATTTGTGGCTAATGGCTTTTTTCCTTAAAAGCCCTCACATGTAAGGCCCTCCACAAATTATTTGTTTCTTCAGCTCTTCCAAACATGAAGGAACCTTGCAAGCTTGCAAAGCACAAGAGGCTTTGAAGTCAACCCCAAGCCATTCCTTCTTGTGTGCGTATCCTGTTTCCTAAAGATGTGACCATTCCGGTAAAACGACTGAGCAAGCAGTTCTCAGATAAGAGTGACTGTCTCAAAGTTAAATTGAAGGTCAAGAGGATACTGCTCAGAAGTGTGAAAAATGCTGTGCGGGACACTCCCCCATCCTTCCAGCAAGGGCATCGCTCCCTGCTTTCTTGTGACACTGCTGGTACTGTTTAACCTTACTTGTAAATGTGGACAAGTTTCAAATCAATTCACCAGAGGTAAAAAACCCCAAACACAACAGATAACAAAAACAGAACACAAAACAACATGATCAAAATGTCCTAGAGTAAGGTGAGGTTGGAAAAAGATGATGAAAAGATGAGTATCATAAATAAAATTAGCAATAAGTAGCTTCTCTTATTCGTATGTTGTTATTTCCTTCCAAGGGTTACATGACAAATGCTTAAAACCCCAACATATATTGCAGACATTGTTTAGTAAAGGAAGAGGTTTTACCAACATCTACAGCTGTTGTGCAATTATAAGTGCAGGAAATCATTAATGAGAAACATATAGTAATTTTCTACATACACTTCCATAGCTGACATAGCATCCTTCTTTGTTGAGCAGATATATATCTCTGTGGCAGAACAATTCAAGAGAATCGAGGGAGCCAACAGTCTGCTGGTTCAAAGAGGAATTTAGTCAATTGGACAAACTGAAGAATATTTTCAGTCCTAAAGGACTACATATATTAACTGGAATTATTCTCATATGTGTAACTACTCAACAGGCTATAAAACCAGCTGAAATCTGACAATGAAGAGTGTGTCTTCTTTCAAAAACTAAAATCTTGGTTTGTTTTTATTTTTGCTTTCCCATTTTATCTTGGTCGTCTTTGTAATTTATTGTTCACTTAAAAAAATGGCTTTTTCCTGATGTACTTGGCAGTTTATGCTAGACACACGTTAGGAAAAGGTCCACTACTCTAAACATGAATTGTCACCTGTATTTCATGGTTTCATACTACAGTACACAAGGTGACAAAAGTCCAACTGAAAATGTGCATCATCCACTACAAAGAAAGAAACTACAGTGCGCTCAGCCTGTAGTTTGGTGTAGTTCGGATTCACAGAATGGTACTGGTACTCTTTACATGCGTACTTAGAAAAGAAATTTCTCTGAGTAAGTAAAACAGGACTTTTCTTGAATTGTAAGTAATAAGTGAAATGGAAACCATGAATTCTATTATTCGGGGAATAATCAGCATTTTGTATTGAACTTCCAGACATCCTGTCTTTGTGTGCTTGCACGTGTCTGTATTTGCATCTTCCAATAGATTCTTCATTCTATTGGTAGTTTGTGTTTCTCACCCACAGATTTCTCAACAAACTGTACTGTATGACTAGTTACAACTTCTAGCCCCGAGATCTACAGAAGTGCAAAGACAGGTCCTTTAAAGCGTGCCCTCGAGGACAAGAGTTGAGTGTTTAGCTGATTTAAGAGGTAAGTGTAGCTAAATAAATTTTCTTAAAAGAAGTTATTGTCTCATTTAAAAAGTATGAGATCCTAAAATGAAAGACAGTCCAAGGAAAGGAGATGGTTAGAGAAATATCAGTTCAGACTTAATCTGAAGGTCTTAAGAAAAAGACTATACTGCACTGAAAAAGATGGGTCATTAATGGCAATCAGAAGGCAACACTGTGTCTTTCTTAAAGAACAGGACAGTGCCAAGGGATTTAGAGACTGGAGTTTTAATCTTTGTACTTCATGTCCCTCCTGATCGGACCATTACAGGGTTGCTATGGACTGTATCCAACAAATCTTGGCATTCCTCTTTCAGGGTCCTGACCTAGCCTACCTGCAATTAGTCTGATGAGATTTACACGTTCTTTAGACAGGAACAGAAGATGTTCTGTGGAGTAGAAGTCCAGTTTATGCATGAACACGGGCTACCGTCATCCCAATAAGACAGGATACACAGGAAAAAAAGAAACAAAACAGAAGCAGAGAAACAGTATTTGGAGCATCTGTGATATGACTGTAGTGTTAAATAGGACAAACAAGAAATATTCTTCATGGGCTTATAGTGCAAGCCTAGAGAGCCAGAAGTGGAAGGAGTGCGACCAAAAGTCTCATGCTTTCCTATATTGCACAATTTAGGTGAAAGATTTCTCACGTAGACAATTGAATGAGGATCACCTTTTTTGGCAGGAATTGTGCAAAGATACCAAAGCACTTGCTCCAAGAAGAAGAGACTCGGCTCATAAAAAGTAAGAGTTTTCTATGCGGCAATACACAGACTGCAACTAATGCAGTGCTCCTGGAATACAAACAATGAGGAGGCTGTGGTATATTTTGTTCCTAATAAAGCCTAGAATCGTAAAACTATATAACAGGAAGGGACTGAGAGATCGAGAACAAAGCACTATACAAGTAAGTTAAATATGAAAAACCTCTACAGACAATTCACAAGAATGTGCATATATATACATATATTAAAAAATTCACTTATCTGTACAAAGACAGCTCTAGTGTAGTTTGGGTAACTGATTTGGATAAATAACCTGATATCATGGTCTTCAGGAACCAAAGCTCCACCAGTTTTTCAAATGACAAGTTTCTTCTATCTGCTGAAGATTTAGGGAGCAAAAAAATTTCACAGACATTAACTTCAATTTTTTTTTCAACTAAGAAATTATTATTGGCATTATTAATATTAGAATTTCTGCTAGCATTTTTTAAAAACAACCTAAATGACATTTGTAATTGGAATATATTTTATATACAAAAACAACTACCCTGGTTTTGAAATAATAGCTCACTGATAAAAACTATTACATAGAGCAGACTCTCACACAAAGATACATATGAAAGGGGGTGAAACCACACTCCCCTGTGGCTTTCAAAGTACAGCTTTGCTAGGAGTTACATACAGACACAATGTATGGTCTAGAATAGTTGGACTGCATAACAGAAGTATCTGTGGAGAGAGGAAAAAAAGAAATGATCCTTCTTCAGGCTACTGAGCAGTATTTTCATATTAAAATGAAACATCCTAAATTCAGCGTAACATCACAAGATCATACATCAAAATAAAAATGGTATTATAATATTTTTGTCAGCACACTTCTCAATTTTCATAAATCTTGGGATTGTTTTCTAGTTTCCATTTTACTGTAGACTGAGGAAAGATGTGCCTATTATAAGAAGATACAACTTGTTTTCTCTCCCACACTGCGATTATTCTTATTTTTTAACAACCAGTGCAAACAGTTACATTATCAGTGTAAGCAGTCAAATTACTCCTTCAATATGTCTCATACTAATCAATACTGTCTTTCTTCTACCACCATGGCATTCACTTACTTACCATTCTACATTCCTCTGGAGTGCCACAAAGTCATCTCTAATCTTGATAAGGCTAAATAAGTTTTTGGTCATCTTTAAATTTTGACACATACGATACCCTTCAGCCCATTTTCCAGCTCATTAATAAATATATTAAACAATGCTGTTTAATGTACAGGTCAGTGGTAGACAGAAATGTTAACCTTTTGCCATGCTGAAAATTGACAATTTACTCCTACTCTATCTTCCGTCTCTTAACTTGTTTCTAACTTACGATGGAACTTTAACTTTCACCCAGAACTATTCAGTTTTCTTAATAATCACTTGTGAAGGACTGTGTCAAAGGCTTTTTGAATGTCCTTTTGAATCATATCTCTTGGTCTTACTTAAAAAACGTTTTTTTTCTTTTTTTTTTTTGAGACACTTACAAATATTTCTTGTAGATTGAAAATATTGGAGTCTTCTTAATAGATGCAATAGAGATGTGTGTGCTCTGCAATTTCAGTAGACTTTGAGGCCACAGAAGAAGAGCATGATTTGTCCCCCAGAAAGGTCAGACCACCAAAAACTTCCAGCTGAATCAGTAATGCAGAAAAATTAATTATAAGGCCGTATTTTATCCTGTTAGAACGAAGCACTTCAATGCACATGGTAAATCACACAGGCAATGAAGGACTCGGAAGCGGTAGCGGGTGCAGTCGCGTGGGAATTACTGCAACTGTGCAAAGGTTTCCAGTTGCTGACCAGGACCATAGCGTAGGCATTGCACAGACACAGAGTAAAATGATTGTCCTATGTGAGACATGAGATGACAGTGACAGACTGATAGGAAATACCTGTCATGATAGCAGGCAATATATGTGCCTAAGCTTTCTATACATAAACTGGAGAAGTCGGAATGACTGACTTGGAGGAGGATAATGAGGTACCTCACAATCATTACAGACAGCACAGGAGAAAGTACAATAGGGCTTATCTGAAAATCTGTAAGTAGGAAATTAATGGCTCATTTTTTTTTTTCCTGCTTTATGAGGAAAAATGGGTATCGTGAAGTCAGTCTGTGAAGGATTATAAAACTGAAAACAAACTGCCTGTATTTGATGCTTTGAAGGGGAACTGGGGAAAGACGCAGAGAGAGATGTTAAGAAAATAATCTGTGCAGAACAGTGGCAGCAATGAGACAAGATGACATTTGTCATGTGCTGAAAAGAGGGCAGTTCTAGTAACTGAAATGTGGAGAACCTGCATGAGAGTTTCAGCTCAGCGCACAGCTTAAAAGGCTGTACCTTAGTACGGATGTGAAGAATAGGAAAGATACCCAAATTCAAGATGTTGTTTATGCTCCGGGCTTAAGACAACTGACATGCTGATACAGTTGACAGTGATGGAGAAAGGGGGTGAAAGAGGAAAGATTATTCCTGTTGGTCTTTAAGTTGATGTCTAAGCATCCACAGGTCAGTATCAGGAAGATGGGATGAGTTTTATCTGTTTGTGTTTTTTTTTTTTTCTTTTTTTTCTATAAAGGAAATATATCTGGAGTACAAATCACAAAGATGATGACTAGGTTTCTCACTTAGATTAACTTAGATAATAAAGATTCTCTGAAGAAAAGAAAACGGCAAAGAAGCAATTAGAAGGATAAAAAGAAAACCAGGAACGCGTAGGATGGAATTGGGAGAAGAGAAACTCCCTACAATTATTGAGAACAGCATACCTACTGAGCTCACAAACTGGCTAAGGGGATGAAGAAGCGAATGGTAAGCAAAAGAAGTCAGTGAAAGAAGTATGAACTTTTTATCAAATTTATCAGCTTCTATCATGAAATCAATTTCATTTTTTCATATTGCTTTTTGTGTCAATTCCCTTTTCATGGCAGAAGTCATTTAAATTTTTTGAAAATAAAAAAGTTCCCACAGAAGGGTACAGTTGGCAAAATCTGTTGCTATTAGTGGCATTGTCTGCTCAGCCCAAGAGGTGACTGATGGAAGTGAGAACCTTCTGTATCCAAGAGTCTGTCCTTGGATACTTTCTATGAAAAGTCACCTTCAGTTACAACTTATGTACAGATTATGCATGAAAGAAGACCGAGTTTTGTTCTTGCCAATTGCTCAGTATGAAGCGTTGGTCTCTCAGCAGACAACAGAAGTTGCCAGTGGTCCCTGAAGCTAAAGTTCCGTTTTACAATTACAGAAGAGAGTTCTTTTACCAACACTGTCTACAAGAAATACCATTTAAATCTCCCCCAAGCAGTTACTGATGTATGGGATTTGGATTATGGAGCCGGCAAGGTATTTGATGCAACCTAACAACTCTCGCTTTTGTGTAAACACATATTAAAATACCCACCAAACGGATTATTAGGGTTCTGCTTAGTGATCGAGAAATACAGAAACTGTTAAGATCCAGAAACTGTTAAGATCGGGAACTGAATTACACTTTTTTGGAGAGTCTAGGGCAATGTGTATCTATTGATTTGCCAATGACATCCGATGACATTTGAAGTACATACAACTGCTCTAGATATCACCTACTTTATTAGCTTGATATTTCCTAGCACTACACCAAAGCTATTCTAATGCAGCTAAAATGAAATGTGGGAACGCAATAAGCAGAAATTCTGTCAAATTTTGTTAGATTTTTGGCACTGTATTTTTTACTTGTGACTGCCATATTGTACTCAGAAATATTAAGAATTGGCTAATAATGGCGGAAATGGGTCCCAAGGAACAAAAAAGACCAACTGATAACTCAAGACTTGATCAAATCCATGGTAAAGTTGATGAGAGTGTTAAGCATAAAGGAAAGAGTTAGCGTAAGATGTGTCTGCATAGAAAAGCAGAGCGAATTTCAGAGTAAATTGTAAATAAAAAGCCAAATGGCTCTAAAGCATTCAAAGAATGAGCAAAAGCCCAGTGACAGAAAAGAAGGATCAATATTAAACCCTTACTTCTGTGCTTTCTGTCTGAACTTCAAAAACAATGTAATGTTTGGGAATTAAAATAGGTGCTGAAGATGTTAAAGAATATGTGATTCGCAAAATAACTAGGAAAAATACTGAATTCGACATAGTTTAGTCAGTAGACTTTTTTCTGATTAGTACTGTTTTCATTTAATCTTACAACTTTAGCATTATGTTTTAAACTTAAATGATAAGACCCTTGATTAGTACAAAGAAGTATAATTTATCAAAAAGGAGTTGCAGATTTAGGTCATTCAAGGATGTTATTAGATATTATTTTATTGTAATAATCACCGCTTATTCTGTAATTAAAAATTTTAATGTTTTAGCTGGCATTTTAAACCAGCTATTAGAAAATAACTTCTGTTTACAGCCTAATATCACCTAATACACTGGCTTTCTTAGCTCTGTGGGGAGCCCTTTCAAAACAATAAATGGAGATACAGTGATAAAACTCCCAAAGTCCACAAAAGGCACGTGGCTCAACACATTCTCCTATGTGTATTGTATTAGCCATCAGCCTGTTCAACAATATGCTTTTAAGTAAACACAAAACTGAATATTAACTGAGCAAAGGGTACACATTGTTCTGTTTAGTCAGTTTAAACTACATATAAGCAACTGATTCATCCCATATCAAAACAAAGCAAAACAAACTGTTGATTTTCATCCAGAAAAGCTATAAAAGTAAACAGCAGACGAAATGTAATGTTCATGAAAACCGGCACTATATTAAAAATTACTTCTTCATTTTTTTAGAAATATAAAACTCCTTAGGAATATTTTCGAACTTTAGAGCAGCCAAGTTCCATTTGCTCTTTTCACTCTATATAGGACAGTATTTGTCTTTCATTAATCGCATTATGTGATTGATAACACTAAGGTGTGTGGCTCACTTGCTGGGTTTGTCCCCCAGGAGGATTCAGTCAGGCATTAGTGCAAGTGGCCACCCCACCGCCAGCCAGGTAAACAGACACTTCGGTCCCCTGATGTGCTCCCACCGGCGGTGGCCTGCCTCCCTCCAGGGATGTCCCCACCTGCGGAACACCTAGTGCTGCTCTAGCGGGAGCCAAAAACGTAAGGAACTGCTAATATACTGCTAAAACTGCCCATGGGATAGCTAAATAGGGTATAGAATACGCTTGTGTGTGCATATGTGTATCTATGTTATTCCGTAGTTTTAGTTTAAAATTATAGTGCTGCAAATGGTAAAATATAATAATTATAAATACATGATGAAAATACAATTATATGCTGCAAAATCAAAGATTGGTCCTTAGAGGCTTACAAGTGTGGCTATGGATTCCTGTTTATAGTTGATATTGTCAGGTGAAGAAAAAGGGTTAATTGATATGAGAATAGGCAGCAGGTAGTCTAAAGATCTCTCTGAGGTAGTCTATCGATATCTCCTATATCAATAACAGACCAAATGCTCCTCCTTAATCAACTTCTATTCATTCATTAGTTTCCACAGAGATTAAAAAAAAAACCCAACGACCTAATGGACCAGATATTCAGCCATATATCACAATTTGGAAGGAAGAAAAAAAATTAATATATAAGTAGTAAACCTAGCCATGATTTAGTGAAAGATATTTTTAGCTAAGGTTCTAATAATCAAAGTGATGTAGCTGTATACGAAAGACCAAAGCAATAAAGATTCTTTCCTATTGGATACAGACATAATCTTCAGATGTTACAAACTGATGAAACTCACTGCTTGCTTGATATAAATTATGTTGCTGACAATAAAGTGCATTTTGAGAGAAAAGAAATCACTTTGCCATCAAGTGACAACCGATTTTATTTGCAGCGGGAAGGAGAACGCCTCTGGAAAAGCACTCCATTGAATTTTCCATTGTTGCAGTCTGTGCTGGAGCTCGCCGTTTAGGGCAACTATTTTCAAATACTGTACTGATACAAAATAAAATACTGAAAAAAAACTTATGCATAGTATGATATTCTATCTTCATTTTCATAACTGGGATATACTGTGAGCTAACACAGAGGTGACATTTGAAATAATGGACTAGGTCTTCCCTGTGTTTAAAAAGGCAGAATTATAGAAAATCTGTGCTGATTTTGTCCAATAAAAGGTTTGATTGTGTGTCTTCTGCCAAAGTATTACCTAAGTTTACGGGGCAAGAACACACATATTACAAGTTGTTGAATGGTGTCTCTCTCCATGTCATATTGCAGCTCACTTTAGTTGCAGACTTTGAAGAAGCCACTCTCGTCTCTACAAGACTCAAAAAGCAGTGCTCTTCTACAGGGAAAAAAGGCACAAGGGACTGTGTATAAAAAATGTATTCTAGAACCTCAGAAACCTCAATTACTTCTTGATTTTTAAAACCTTCCCTTTAAATATATGAAATGGCACTTCCTGAATTACAGCTTATTTGTGCTTTGTAACATACACATGGAAGGAAGTTAGTGTACATTTTTAATATGTTTTTGCACTGCACAACAAGAATTTTCCTTCTGTAATGGAATTTGCCTTTCAAATAAAATTAACAAAACCAAACCTGTACTTAAGAAAGGATGTCTCCAAAACTCCTAATGAAGCTGCTTGTAACATTCAATAGAAGTATTCATGAGACAAACACCTCTAAGCAAACCTTTTACGAAATAATAAGCAAAAAAAAAAAAAATCTTCCGTATTTTAAATGCTATCTTCAACCTCAGAGACATTCTTCACACGAACATCCACATTTTCTATTAAATTGCTACTTTTAGACAGTACTCTGTGTAGTATGATCCTCTTAATCCACAATTCAAGACTGATAATCATTCTTTCCTTTGTACATTTCTAGGGATCTGCTGAAATGCTTGGCTGCCTAAACTACAGTAATTTCCTTTATGCAATTGTAAATTAAATTTTGTAGAAGTGGAGAGTGATTTTTAAAAAAACATTTTTCCTTTTAAGAAACTTAATATAGCAAAGAAAATTCAAGAGGAAGACACATCCACACCTCTGCAGGAACACGGGGAGTCAGAACAAAACACAGAAATCATAATTTTACAGTTACATTGTATGTACTTTCCTCACCCAAGCTGACATATAGTATAGTATATTTTATATAAACATAGGGCTCATGTTATTTTTATCTTGTAATACTTCTTTCTCATCTCTTTAATATGCCAATGAAGAATATTGACTGAATCATAAATGTTTTCCCCCTGCTTATAGGCCATTTTCCCTGGAAAAATATAAGTTGTTTACTTTATATTCTGTCAGTTCTAACTGTGCCAAAGTGACCAAGCCCAGTAAAACAAATAATGCATTCCCTGGAACAGCACATGACCAAAAAAAACAAATTTGAATAAGAGCGGCTATAAGAATTAAAAAAAAAAAAAAAGAAGAAGAAGAAAAAAGTGTAGCCCTACCATTGTGTTCATTAGGGAGCACAGAAAAGAGAAAAAGATTGCCAGGCTAAGCAATAACTTAAAGAATGTAGCAACTAATTTTAATTAATAGGAATATCAGACGATGAATTGATATGAAATTGCATTACATATAGAAAATTTGCTCAAAGAAGTATCTTTTTTCTCACTTAAGGGTGATGATTAACCCATAAAAGCCCTAACTCTACCACATATTTTCACAGATACGGAACACCAAACTGGTAGCAGTCCATCCAAGATGCTACAACAAATGACTTGGATTCTCTTGAAAAGTTGTCCAGCTAAAAGTTCTGCTTAAGATGGTTTTTTTACACAGATCCAGGCTTTGGAAATGAATATATAAAATTATATCCTTATTAGTTTAACCTGTGCTTTACATTTTTGTATGGATGTTTATAAGAAGGTCCAGCCACTAGATTTGCTGAGACTCAGAAGTACCAAACCAAAACCAAACCCAAGTCATTGCCTACTCACCATGTAGACCTTGTCTTTATTATCTGGTCATTCTTGATAGAGCTGGGTGAGATCTTTCAAAGAGATGATGATGATGATGCCACCACCAAGGGCTGTAATTTGAGCCACAGTTTTTCTCCAGCACAAATGAAACCAGTCCCTATTTCACATCACATTACACATAGAAAGAGGTTGAAGTCAGACCATAGACTTGCATAGATTGCATGTTCTCACATGGTTTTCTTCAAACACATATGGAGGACTGAAAACTCATTCTTCTTTTATTTCTGCTTTTTTTTTTCCTCTTTTGTAACCTGAAGCCTCCCTTACAGGTCCTAACTTAGAAAACAAAGTTGCTTAATTTGTTTTCAAATGCAGTTTTACAGTTAAAGAAGGTATCATAAAAAAACCAACCAACCAAAAAAAACCCCACTTCCATTTAGACAAGAAAAAAAAATGATAAATGGGTCTATTTTATAATTCAACATTTTTCTAGCAGCTATATATAAAACACAAGTACTAATTAGGTAAGTGAATACTGAGGTCAGTTATTTTCACATGGAAATTCTATCCAACTGTCAAACTGACTGACTTCAGAGTTCCACCCTGCCATTCAATCCAGTGGATTCCTTTCAACTTACTGTAGATCCTGAAGGATCAGCAATTTGTAAAGCTAATATGGGAATTGCACAATGTTTGAAGAGCGTCTTTTCTATTTCAATGTAAAAAAAAAAAACAACACTTTAAAAAGGTCAGCCATTATTTTCATTTGAACAGCAGTGCTAAATGTCAAAGTGGTTGGTTATAAGTAAGCTTGTAAAGTGACTATTTAAAGCACCCATATGCCAATGTAAGCACCTGAGCAAAGTAACCTGAAAGAAGAGACAAGAAAGTACTTGATTTAGCATGAAGATTTCTGTAAATAAACTAAAAAAAACCCTCCTTCAAGGATTCAATTATGATCCCACAGATCTAATCATTAAGTATACTTCATGCGAAGTCGATCTGGCACCAAAATACTCTGGTACAAAGCGGTATTGTACTCAAGTATTGTGCAAAAAGTAATTAATTTGCACTTTAATCACTTTCATGCATGAAGTATTGGCATTTCCATTTTACAGATGGGAAAACTGAGCCACAGAGGTTACAGATGGCTTGTTCGAAATTATTTGTCTTATTAATAGCACTGGCCAACAAAATTCAGAAGATAAATTCACTTAGAGAGTACCTGACTCTGTGAGCGTTGAGCCGTTCAGCTCTAGAAAAGATTAGTGAAAAAAAAGATGACCTTTACTTGACAAAACATTCCAGGACATAAACTTAAGTCCCTTTTACATCAGTAATGGGATTATTCATATGTTTAAAATTAAGTATATCTCAGGAGTTTGTAAAATCAACAGTACACGGATGCTGTGAGCAAATCAGGTTCTGGGCATCCAACGCACCATGCTGCTGTTCTAATACAAAATTGAAATACAAAACTCATGTACAAAGATTTATCTCATGTTATTACAGACTGGAAACTGTAGGCTCGACCACCAATATCATAGATTAATGACAAAAAATAGTTTCCTTTTTTTTTTTCTTTTAAGTATGCTATATGTTCAAAAAATACTGTTCTGTAGGTAAATAGACACAAATTGCAGTGCTTAGATTGGAAACAACTATCACAACGAACTTCACTGAAACCTAAAGGAGCTGAAGACGCTGATCTCTATATTCGATCATGCCCTCTAGAAGTACATGAAGCAGCATTCTCCCACTTTCCCCATGCATGGTGGAAAAGAAAACTCTAAGGCAAAGCGAGCCATAAGAAATTCTGAGCACGTTTACAAAGGGAAGGTACCTGTACTCTAGACCTATTTGTCTGTAGTTCTTTCCATGGGAACAATATAACTCTACTGGCTTCTACAATACCGGTAGCCAAAATAAAATGGTTATATCCAGATTGCTACGACACCTGCCAGGTAAGGATGAGGATCACAGACTGCTCCCCTGAGGTCAAGTGCCTCATGCGTTCTTGGGCCTCTCCTAGGTTTGGGTAGGAACATAAAAGAGAGGGTAGGAAGATGATAAAAATATCTTGTGACTCAAAAGTATTCAAACAAAAAGAAACTGCTCTAACTGGAATTTCACATCAGAAACCAGCAAACAGATTTCCAACTAAATTATTTTGTCAACAGTATGGTGGTATCCTTGCTAACCTTATTTGGCACCAGTGAATAATTAGATACACAGGGGTGTGACTCCAATTGAAGGTGTTGGCATTGTAGCACTCTGTGAAAATATTAACTATGAGGTTAACTCCAATTTTCTCTTCTTTAATTAAATGCACATGGTACTAATGAGGTAACCTACTGTTCCTTGATAGCACTAATTAGCTAAGAGGAGAGTACATTCTCACACTGCAATTTAAACCTAAAAATAAGGTTGAAATATGCTAATTGCAGGCAATTTAAAACAGTACAAGTTGTAGAACTAGTCATAATAAAGGAAACTGACTGCTTTACAGCTCTACAGCTGTAACTTTGGTTAAAATCAAAACACGCCATACAATTTTAGAGTGATTTGGCAAAGTATCCACCATCCTCTTCAAAAATTGTTACTTAATTCATAGTATACAACATAAATGAAAAAAAAAAAAAGAAAAAAAAATCTTAGTTGCTTATCTAGGAAAAGACAAATAACGCCTGATAAGTAAGAACAAAATCTGATTAAGTCTATGCAGAAAAATATCTTTTGTTTAGACTAGTTTGAAGCTCTGAATTTAAGAGTTTTATTTGTAGAGGTGTTGAGCTGCTGCAGCTTACGCTGACGTCAATGGAGTCCTGGGTGCTCAACTCAACTGAAAGTCTGGCCCTAAAATTAGACTTTTGAATGGAAAAAAAGGGGAATAAAGAAACGTGCTTTCTTTAGAGAAAGTACATTTTAAAGAACAAATCTGTGATTCTGCGCACAACTTTGAAGTTCCTGAAATAGCAACGTTTTGTACTGTAACTTCAAGCATATTCTTTACAAGGTAACACAATAGATGGTTCAGCTTAGCCAGTGAATTGTAGACAAAGTTGCATAGCACATTGATTTGTAATAACAATTTCAAATGTCTTGATTTAGAGCTCCTGCTGTTGAGCAGAGAAGAGAAGATGGACAACAGTCGTTTGCTATACAAGCTATTTTGCTGACTAATGCCTGGGGTGACAGTGGCCTGAGGTTTGGCAGACATAGATTGCTTTTTATTTTTTTTTTTCCTCCTTTACTGAGAAAGAGTAGCAATGCAAATAACTCTATCACAAGCAGATAAAAGGATTACAAGATAGTGATCCCTTAATAAGACACAAAGTGGAGATCTTAACTGAATATAGGCACAGGAAAAGCCTTGACCTGAATGAAAACAGCATCTCCCATATAAAAAAAATCATTAATCTTATTTTCTGAGTTGCTAAAGAAAATAAACACTAAGGAAAGTGATAACACCTATGTTGTCATTCCAGAAAGAAATAAAATCTGTTCATATGTATCTACAGATATGAATGCATGCTGCACATCTTACAATCAGTAGACTTCCATAAGGCATAATGACTGCTCAATAAAAAGTACATAATAAGTTGTCTGACTTTACGCTACATCTTTTGTTTTAATTTTAATCAATTATATATGCCTACAGTTCATTTTTCAAGCACTCAAAAATTAATTCCCCTTCGGGAATGTTACATCAATGCTGTTGTGGGGTCTAGTTCCCTAATTCAAGACAATAAAGCTATACTGCAGAAGGGTCCAGAAAATGTCCATTTCACATTTCCTAAGACACTATTACAACTGATAGACTTTCATCGAGGACCAGAGTTACAACACACTACAAGGAGAGTGCAAGAGTAATCAAAAGAGTTACTAATGTCTCTTTTGCTAGGTTACTCTCAGCAATATCAGAGAATCTGTTTAGTAGTATTTACAGGTTACATGAGTGGGTGGACTATTTTCCACTGCAGAAGAGAACCCAAAACCCCAAAGCACCCTTGCCACTCTAAGCTGGACATCAGATTCTTCCTGACTCCAACTCAATGACTGATTTAATTCTGTATGTGTGAGCAAGACTAATTAAATGTTAATAGAAAAGTTGATGCCACTACCAGTGTCTGTGCACCTCAACTTATGCCCTATGTCTAGCTAATGTCAATCTCAAAAAGCAAAACCTCCACCAGTCCCCAACCCAAAACTTCTATCCAAGAGAAAACACACATCATGGCCTGTGCATGTGAACAGCAACTGTCCTGACCTGGGGGACTACTATGGTATAAATGAGATGCAAGGATGCTCAGATCCAGTCCTATTACTATTACTGGTTTTCTGCATGGCCCAAGAAATTGCTGGTATTCCACACACAAATGCTGCCTTTAAATGTCTATATATTAAAGATAAAAAACACTACTGAAGTAGTTGTTTTGGTTGGTTTGCTTTTGTTCGTTTTTTTTTTTTTTTTAATATTTATGTGAAGCTAAAAAAATCCTTTTATTTGAAAACAATATATTTAACAACAAGTTCACAGCTGCCTTATAGAGAGGAACGGGGACACAAATATGCAAGAATTCTGCCTGTCCTATTTTAATAACCAAATTAACTCCTCCTATAATAGCAGAAGTGAGGTTGGTTATTCAGGCTTGCTCCCAGAACGTTAGGCGACAAAACTAGAGTGCAAAGGCATATGTACAGCTGTAATCCATCCACCTCTGGAACATCTTGTGGAAGAAGACCAAGGCATTGGAGCAAAAATATTCTTTTATTCCATGAATAACTCAAAAAAGGCTTATTACAAACTCATCTGTTCAAATTCCTTAATTATATTCCAAAGCTTGTGGTCAGAAGAGCCATACACTTAACAAAATAATGTAAAAGTAATTACTAGTCCAAAATAATTACAAAAAAAATTAAGAAGTAACTGCACATAAGTGTCAATTACACAGTACAAAAAGTGTTAAAAATGGATCAGTGATAAGTGTAACTGGAAGGCATTTTTTTGTCCTTTTATTTGCTCATTTTTCAGACCTTTTTTTTTTCTAGCCTCAAAATACTTCCCATAGATGTCTGTGAGAAATTTAATAGAGCCAAGATAGCTTGGGCCAGATTCCCAGCTGTTTTAAAGCAGTGTTGGTAAGGTGATGGAATCACACAGTTCTCCAATACACACATCCTCTTTGTGTAACAATGTCCATGTTCCATCTAATTTATTTGACATAGACAGCATAACTAGAGCGAGTTCTAAATGATACTGGAAGGTCCCTATATTGTATAGCTTTGACTGACATTTCTGCTTGCAAACATCTCCAGTAACAAGTAGTCAAGTGGAAGTAAAAACTTTTCTAAATGCAAAGATAATTAACCCCACAATAACATCCTACTGAAATGATGCATATAATTCAAATTGATTAGAAAAAGAGATTGCCGTTTCATCTGGTTGATGGTTGTACTGTAAAGTGATAGTGTCAGGCTAACCCTAAAGAAAAGCTTTATCATCCTCAACTGACTTCATGAAGTTCCTGCCACTCTTTTCTTTCTTAAATAGTTTTCATTCCATTAAGAGTGTGCTAATAACTGAATGAAAGATTTTGTAGGTAGCTAACAGGTTGTAAAGCAAACACCGGTTAAGACAAGCACCATAAAATCAATACAATCGTAAATAATTTGCTAAAGGATGAAGCTACATCTTAAAAATGAAGTTGTTCTCCCTCTGTTCCTTTTTGAAGAGCGATTTAGAGAAAAATAACTCTAATGAATTAATAGCTGTTGTCTTTAAACCTCTTGCTCATGCCTTTTAGGTTGTTCTCATGGAGTTACCAGCTGAGTTTTCAGGATAAAGACCAGGAAGAAATTCAATGCTGCTGGGTGCTACACCAAGCCCAATAACTATAGTTTTTGCTTCTTTCCTGGAACGTACCCAAAAGCAAACCAGGATTTTCTTTTTCTTCTTGAAAATAAGTAGCAGAGTCCACCTGTGCCACGGCCACAGGAAGCAGAAGAGCAGAAAGACCTTGTTCTAATCTTGTTTGCCCTGTAGCCAGCTGCCCTCGGCTTCTGCCTCCTGAGGAGCAGAGATTTTCTCAGCTGTTTGGCCCAGATTCCCAGCACAAAGCATCCCACACAGTGCATAAAGCTCCGTTTCCAAAATTCAACCTGCCTCATCGCCAGCATATATAAAATCAGCCTGTATATGCATACATACATATATGTATAAAAACCTAGTACCTAGTATTTTCTTTTAACAGATTTTAAATTATTATTAATCAAGGTCACGTAAGTATGAAAAGACACTAAGACATAGAATCACAGTGCTCTGTGATTTTTTTATACTGGGCAACTTTTGTTAACTAGGTCCATATTAATAAATCACTTTTAGAACCGAAGAAAATAAAAAGTTCCCATCATTTTTTAATTTTGGACATCCTTTGATACCAAATCTCTCTGATCTAAAAATATCACAAAGCTCAGCCAATCGTTGATATATCTATGCATACTAGCAACATAAGGAAAACAATGTTTAAAAATATATATTTAACTTGGATACCCTGTTTATGGTTGTTAAAATAGGGTATGTCTTAGAAAGTAAAAAATCAATTTTAAACAAACACATTTTCCCTCCAATGTGTACTTCTTCAAGATTTAAAGCAAACCAGACATAAAGTCTATGAAGGTTTGTAAATATACAGTAAACAGCTGAAGGACGTCGAAAGTTGTCCTACTAATGTAGGACATTAGGTTAGATGAACTCAAAAAGAAAAATGAAAGAAATAAGAGTTCATTAGTCCAACGAGCTAGATCTTAAAACTGCATCACAGCTATATTTTTCTAAAGAAGACAAAGCAGATTATGTTTATACAATATATATAAAATAAATTGCTACACAAGAAAATGTCACATTTTAGAAATGTTCACCATATGCTAGAAATTTCTCATTTATAAGCTCATTATCCAATAGCAGCTCTCAAGAATAAAGCTAATTTACATGTAAAATAAGAGTATGGTCTACTCTTTAAAGGCACAATGATAAACACACCAATTTGACAATTACATTAATATGAGTATTTGCATAATCTGCCTTCTACACCTGTTCTTAATTTGAAGCAGCTGCAGAACAAATCACACCACATAATCTGAATATGCCACCGAGTCACATAAACATACTAACCCATCTCATCAAGTTTTTGTTTCACTCTCTTTGCATATTTGTTTTGAATTTACATGAACCCATAAAAAAAAGCTTTTGGGTTGGACAATTCATATTCATCAGAGGTAACATATAGAGGCTAAAATGCTTTATTTCCTTTTTAGTTTTTTTTACTCTGTTTCCACTAACAATGAGCATTTCATTTTCACAACTAGATAAACAACGCATAGAAACTTGACATTTTACAGCTTATTGCACTAGATACCCCTCCTGTGAAGCACATTAAGAATATGTGCAGTCAACACCCAGTACAACAGAAGTCTGCCAGTGAAATTCTTACGCTCTTAGCAAAGTAAGACTGAATGGTCACCACTTTATTCTTTCAAATTCAGTGCTTTCTACTTTTTAGAAAACTCCATGTTTTCTACCAGCAGCACAAAAAGAACAACACAGTTGACTGATAATTCAAAATGCCAGTTCACGCTAATGAAACATTCGTCCTACATGTATGCTGCTCCTTTTTTTGATACACAAACAAGAAATAATTGAGTAATTTAATACATTGACTCTCTTCCTATGCGTTCTGACTGTCATCAGACCCCATTCTGTAACGATAACCTCATTCAAACCCAGAGAAAGATGAGGGAAAAGCAGCACACGTGGGAAATAACCGAATACATCATATATGCCTGATACAGTGACGATTGTGAAGGATAATGCCAAATGCAAAATACTAATGCTAATGCTAAATTCTTATTCAGTGAATAATCAGAAGCACAAACATGGAACCCACGGCTCTTCTTTCCATAGCCTCCACCAGAAAAATAACAACCCATTGCAGAGCCTGTGAGCTATCTAGCATGTTGTCAACAACCTTTAAACTGATGGTTTGACTAAAAGCAGAGAAGACTCTTCTGTGCTGCAGAACAAAGATTTAGGACTGGGCGCCCTCTTGCCCTGGGACCTGTGATCAAATACTGTGGTACACCTAAAATGGTTATCACCGAAATAAAGTCCAGTTAAAAATTGGAGGGCCAGGTTTGAACAATCCCACAGCTATTCTGACACCGAATCGTTGCCCAGTCGCAGTAGCTTTGTCACATGGAATACCAGCTGCTCTGGTGGCTACCAAAAAGTGTATAAAAGTTTTTATAGAAAAGAGAAAATAGAGATAATATTGTACTTTCCGATGATTCTTTCAGTGTAGCAAAGAGCATGGCATCAGCCTGAAGCTGTCACATCAACCAGAGTTGACACTGCTTTTCCAGTTCTTGCCTAACAGCACAAACAAGTGGGGATCTTAACTGTCAGCAAAATCAGGAACCGCAGCAGAGAAAAATGACAACCAGCCTGGACATGATGTAGGCCCACGGTAAGCTGTCATCAGAAATGAAAATGGGCAACCAAGTAGCCAAATGATTTTGAGAATTTTCTATATTAGAAGTGTGTGTATTTAACTTAATTGTAATCTATCATTTTCCTCTAGTCCAAAAAAAAAAAAAAATTGTAAAAGAGAGACATTCTACATTGTGAAGCAGAAGCCACACTGCAGAACCTGGGAATCATTTATTTTGATACAGATGTCTGGTACTTCCTAGTAGGTGACTTAGCAGGATTCTGGACTGGGAAATTTCTTCCTATTCCATTCTCCCACCAAAAATTTAGCTTCTCCAGGCTGAAAACAAATAAAACAAATTCTGTATTTTAACATTATTTTATACGTTGACTGGATGAGATACTGCATCATGGTATAAATACTGAGTATGGTATAAAGCACACCAAGAAATGTCCCCAAAGACAAGTCAAGTGACTCACAAACCCTCTGTGCTGATGTAGCAGAAGGAAGTGCGAGCATCCACTGCTTGCTGTAGACCTATCCAACCAGACATATTCAACTAATATTTATACCTCTAGATACTGTGCAACACAATTAAACATACACTTACAGAAAAAAATAAGAAAGAACAAAGTTAAACAGCTCATGCACATTAAACCAGGGTTTGTACACCCATAATACCTGGTTTTGGAATAAAACCACCTCCTAAGGCTAAACATTACCAGGAACCAAAATTCTGCTAAAGAACAAATAAAAAATAAGAGACAAAGATCTCATAAAATTTATTTTAAAATAATTCTACCATTATAATAACATGCAGAAGCTGGATAACATATCGAGAATCTTTTAATGTTAGATTAAAAAACATGATACATACATCAGTTTGCTCACGCATCCTCATTCTAAATGCAAAGTCGTACTGTTATTTTAAAACTCAGAAAATTCTTCAAAGCAATTGTTGTGGAGTTTGCGTACGCACACTTTTGCACTGGAGTTATAAAAGCAGCCATTCTTCCTGATGAGGTCTTCAGTTCCCTTCATATTTTTTCACAATGATCTACAGTCTTATCAAAGGAAAAGGGGGATGGATGATTACACTAGGGAGAGTTGATCAGCGGAAAAATTATCAAAATCTTTTATCCAAAATTAGCCTCAACGTAAGAGGTGTAAATAATAAATTGCCCCCTAGGAGTAAGATTATACCCTAAGCTTTCATATATGTCTTACGCTTAAGGTGAGCTATTTTATCATAGCCTATCAAGTAGTTTTTCCTCTCTTGGATCTCTCAGAGAGTAGAAACATAGATAGCGGTCTTGGGAAAAACGAAATCCAAAATATTTTTTAATTCCCACCTCCTCATAGTACTACTTCTTTGCCATTTTTGTCAGAGCCAGAAGAGTATCACAGGGGACACAATTGTTCTCAGTGAGATCAAACATACGGAAGATTTATTCTTACATTGAATAATCAGTTTTTAAATGTATACCTGATATTTTAATTAGCAAAACAGTATACCCAGAAACACACAAAACATCTGAACCACAACAACAAAGCCTCAACTGCATATTGAAATAAATATTCAAGATTTTAAAGTGCCTTTGTCCTTCATTTCTTATCTCGTCTCCTGTCCTGGGATGACATCCAGAGAGAGCCAACCAACCACCTTTTTAGGCAAGACACCCCAGCAGTGAGGCAACGTCCTCTAAAACATGCAAGTGTCATCAGAAAAGAAAACAACTCATACTGGTAGTTCTGCTGCTGTTTTAAGAAATCTCATTGTCAAGTTCTTACTTAAAAGCTGCCTCATACTCCTTAATTGCATGCAACTATTGACACCTCAGTAAGCTGCTGGAACGAGTATTTGGACCAAAGAAACATATATGGACAATACACTGACCATAACAATCTACATTGACTTAAAGTTCTGAGGTGTAACTTAAGCCACAAATACCATATTATGACTATCCAATGCTACTGCTTATGGAATTAAGCACAGTCCCTTATGTTGGTTGAGCCAACGTAGCATCTCCCACGTAGGCCGTATGCCAATACCCCCTGGGGAGGGTCTTGCTCTTATTGACTTTCTTGGGCTGCAGGGGCTTGCACTGCTAATTGTGTATTGCCAGATTGTTCTCTTTTACCTTATCCCAAGGAAGCTTGAATACGTCTACTGAATTTCTGTAACTCCTAAATGAAACATTTATTGTAATTTCAATTTCATGAGAATTTACTTTAAATGTAAAGGAAAACTGCTTTAATATTAGTGAGAACTACATTTTGCATATGCATTGAGTATAAAGACTAATTACAGAATTTCAAATGCATAACTGTCTCAGTGACTATCTTCCTTTCTGGCAGATAACCATGATCAACAAACACTTTGCAACCCATACACCTTGTAACGTTAATTGTATTGGTTAGAAAGAACCTCAAGTTTTCCTAAGCATAAACTAATTATGACTATTGTTTTTACTGCAACTCATCGATTTTGAGAAATGCAATGTATTTATGCTGTGATTCGTTTTTGTAAAACTTTGTAAATTAAATAGTCTCTCAAGCTGGGTCTGTGTTCTGCCACTACGTTATTCCTTGTCATGTTCTTTTAGCTCAGATTTACTTAACTTTCTGCAACGCTGAGATTTATCTTATTTCAGAAGAGGACAGTCAATAATTTAGACTTTTATTTTGCCTTTTTGCATAGTAACACTTTACATAAGTTTACATGTGGGCTATATCCCACATTAAATCTAAAATTAGCCATTACACCTAACCTTAACACTGTATTTCACAGTTTTTTTTCACCAACTTAATGGTAGATGATAGACTGATATATTAAAAGAATGGAAGTAATTTTAAAATTGTGTTGAGTTTTTTTTAAATGCTCTCCTCACTTCTACAGAAGGTCACCACACTTTCTTTTTCTCCTTTTTATTGACTATGGCTTATTTGAATGGGAACCGAAGACATAAAATTTGGAATATCCTTTTCCCATATAATGGGAGAGACATTGCAGTCTTGTATCTAGGACCAGGAATCTAAAGATCTGGCCTTCATTGCCTGCATAGTCGAAGTAATAACATAGCTACAAACTCACGGAAGAGCCAGATAGCTGCTCCCAATGCAACTCAGGTACGTCCTTTCCCTTTTGGAAGGTCCCTTTTGGATCACTTTCAGATCACAACACCTTGACCATCTGATTGACTCTGTGGTGTTAGAAAGTGGCTAGGTACCTTGAAATCGCTTCAGGACCCAACTATTTTCCTTGAGCTTAATCAGATTAATCCAATCTTTCCACCATGCAAAGTAATTATGGCTAGCAAAATGCGTCCTACATCACCCTCATGTCAGTGCAGTGTCGCAAAGAGAAGTGTTCCTTAAGAGGTTGGACTGGGAAAGGTTAGATATTTGTAGAGGTTTCCTTCCTCAAAGCATGACTAGAAACAGTTGTGAGAAGTCCAATGGACTATGATTTGTAAACTTTGAAGTTTGCTGGTGGAACCAGACTTTTCTTGGAGGAAAATCAAGTTCCCTTGGATGGCCAAAAGCCAGTCTTCAGAAGGAAAATATGTTGTTTTCTAGATGTTGCTTGAAAAGACAGAAGAATGACACACTGAATTAGAGCAAATGATCATTTAGCCTGCTGGGCTACCTCTAACAGTGGCCAAACCCAGTGCCCAGAGAAGAGTAAATGAGCACGGTGGCGTACGGACGTAGTGATGCTTTCCCAGGCCACTCCCCACATCCCAGCATTTTGGGCTTTAGAGACTACGAAAATGAGCAATTTGCATTTTGTATGGATGGATTTTTCTTCCATTAATTTGTTCACTAGATTTTTGAGCCAATTTAAATGTTTAGCATCCATAACGTCTTGCAGCACGGATCTGTTCCAGAGCTTGGCTATATATTACTTGAAGACCTACGTAACCCTTTTAGCTTAATTGCATGTCTTTTACTCCTCGAACTGCAAGGGAACAATTAGATCCTGTGAACCCTCAGCACTTGTAACTGTAGCTAAGAGGCAACTCTGCAGCCATAAAACACAAAAGATGAACTAGAAGAGCTGGAGGGATGATAAAAGAGCAGAGATATCTTGGGATCTGTACAGATCATATCTCCTTCTCCTTTACCCAATATTATTCAAAACTTGAGCCAATGGATTTTGCTATTCCCTGAAAAGTGTAAATAATGTATACCTATACCTTGTGCTCACACAGTTGGGCATGAAATACACTCAAAGATGTATGAGTATAAACTTGCTGCCTGCTGTTCAGTCCCACTTCAATGGGTATGTCAATGATGCATGTCTCTGTGTGCCTCTGCAGTTCTTTTTCCCTTCTTGCACTCTGCTAGTGTTGCCAGAATGCACTGTACGCTCTCTGGAAATCGGATTCACGTTAAAATTTTGTACAGATATTAATACAAGAAGACCCAAATCTCTAACACAAAGCTTTCACAACTACAATAGTAAGAATAATAAAATATTACAAGTACGAAAAATAAGAGTTTCATCCTAACAATGAGATCAATATTGAAGATGTAATCTAATGCATTTTAAGTTTAAAAATAACAGTTTTGATCATGGATCGCTAGTCAAGCCAAGCGTCTAGACCAGTATTTGTCAAAAACGACAGTTCATTTTTTCTCTCGACGAGAGAAAGCATGCTAATTATGATTCTATAAAGGATACCCTTCTTATGTAAATCACATTTTAAATTAATAATTAATAATAACACTAACAAAGTTGGTATGTAATGAAATGAAAATCACAACACTAAATCTCCCAGAGCTAAAATAGGAAGAACAACTTCTTGTACCATTTTTGTCGCACCATTCTACAGGCTGTATGCTAATGATGTTTACTCTCCAAGGAAAAAACAAGGAAAATATTAAATGATCTGCCAGGCAAAACAAAGGTTTTCAAAACCTTTTTAGAATTCCTGTTGACAGTTTCACAGGCAAAAAAAGTGACTTAAATAACAAGGATTCTTCCCTGAAATAGGATCCTGTTTATGAGTTCCTCCTAAACTCTTTGACATTCACAGAGGTTTAATTGAGAAATAATTTCTGTGTAAATGATGTGGCGCATCAACATCTCTGATACATTAGCTCCTACCTTAACTAAAAGAAGAGGTCTAATTCTGCTATCACTAAAATTATTTAGGGTTTTCACTTAAAAAAGCTAAGCAATTCCACAGATAATAAAAGCATTCTCAAATCTTTTTTGTGGGTTTTCACTGCACTAGAATTTATTTTAAAGATGATACCATTACTGTAGTCAAGCCTTTCCAAAAGTACTTCTAGTAACTGCTCTCTTACTATACTTATAGTCAAAAAAATAAAAAGATCCAATACATAAAAAGAAATCTGATAAATATTTTATATTGACAGTCCAAGCACTATACACAACTGTCAGGTTTTACTATTTCAATTTACCTTGACAATGTTACCGAAACCCAAGAGGGTTAGGAAATCAGTCTTAACAGCTATTGATACAATATTATCTCTGGATGGATTTTAGGACATTATTAATTACAAAGATTAAGGCTGATACAATAGCACTTACGTTTGTTAACTACAAATATTCTAAAGAATCATACACAAAGTCATAATTATTTGTTTCTAGAGGTACAGCTGGAGTATTACAATACAAACTGTACCACCCCAGTCAAATTACAATGATTAAATACTCACTCAAAAACTTTATACAAGTATTCCCCACCCAAAACAAACATTTTCCTAGACTAAACTATTTTGCAAGATGCTAAATTAGTATGACTTTTCTCAATGTGGAAAAGAACGCCCTCTCTTAATCTTGGCTCTGAGACTTATTGGGTCATATTATATGCCAGGCCCTAAAATGGTTGCAATAATAATGATCTCATAAGTGGGCTGTTAGACTAATTCACTTTATTTTCAGGCAGCGTGAGACAAGCACCTCAACACTATAAATACTCTAAAACATTATGAAAGTGGGTATTTTTGGAAGAAAAGATATTTAAAATGTTGTTTTGGGTTTTTTAAAAATAAATTCTGCCTCTTGTTTCAGTGTATTTACTGCCGAGAAAAGCAAATTCATTTTAGAATGAATGCCTTCAAATTAAAAATGTCCATATTTATGAATTCAGTGGTATTTCTTCTATGTCTTACTGATAATTATGAAGTGAATACACTGTTGTATATTACAGCTTGAAAAAATCCAGACTATATAAAATGATGTGAAAGCTACAGCTACCTAGACTATGCTCATAGAAATCACTATCTTTCGTTGTAATCTAACAAGTGAGAATTAAAGTATCCAAAATGGTCATATACTGAAAGTGAATTTAAATAGATGAAATATTGTGAATTTAGGATGTCATCTGTATATTACTAAATGCCAGTTATTATCTAATCTTCAGTGCTTTCTGTTCATGAAACAGGCCATAAATATAGAGAAAATAAAGTTGACTTTTGAAAAAATAATCAACTGTCACGTCCTTTAAGGCATTTCATGTGCATGCTATAATTTTAAGGCAGCATTAAAATCCTTTTAAAATGAATCTGTTGATATGGTGTAACAGGCCTATTGAAAAATCAGCACACTATTCTGTTCCCTAGAATTCTGCTGTTGGCTTCAATGACTCCTTACCTTTTTAAAAAAAACAGCAACGACAAAAAAATCCCACAATACTACAAGACTAGAAGAGACTTTCTGAGTTTTTAATATTTTTATTATTGTAATTCATGTCATGTAAGTCCCTTTCGAAGCTGGTCAAGCTTTATCTTTAAGTAAGCAGTGTGTGGGAGAGGTGGCTCTTGCTTCCACTACTTCTACTAGAACAGTGTTCCAGAAACTCTTTTCTCTGCATAGTGACAAGCTTTCTTTTCCATAGTTCATTCATGTTTAGCCTAGCTACATACTACCATACTTAAAACTGTTCTTAAGAAGTATAAAAGATGTTTTCTCCTTCCTAAAGTTTGCTTCTCGACCCAAACTGCAGAGAGCAATCACAACCTTTCAGCCTATGCACCTAGTCTGAATGAAACCTTTTTGGACTTGTATATCATAAAAATGTATATAGAATTTACACAACCTCACCATAGGTATATAGCGAATGTGCTAAGCTATCAGCAATAGTCAAAATGGTGAGATGCCTTCAGTCCATGGAAACTCAGGGCATCCATACTAGAACCCTGAATCTTTCAACAGAAGCTATATGGAGTACATTTCTAATACACCAATAAAGCACCAGAAAATAGGTGGATTGCATATCTCCACTATTCCAGATGAGGTCTTAAAGATACCTTTTGAAATGGCATTAATATCTCCCTATTTTTATCGGAAAAACCTTTTAAAGTTAATTTAGGATTGCACGTTCTTTTTTCTCACCTGTTACATCACTGGTTGTTCGCAGTCATACAGCAATCAATACACTGAGCTTCTCTCTTTTTCATTTTAAGTGATGGACATAAGCTTAAGGAAGAAATTTTTCTAAGTTCTTAAACACATGACCTTGTTCTTTGCTGTACTTTCTAAACTTTATTAGAATTTACTTTCTAAAGTACGTTCTTGAAAGATATCTATCTTGTACAACAGCTCAGCCCTCTTATGAACCCTGTCCTCCTCTTCTCTTTTCCACGGGTGAAATGCATGCCCCCTGTTGTTATGGCAGGCTTGCGGTTAGGCATTTTCTCTTCCTCACCCAGAATATCGGTTCAACCCTTTCTAATCAAGAGGTATTTTTTTGTATATGCAAACATCAATCACCACTCGCCTCTGAATCTGCGTTATTATTTCCACTTCAGAGCCTATGCCCTCAAACTGAGGTTTTCCATGATATCCTAAACTGTTCTTGAAACGGCAACAAACACTGTTTTGTGTATGACTTCATACCACACCATAATCTTGTATTGGGAAATATTTTTCTTTAATTTGGTAATTTGATTATTCTTAAGCATCAAGCCCATAGCTATCTGTGTACTAAATTACAGCTGCATCAATTTGGAAATGACTTCTACAAGCAGAGAGTTGATTTTGATATTTTTTTCTGACATGTTGGGTTACTGTATTGGTTTTCCTCAACAGTGTGTAGGCTATCTTTTCTATCCAACTGAAGGTATATTTCTTGAATAAATGCATGTGTGAACACTTACGGGAAAAATCTCATTTTTCATTTATACTTCTGGTTCTCGGTAGGATCCTTGAAGCATATTGATGTTGTTGGCACACCATACAGTTTCCTTTGTACATATTATTGTACAATTGCTTTTCAAAGCTTCACGTAATCAAGTAGTAAAGCACTGAAGTAGTGTTTAGTAAATTTTTCACCATTAATTCTATTTCATAACACCCTCATCTGTCTGTCTCAAGAAAATTATATTAGAAGCATAAGAAGGCATCAAAAGACCTAGAACATCAACGTGGCAATTGTTGGACAACCCCCTTCCCAAACAGGATGGGCTGATGTGCTTTTCCATCCAGGTGTGTGATTGCTTTTTCAGCAGCACACACGCTCACACGCTTTTTTTCTGTAGCATTACTGTGTATTATTTATGCATGATCATCTGGATAATTTTAACGGTTTTTAACTCAATTTTACATGTATACAGCCCAAGTGAAGGTAAACTGAAATTAACACCTATGTTGATCTTGGCATACATTCAGATTCCTGATTAGCCTGCTCCCCATGCCCCCAGTAAAGTCCCCCTGCTTGGTAAAGCAACTGGACAACTAATACACAAACTACAAAATAATGTCTAACTACTAGCAAATTTCAAGACAAGTATTCAATTCACAAAGTAGAGTTAATCTGAAAAAAAAAAAAGTATGGGAAGAAATCTGCACAAAGAATGCCTCAAATGGCTATGGACAGAGACTGGCTTTTCATGTGAAAAGCTGCATTTGCTACTATTGACTGAAGAGTCTTCACTATTTAGTCACAGAACTTTGATTTTGGTAGAAAATTTCCTTGACTTTTACAATTGCCTGATGAAATGCAAAACCTTCTGGAAAAAAAGCGACTTTCCTTAATAGTAATTTAACTAGAAACAATTTTGAAAAATCTACACCCACCTAGAGCATTCACAGAATATTTTGTTCAGTTGCCTTCCCTGCTTTGCTAATTTCTAAATCAATGTACACTAATGTGTTTTTCAAATTCAAGAGTATCAGGAGAGCTTCGCTCGAGTGGTGCGATCCTAAACTGGCATAATTAAGGCCCTGCCTGGGAGCAGACCCTTTAATAGAGCCGCACACTGAGTGGGGAACCATTCACACATTCCCTCTCAGCTCTTCACAAGCTTTTCTGGGCAATGAGCCAGCTGGGAAGAGAATCGGGCTGATCCGACCTGTTGCAAGAGCCTGGAGAAGCGGCTCAAGGCAACCCACGCCTCCCAGCACCGCCGAGGCACGACCCCCGCAGCCCGAAGGGGAGCAATCCCGAACGGTAACGCGCACGCTGGCTGCACACGGAGGGCTTGCGGGGGGACAGAGCTTTCCAGCTGCTCAAGCGAGGCAAATAAACTTCTCCGTAGCGCTTGGAGACTCCGAGGGTTCAGAATGTAAAAACCAGTCCGCCCATCCTACGCACAGGATTCCACCATGGGGGAAAGATGGGTCTGCCATGTAACAGCTGCTGTGCAAAGACCTAGGCGCTCTCCCCGAAGGTTTGTCTCTCCGAATCGGAGCTGAAGAACCAGAATGTGTGTTCTCCCCTCTCCTCCCGACCCTCTCGAAGTACCAGAATCAGTAAGAGAGCAAGGGCGAAAGGAAAGGCGCGACAGCGATGTAGGTGACAAGTAATTCCCCGACAGTCGCAGTAACGGAGCGACACGTCAGATTCCTTCGCAGACATTTGTTTAACGTTAAAATGCCTCCTGAAATCCCTGATCACATAGCAATCCTAAGTAGTATTCTGCATATTCAATACCTGTAAACAGAACTTGCATAATACTTCTCTCCTCTGCTCCGAAATATTTTATAACATTGCAACAATATTTTCAGGATAAAGACGTGATCTCTGCACCAGATAGGTTTTTTTTCTTCCTCTCAGTTAGATACAGATGAAGCCATTATGTGATAACTTCCATTAGAAGGCTGCTCGTAAACATTTTTCCACGTTTTACAAAGATCATACATAAGGCTAGCTGTAATGGTTTATGCACCCGAAAATGACAACTATCTGCTTTATCAATAATACCTCAAGGTGACTGATATTTATGTTAAATTAAAAAGGAAACCATACTAACTAGTGTCAACTTTCTTTCTAGATGTATTTTTTAATCCTGCAAGTTTTCAAGAGTAAAAAGTGACTTAAAGTAAATCTATTCCTGAAACACGTTAAAGCAAAATGGCACACGATGGGTTTTCACAAGTAAAAGAGCTTGTCAAAAACAGGACATAAGCCTTTAGAGCAGACTTGTATCTATATAAATAAGGACTTCCCAGCAAGTTTGTTATACAGACACTTCCAGTGTAAATCAGTGAAATATGTCCAGCTTTTTATCTTTATCACTGTATTTCTCTCTCTACCTTAAATGGAACTCCTGTTTTCTACACCATGAAAGCTTGAACACAGCTATTTTTCTTTTCCCTCCCCCCTACACCTTACCTAAAAATAACTTCTTGCCTTCTTTCCATCTCTTGGGGTTATCCTTGTCTTTAGAGTGGGTATCACTGATGCAGATTTCTGCACCTTAGAGGATAACTGCATATTCCTCCTAACAGACTTACAAGGGAAAATGGGACTTATGATTTTCCAGCAGCTATCTTCCAAATTTAATTTACCCCAAGCCTCAATGTTTGCTTATATGTAGGCCACAGATTTCCTCCAGAATTATACTCGAGAGGGAAGAAGACTGTTTATTACTACTCTCCTCTTACGCTATATATTAGGCATTTGCATCTTTCTAAATCAGTGCTTTTTAGCATGTACAAAATCCTCCTACTTCCTATGCTTAGCAGCACGCATTAGATAAATAGAAATACGTAACACACAGTTTTTGGAAAGACAGTTTTAGACCGGTTAGATTTGTTTCTATTTTTGTTGAATGTAATGCAAAGAAAACTCTAAGTTACAGCCATAACATTTTTTTTGCTGTTTTTAAACTGGCCATTTTTTTACTGGCATTATGCATGCACGGTTGCAGTCAGTGTCTGTTAAGTCAGAGCATATAATTTAAAAGCAGTGGGGTTTGCTTCTTTTTCCCCACATTCCCAATTTCTTATCTCTCATCAGCTCCTTATGTATGTTTAAAAAAGTAACTAGAAGTCACAACATTAATGATATGTTTGCTTATTTATTATGTGCAATGAATTTTAAATTCAGACCCGTATGAAGATCCAAAGGGAGATGCCCAAACTAGGAGAGAGTAAAGCAAGGAGAGTAGGTTAAAAGTGACTATGAATATCTCTTCAGGCTAAATTTCCATGCTAAATTTTTGCATTTTGCATGTCTTTAAAAAAAGTGGTTCTTCTGATACTATGCACTAATGCAACAAACATTAAGTAATTAAACGTAAATGCATACTTACTTTTCCCAAATTTTATCAAATGATTACACTTCAGTGAAGTGCTCATGCTAAATAAACAAAGCTTACCTTAACAACTCAACACTCCATACAGCATGATATTTATACAACAGGCTTGGTACACAGCGAGCTTAACCCTTTGATTCCAAGAGTCATGATTTCCTGACATGCCATCCTCATACAGAATGCATTAGTACTGATGTTGAAACAACAAGTCTCCTAGCATGAAAGAAAAAACAACTAACCAATTCACTGTAGATTTATTAACTTACGGGATTGAAGATAATTATCTACTTACTCTAATCGAGATAAAGTTCAAAGTCTGACTTTATGAAAATAAACTACTTCTTTAGAGACATTACAGGGAACAGAAATAGCTAGGCTTTTCATAGCTCTTAGAGCACACAAATAAAATTACAACTAGCTGTCCAAATCACTATGCTATGCAGCCAACAACAGTATGTGTATCATGGACAGATTAGTCTAAGCATGGAGATTTGCCTACCTGGAAGGGAAATAATTGCAATGCTGTACACGGACGCCCACCAATGGCAGCAAATTGACAGCATTTACCTTTGGGTTATGCTTGTGCGCTGCACAGTTCTTGAAGAACCGCAAGTCTCGCTCATGATTGTAAATGTAACAAGAACAATAAAGCTGCCGGTATTAAAACGCAGGCTAGATGACGCCGGGTTTTTCAGTGGCCATGAGGACAGTGAATTTCTGCCACAGGAGAATGATCTACAGGTTCTAAGAGCCAAAGTGACATTTTCCCTGTTATGCCTACTATGGAGATGTGGTGATGGGGAGTAAAATCTGTGAAAGCAATCAGCTTGCTTCACCATGGATCACCACAATCACAGCGTCTCCAGAAAAGAAAAATATTCTGAAACAAAAACCGGTACTACAGCAATCTTAACCTTACTACTGCAGTATGTTTTCCAGGATGCACAGTAAGAAAGTAAACGCTATTATCTCATCGTAGGCAGGTTAACTTATCCTCAATTCTCATCACAAACCCTCCTTAGCTGTTCTGCAGTATGTCATTAATCAATGTATGCACTGATTGGATCCATTCAATTGGTGCATCAGTGTAATGAATGGCATATATAAACATGTTTCAAATACATTTATTCGGATATCTATACATGAAAGTAAAATCACTACTACAATTGGTACTCAAGCTTGTCAGATGGGATGTTTTTCTCCGTTTTGCATAAGACATGCTAATGGTTATGCCATCTGCAGTCTGAAACCCACAAAAATGTAAATCAGAAAGTAATAGTAGATCAAGATAAGAGTCTATCTGAAACTGTAATTTTTGCAGGTATTCTGTTAACTCCCAATCTAAATATAAACCTCCTCTCCCTGAAAATATAGGATAACTAGTAGATAAGGGTAACTTTTGCCTTAAAAACTAAACCAAAACCATTTGCCAATGCAACATTCCTCTTTTACAATAGATCACATAGCTAGCGGTAAATTGAAAAAGGCTTTTCGTGAGAAGGATAGAAAAGACACCTCAATTCTTCTAGTACAATCCCAGCGGTTCTCTAAAACCACCCCCTCTGTAAAACACAGTAGAACGTGACGACTTACCCAACACCCTGTTTTTGCAAAGTTGAGGACACATATTTCAAGGCTTCTTCAATAAGCTTTCAACTTGCTGATTAGCTAGTAGGTGCTGTAAGTCACTAAAATACTTGACGCATTATGGAATAACAGAGAGAACATATATAAAAACACCGTATGCTACTTTCCCCCAAATATCCATCAAATACAAAAAGATGGCTACTAAAATTAATACCATTTTTTTCCTTCTTTGGCACATGGAACAACAGAACAGTTTACATCAAAATATGGAGCACATGAGAGAGATGCAATGGCAAGGCTTACCTAATACCCACATTTGCCTGCAGATGTGTGAGCTAGTTTTAAAAGTTTTATTAGGTTTTACTAGATTTATAAATCAGTTCTAACATATCTCCACTTGCCAGATTAGTAAATTGCTCTGAAATTAGAGGAAATTAGAAATACACTAATATTAAAGTATTTTAAACTACTGGGAGAAGTCTGTTTCCTTTAGCACAAACACAAGCACAAGTAATTTTGTCTTACAAACCTCACATTGCTTGTACACATTTAGCAATTCCTACTGCTAGGAGATTTTGGCTAAAGTTACCGTTAAATTTGGCATAATAAAATAATAATACTGTACAATTTTATGACCCATATTACAGTATTTGGTCAAACAGGCATCACGATGCTCAAAATGTGAATTTCCACTACATAATGAACAATGAACAGCTCTTTAGTAACAGTAAAAGACAGAAATAGAAAAGCTCCAAGGACTCATTTTCGAAACCTTTATATTATACATCCTTTTCACTAAAGAAGAAAATTAAAATGGAGTTTGTGCTCATACCTGAATTTACACGGTATTTGATACATAAACCAAAGTTTGGGAGCAAATTCCATTTTCCTCTCATTTAAAAATGAACCAAATTAAGTGTCCAAGGCTAATAAGAGGCACTGTGTACATACTGATCATGGCAAGAAAAGTTGAAAACATGAGCAATAATCCTGGCTTTAGGAAGCATGTAACAACTCTGAACAGAAAATTATTTGCTTTCTTTTCTTCTTCCTGCCTCGCAAGTGTGACTCACGAGGCGCTCACTCTTCCTGGCAAACATGGAATACAGGACGTCTCGACAATACACCATCCCGTGCCATTTAAAAGGCTTCGGGCCAAGGTTAGTGCTTTGGGAGCAGGAAAGCACAAGACTCCCTCTCCGCATCTCACCACGCTCTGGGTTAGGTGTATGACTGTCTTTGTCTCCAAACATGGTTTTTTCTCCTTTCATCGATGCCTACCACAAACATTGCACCCCCACACCTCTTCAGCCTTGAAAAGAAGGTTTACGAATGGGTGGAGAATGTGAACAGAGAAGTCAGGAGCTCCTGAACTGCTCCAGTTTGCAAGTTGGAGGATTAAAGTAAACTAACTTCACTTGGAAACATATACTGGGAAAATACCACTATTATTGCCTGTTTCATACACTTGCCTTAGCATCTGGTGTTGGCCAGTTTAGACACAGGATATAGGGCTAGATGGACCTTGTACACTCCTAGTACAGTCCATGTTATCTTTCAGAATGAGGAGCTGGCAGAATAAACTACTTTCACAGTATTCATTAAACCAAACACCTCCGAGATTCAACCCTTCAAGACCACCAATTCCACTCCTAAAAACTTAAAAAACCCTATGTGGTTCATAAGCTGCTGCTTTTACGACTACTCTTCTTGTGTGCCTTCAGCCTAGAAAATATTTAAGACAAAGCAAAGCCAAGGGTCAAGAGAGGAAAGTTGAGATGGTCCCAGGACTCCTACACCTCTGGACTGGACTGTAACTACGGCACGGCAGGATGCCAACTTGACATGTTTTCTTTTTTTTCCATTTTCTTTAGTCATTTTCCTAAGTTCTTGTTTGGTTCTGAGCAAATAAATACAACTTTAAAAGTGTATTTGAAGAGAGCTGATGTGGAATGTGGAACCGTTTGCTGTGTCCAACATTGATCCACAAAGTTACACAAAGAAAAGGAGACAATGTGAATTACATACAAAAATTGCACAAGTGATCAACTTTCACAACATTTCACTGGTGGAGGAAAAGATAAATTCTGGTGCCTGGGGTCCTCCATTATGCATGACAAAAACTAAAAATGAGATAAAAATGCCCTATTCCATCGGAAAACAGGGGAAGTCCCAAGGGGATAGAGGCTCTCCCAGAAAAATAGATGTGAGGAAGAGAATAGTAGGAGTTACACTTTTTTATTTCCTGAACAAAATAAAATCGTCTCTCATGTACATCTTTTGTCTGCAACAGACTGTAATTCAGCAGTTCAACGCTCATATTTGGTCTATAGACAATGAGAGAACCAGTTTTGTCAGAAGCATGCAATTTCATACGGAACTCTGAATTAGCAATAAACGAACTAAAACCTCAAAAAACCCCCACCCAGATAAAATTTTTCAAGAATAAAATGCTATATATAGTTTTACTAATAATGCATTTAAAATTATTATTTAATAACAGAAGTCCTCTGCACCCAAACACAATCTGAAGCCCAACAGCATCCCAGGGTGAAACTCTTTGACATATGTTTTTCTAAAATGGCAGAAGCAGCTCTTTCATAATATCATGCGGTTGTGTTGGTAGTTTCTGAACACTTCTCTGTCTGTCACTTAGATATAGTATGGTGAGTTATTTAGGTATTTTTATTTCTGGATACTGTTTTACTCTTAGTCTTAACACAGACATTTTTACAGTTCAATCCATGTATGTATAAAAATCACATACCAATTTTGCAACACGTCTGTAAAGAATTATTTGTACCATAGCTACTGAACTCAGACTTAGTCTTACACCTTTTAAGCACCTATAGCCACAAAAGGCTTTTCTAACTTAGAGTGAATTTTCTCTGTGAACGAGAAGTCACCAGCACGCAAGCCTGTAACCTCCTGTATGTGAGATTAGCTATCACTAGATATTAGATATTAGATAACATACAGAGATTAGAGCACAGGCATCCACAGCCCCGCCTCGTGTGTGAGCAAGCACAGCGCTCTTCCCTGCGAGTAAGGCCCCAAAAGCAAGGATACTTTACTAACCTGCAGTGGTCTCTGTTTATCACTGCCCTTAGGAGATTTCAGTCCACTTGTCTGTTGCTGTAAAAGCAGCTGCCTTGCTGCCTGGAGTGCCTGAAAGTAAAAAAAAAAAAAAGTAAATAATTTCTGCCAGTTCCTAGAAAGAGATGAGTTACTCATTGCTAATGTTAGGTAAAAGTCCAATTGGACAAATACACTCTCCTCCTATTCGATTTGTATTTGCTAGATTTCAGATTTTAGTTTGGTTTTTACTTAAGACATAAAAAAAAAAATCATCTGAAAGTACACATATAGGACTTCACTAGAATTTATGGATGTACATGAAATCCTGCAGGAAATAAAGTTAATTTGTTTGAAGTGCTTGAAGAGGAAAAATCATAAACTGCATCAATAGCCTCATTTCCACAAGGAACTTGTCTTTGAGTGTTCAACTAAAATGCCCACTCCCTTGCAAATTATCATTCAATTTGCATTTTCATATTACAATTTTGAAGCAAAAGCAAGTAGACTTCAAGTGTTACCGGAAGCTGTAATTAAATTTGACAAATCAACATCAGATTATCTTGAAAGTGAATTAATAAGGATATTCATTGAAGATTAAAAACACTTTTTGTACTTACAATTCAAGGAGAAACCTCTCCTTTGACAAAAAAAAAAAAAGTGCAGTTTTAATGCCAAATAAAAATGAGTGGTTTTCATTTGCATTCTTAGGAAAATCAGAGAACAAAGAAATTACTACTCAACCAACCAGATCAGGCTCAAGGATGTCAGTATCCCAATCAAAATAGAAATGTTTTCATTTATTTTATGTTTTCATTCCAACTCAGCAAAACACAGTTAAACATATGAAATGTAAACAAACATTCCTCTTACCCAAAGAAGGCTAATTTAAATTATTTTTACCATTAAAATTATTTTTAAAATGCCAAGTGTTGCAAAGTGGTATTTATTAAGAAATAAAAAAAAAAAAAACACAATTCCAAACATTTCCACGGAAACTACCTGGAGAACTCTTCCCCCCCCGCCCCCTTCAAAAATCAGTTCAGTAAATAGCAGTTACAGCTTTAAAATACATCCCACTACTATCTATGTTATTAAAACCTGCTGTAGCCGGAATATACTGCAATAAATGCCATTTGATCAATGCTCCCTAAAATAATAAAGATTCTCCGCCGATAAAGAAAGGTACAATTTTGATTAGACTCAAATGAGCTGGTTTTTAAGATAGTTTCTAGTATCCATGACAACAGTTGCTTTGACAAGATGTGCATATGGCATTACACTGCCAGCTGGTGTGAACAATGTTTGAACTACTGCATTGAGATGCTGAGCAAACAGAAAAAGTTGCCACGTCTTAACCCTCCGGGAAGGCAGTCATCCCCTGATCAATTATGAAAAGACAGAGAGAGGGCTGCTACAGTCTGGCTCCAAGCAAGTTTTCTGAGAAGGCAGGCAGACAGAGAAAACCAAAGTAAACAAACTGAATGCACTCGCGCCATCTCCTAACAACATTGATTCGTCTCCCCATAGAAGGCTCGGGTACAAAGTTTGCAGAGCAGACTTTTAACATTTGGAGACATTCCCACAACAAGCCCCGTATTGTTTCATCAAATTCTCAAGTAATTACAGGTCAGCTTTACAAAGACTAGACATTCCTCTGAACCTAAGCAACGAGACGCGCAGAACCAGCTTCTCTCTGCCAAAAATAAATAGAAGTTAACATATTTCAAAGTGCACTTGAAATATTTTGTTACCAAGGAACCACTGGATGCCCCGTTTCCTACGTGAATAGCGTAATCTCTTCTGCACTCACAGTTCTTCAGCAGATCCTAAAGGACAATCCTGCTCTGGCTGAGATCAGAGATAAATGTATCTGTTGATTTCAGGGGCACCAGGATTTGGTCCCGACACCTTGCAGTGGTCTAAGCACAAAACATGCATTAAACGCTTAAACAGAAGATCTATGGCGAATTTATAATCCTTCCCAATCTTTAGACCTCTCCGAAAAGGCAACTTGAATGGAAGCGAGAGAACTGCTGCACTCCTGAACTCCTGGGAGACTGTGCAGGAAAACCGACCTCACCGCTCGGGGTGACACTGCTGCAAGAACCAGAGAAGAGATCTGGAGTTACAGAAAACGGCAAAAACCATAAAGAGAATTATTTTTTATTTGTGGCGGTCGCAGAAAATGCATTGCACGGCCCTTATCGGGACAAGAAATCGTAATGATATAATGCTGGTGTATGCTTGCAAATAACTGAAACGCTTGGCAAGTTGGTTCAGCGTCCTAATCTTCCTTAGCAGCAAAGCCATTTCACGTCAATACAATAAAACAAGCAAGCAAGCATCTGGTAAAGCTGTACATTTACAGTACTTGGAAATTAGAGAATTACAGTATGCTGCAGCTTACATTTAAGCTAGACGGTGTAATTTCAAATTGTGGCTAGCATACTCCCGTGGAATCAGCCTAAGAAAGCATGACTTCCAACCGCTAACTACAAAAAGCATCACACTTTATGAAAAAGCAAGGCAGCACAACAGGATATGTTTGCATAAAAGGCTCTACTACTTAAACTATTTTGATTCATACGTGCTGGTTGGGATATCTTTAAAGGCGTAAAGGCTTATCTTTTAATACAGAATGTCTTATAAATGATGACTACCTGAATACTTCAGTGATCTTATTGTGGCAGTTTAGATTATTGTAAACACAGGAGATAGAAAAAGAACAGAAAACAATTTCAAGAGATCAGAGATGATTTAAAACTCATAAGGAGAAATCACTGTCAGCCTTTGTTCTTATAGCAGTCGTCATATGGTACTTTTTCCTCCCAGTGTGCTGCTTAACTTCAGATTTTGCTACTCAGTAAACAACCTCCCAGAAACACCCTGTTAATTTCAAAGGATTATTACTGACATTATTCATAAGTCAAGATTATGAGACTATAAAACATTCAGTTCTACCAATTCATTTGCTGCTATTAAATCTTCGCAAAACAAATTGACGACTTGAAAGTGTCTTTCAAAATACATAGTTGAACATGTACACTTCAAGTAAACACCCATCCCACATATCATTTATAAATTTCTGTGAATTAATTTGGTAATAACTCGTGGTCTAAAAACAGTTCAATGAAGACAAACTAACAGACCTTTAGAAATCTGGCAGATCAAAACTATGTTGAGTCCTACCTCAAGTTAACAGCAGCAAGAATGGACTCTAAGGCAGTCAAAATCGTATCTAGTTTCCAATAACATTTGTTTCAAATTTAGTAGGCACTTTTCCTTAATTAAGTTATCTAAATTAGTAAAACTATACAAAAAAAGTCAATGTAGACAAAAACAAGAAAAAGAACTGAGGATTAGAAATTATTTTAATAATGCAAATGCAAATCATTACAGTGCTTTAAGTGATGGCTGTATAAGCAGGAAATTTGGGCATCTGGTTTCCAGAACTCACTGTGTCTTCTAGTAAAATATTTATTGGGAACACTACTTCTTAATATTTACTGTGCAGCTTTGGCATAGCCAAAACGTAAGCAGAACAAAAATGAAATTAATTGCATATAACTCACCCTATTAAAGTTGATAAATTGCGGTAGATTTTGCAATTTGTTGGTGATAATACTAGGAGATACAACTTGCTTTAATTTTGTATTCCAAACCCTTGTTTTTAATTTAAGCATGCCTTAAAATAATTTTTAAAGTTTTATCATTTTAATAAAGTGAAAGCTGTCACTAAAAGACGGTAAACTTATTACTGTGTCTTTTAAAAAGTAAATATATGTATATTTTTAGGAAACAGATGTCACTCATATCTTTCCTTTACAACCAGGAATGTTTAACCTATCAGCCTGTTGCATTTGAGACGTTAAAATGAAAAATGACATCTACGCCCATTAATATCGTCAATGTATAAACAGCACAGCGTGACACATTCTTGAGAGCTGAAGGCTACAAAATCTCTCTGAAACATAAATAACAAAGCACTCAGAAGCATATTTGATGTTGATATTCATCTCTGAGAAAAACACTGCTGCCTGGGCTTCTTATGAAAATAGATGCAGCCCAAATGGATCTCCTGTAATTGGTTTCAGATAGCGAGGTCAAAAGAAATATGATACAAGAAACTATTATGTGGAACAGGCGAAACAAGAATGTTTATACAGGCACTCCCTATTTATACTGACAAGAGGTGTATACTTTGCAGATAACCAGAACCAAAAAACTTGCCAGAAGACAACCAGATTCTTTCCTTTTTTTAACTCCAACCCCCTATTTTATTTTTTTTCAAATGACTGCATACTCTAACATTCCTGCTGAACGTAAAATAAGTTTCTGAACATAAAATAAGTTTCCAAATGGCTGAATATGTCAAACAAGAGTCATCTCGCCTGTAGCACTATGCAACAGAAACATATCAACATGCTAAGCTGGATTTAAGGCCAAAGACTGCTCTGCACTGGTTGAATAACAAGTTAGCCAAATGATTCCACAGCTACATTTATTATAAAAACCACTTCAGGAGAACCTCTGCCCCCTTACACCCTGCTGCGGGCCCATTCTCCAGCTGGCTCTGAACAAGAAGCCCAGAATTATCCATAGTTGTACGAGATCCTTGAAACATGGTGACGGAAAGACAACGCTGTTCAACGCTCCCTAACAGCACTCAAACGGTACTGCTAAACCTTTTGCCTCTCGCCGACCGTATTCTCCCAGAAAGTTCTCTAATGAATATCACAGCCAGTCAGCACGGCAGCTTACAATCTTCCCAAATGGAGTCGCAAAGCATTTAGCACTATTCGAAGAATCTTGAATTTAAGATGATCCAACTCCTTTCCAACAGCAGTCTCTCCAGAAGACTTGACAGGAGAAGCAAACTCCCCTGCACCCTGAGACAAACTCATTTTCCTTAGTGAACAACAGTTTTTCTCTAAGCCACACAAAGAAGATAAAACCTGTTGGCTGGGGACAAACGTGCCACACCGGAGAGACCAAGAAGTCAAGGAAATCCTGTACGTAACTAAAATCCAAGCCACATAACCAGCCTGATTTCGCCTAGGAGCGGTAGACTGAACAACTATTACAGCGTTATTTCCTACAGAAGTAGAAACGAAGCACCAGATGATAGCTGAGGCTGTTGGCACCCACCTCAAGGAAAAGATTATCTAAGAAATCTAGATGGTCACTAAGAAGGATTTCAATTAACCCAACACCAAAGCATGCAAATGCTCAAACAAAAAAGATTTGTCTGCCTTCTGCACCTGGATTAGCAGCTGCAGACAGCCCTGATGCGCAACGTGCGCAATTTCAGCAGGGTGCTCTGCAGCCTTGCCTAGTAGTAGAACACAAACCCGCAAAAGACTAAAATGTTTGAAACTAAATTATGCGCCAGAAGAAGAGGCGATGGCCTTGGACATTGTATTACCATCCCAAGGACTCCTACCGCCAGGCTGCTAGAGGGGAAGACAGAATACAACTGACCTTCTTCCACTGTTTCCCCAGAAGGTGGTGGTGGCCACCGAGCGCTGTACTGAGCCCAACCCTACAGGGTGTGATTAAGCAAACACTGAATATGCTTGAAAACATTTACTGTATTGACACTACAGGAATTCGTGCAAATGAATGCCTGGTTCCTGGATCCCCAGGCTGCTCAGCTTTTCCAAGGCTGGGGAAATTCTGTGTTTGGCCAAGACAGCAACTCTTTGCGTCTGGGGAATTTCAAGACAAAAAGGCAGAGCACTTTGTGGGTTAGGTGGCAAGTGGGGAAAGCTGTTCTGGATCACAGTCTAACTTACATACTTACATTTCTCATGTGCCTCACCTTGGAAACGTAAGAATTTCACTGGATCTCACCCTCTTTTCCTTTGACTAAAAGCACCTTGTTTTGGTTTTGGTTGGTTGGTTGGTTTGGGGGCGGTTTTTTGTTTTGTTTTCTTAGGATGACACTGCCAGTTTCAGCATACTGAGGCTCTGATTTTGATTCAGATTTGTGGTCTTCACTGCAATACAAACAACATTAGAAGAAGCGATCCTCAATCTACCTGAACTTCTGTTCTGCCCTGATGTTATCCAGGATTAATTTGCAACTGAAGAGAAAAAGTAACAGTAATAAACTGATGAATGCAACATGAAGTCTCATAATGCTGTTTAATAAAAGGAAATTAATCACATAATTGTCATAAACCTATTTTCAAACAGCAATCTATCAGAGAGAAATTATGCATCTGTAGTTATTGACCTTTCATTTTACCATGACTGATTCGTAATTAGACTAGTTTTGTGAAAAATAATAGTTAATTACCAGATTTTTTTCACTCTAATTGTTTTGGCAATTTTTTTTTTTTTGTTTAGTGTCTTACTTTTTCCCCATGCGAAGGATGCTAAATAAATACAAGGCACTAATAACTTAGCAGCTAACATATTTCGTTTTATAAAGCAAGTTTAGCTTCTCCTTATATAACCCAATTTAATAGATACTAAACACTGTTCCAAAAACAACTGTTTCATTTTTCCTGCCCATTATTCGGCTGACCAAGAACTAGAGACAAAACACCCGTAACAGTGGCTGGCTTCAATTCCTGGTGGAATTAGAGGGGCTCTTCCCTGTAGAGATCAATCTGCATCGGTCATTAGGGCTACACGTCAGACCAGGCAGAACGTGGTCCGTGACAGCAAACCCAAATGCCGTCTCTAAAGCTCGGACCACCTGAAAATGCAAATGTCAAGGGTTAGGAGAGATGGGGGCCCGCAACACCAAACTTCTGCTCGAGCCTGACCATCCAATCTCCTTTCTTTCACCCCACATGCCTGATCTTAACTTTCCTTTGGTAAACACAGGAGCAGGCAATCTACCCTACTTCATTCCTACTACTTACATTATGCAGTGACTAACTGAATTCATGAAATGAAAACAAAAACAGTGCACACATCAAATACCAGCACCACAAGCTCACAAATGTACTGCCACTGCTATTTTCATCCATGTGGCATTATTTTTAGAAAACTGGCACGTGTAATAGCTAAACGGAAGAGCTGATCTCTCAGTTCTACATGAACAGAATGTGGCAACAGCAGCCTGCACCAGTTTTCCACATGAAAACCAGTATGAACTATTTCACACAAAAATCAGCTAGCAGCAGATACGTAAAAGCTGTTTAAGCATGCAGGGAAAAGAAGAACAATCAATACAGCTATCCCATGGGTGAATCCAGAAATAAAAAAGATCCTTAAAATTATTATACATTTATATAATATTATGTATATGTGGTACAAATGTGTATGCATCCTTGATTTGAAAGGAGGTGGTTAAAAAGAAGACCTTCTTTGAAGCCTGTCCATTGTAGACATTCACTTATTGGCTGTGAAGCCTACTTGCAATTAAAGCAGTCTGAAACAAAGTAGTGTTGGCTTAGGTAGAATAATAGATGGTTTGACGATTTATAAATAGGAAAGGAACTGATGCAAATGAAAGCAAGAGTGGTCCCATTTGTACTAAAATCAAAATGCAGAGCAAATGTGGGAGGAGGAAGAAACAGAGTATCAAGGGAAGCATTATAACATTAGGCTGTTAGAAGGTAGCGGTTTTAACTGATAGAAATCTGAAATGGAAATTTAGAAATTAAAGACAATGAAATCAGCATGGACATCATTAAGCAAATGATTAACAGAAATCACCATCAGGATATAAAGTAAAACAAAAGGTGAGGCAGATATAAAACAAAAGGAAACATGCACTCAAATATTTTGTTCTGGCCAACAGGAAGATTCCTAGAATAGAACCTAAAATTTGAGAGGACAGCTGTGAGGACTGATTAGTTTTGTTAAGTAACATAGAGAGGTAAAATAACATGTGACGTACAAACGCCAAAACAGTATTTACCCTAGAATAGCCTTAGCCATTTAGAAGGCAGAAAGAAATACCTCTATCTTTACAATTTATTTTCAGTTAAATAACATTCTGCACAGTGACTGGTAAAGGAGTGCTGACACAAAGCATCACAAGCACAGATTCCGCATCCCGATACCCTGTAAGCTAGAAACCAAAGCTATCTGTCAAAGAACATGGATCTACCTGGTACCGAAATAGTTACGAATAAAGTTACAGTAAGTATATGAATCAAACTCTCTCAGCCAATCAAAATGTGAGGATGGCATATTTATCGAACAGTTACTGTTTGAAAGGGCTCCTAATCAACTCATTTGATTTACCACTGCCCTTACAAATCCATATCCAGAGACATGAGTGAGATTGCAACTACAAAATGAAACATTATCAAGATGGTCATATCAGGCTTTTGCTGTATGGGAGCAAGGCACAACAGCCATTACTGAAATATCCAATTGATAATCAGTGGAGAAGAACAAAGTTCGCGGCTGGGTTTCACATTAGATATTATAAATTTAAAGTCTCTTTTAAAATATTTTTAATAGAACTAATTACTGACATTCAGTTCTTACAAGGACATAATTTAAAGAAACCTCAAATTTTATATATATATCTATGTATCTACGATGAAAAACACGTATTAAAGACATAAATCAATACTGTCATGTTATTATGATAAAAGCAAACTGGGACATAAAAATAGGTGTCATATACAAAACTGGTATTTCTTCCACTTTATTCAACTTTCTGAAGACTCAGCTAGCGAACTGTACCCAGCTTGGGGCACAATGTTTCAAAGAGGTGGACCATCTGACCAGTGACCAGAGAAAAGCAGTAATAACGATCATGACGAGAAATTCCAACCTATGGGATAGCAGAAGTCTGATCATAAAAACAGAAAAAAAAACCCTAAAGCAATAGCAGTCTTCAGCAAGTTTCTGCACAGAATGAATTAATTGTATTCCATGGGTAGGGTAAGCAAGAATGGCCTTAAACTGAATCCAGGGAGATTTAATTAAATTTAAGAAGAAACTTTCCAATGGTAGGGATAGCGGAGGAGTACAAAAATTGTGCAGAGACTGCAAAATCCTTGTCACTGGACCTGTTTAAGAAGCATCTTCAGGAACAGTTAAGAGCAGTGATTCTGCTCTGGGACACAGAAGACCTTTACAAGCGTCTTCCAGCCCTCTTTTATTTGATTGTGTGGTTCCTGTGAAAGCATGCCAAGTTCGGATTACTGTGATGCCTAACACCTTGCTACATTTCAAATAACACCACGTTCTCATAAACTGACTATCATGAAGCTTCAGCATGGTTTGTTTCTACGGTGAGTTAAGAGCAGAGGATCAGTAAGAGCTGCGCATACAGACTTGCTCTTTGGAATTTTCCGACCTTACATGACCACGTTTGTGTTTATGAGACTACCCTTGAAATTTTGGACTGAACAGAGAAATAGTTTATACAGAACAGGAGATGGCTTAGAATTAAGCGCTCTGTGCCCTAATTGCAGTCAGAGCCATCTGGGCAGGATTCTTATGTCCTCAGCACCAAGTATAGGTACAACAGTAGCAGGAAATAAGATTTTCTTGGTATTACAATTCTTACTATAAAGAACAGGGGCCTGGCTGAAGTGGACAGCTAGGAAGAGGAGAGAAAAATAAGGCAAGAACGAGCGTTTGAAGCACAGCTTGATCAACTTAAGTCACACATCTCCACAAACAAACAAACAAAAAAAAAAGGCGCAAAAACAAATTGACTCATTATTATAATTTATTGTGAGTTTAAACCTAAAGCTACAATAACAAAACTTACAAAGTATCTTTGATAACCTGATTTCAATCATGTCCTTAATGAAATAATTTGATCAAAAGTCACTACATAGTCTAAGCCACTTAAAAAAATCAGTCTTTATTGCTAAAGCTAAATGAGCTCAACTGAAATCCTACTGAGTCCATTATTTTTTTTCTTACGGATATTTTTGTAATGCTTCTTAAAACTTGAGTTGGCATAAAGAGCTCCTGGTACACATTCAATACAAGAATAATAAGGGGAAGAAACAACAAACATGAATGTAAATAGGCAACACAATAATAGCCATTTTATTTGTATTTTTTCAAGGTTTTTGATAAACCTTCTTTTGGAGAGAGAAGTGCTGTCCTGTCTGGAGTTTAAAAATAAAAACAGTAAAAACACGGATATGAGATCAAGAAGTAAATTATGCAAATAAACAGCCTATTTTCTAGACACTAGACTTGTCATTGGTGGCACTTGGCGACAGTTCTAAGTGTGCTGATAATACAAGGCCTGACCTAAACTCCTTGGAATACTTCTGAAGCATTAAAACCTGCTACTAAGTGTGGACTGTGAGGCTCTGGAGCAACCTCTGTACCATGATGACAAATTAATTTATATGTATATATGTGCAAAGTAACACATGCATTCACAGCCTTAAAACTAAATACCTTTTTTCTTGAAGGAAATGCTTCTATTCTACTGAGAACCCAACAAAAGTAGCACTGGTTAGCTCTGCATCTCTCTGAAAGAGGTATCTGCACTTGCGGTGTACTCTGGCCTGCCTGAATTACTACAATTGCAGCTTTCCTCTCAGGCTGCTAATCTACCTTTTAACTCTTTTGGTGCATTTCGTGATGATTTAGCAGGCATGTTCCAACATGCAGACCTCTGTCTCTGAAGAATCCCAATCTTCAGGTTCTTCCTGTAGCTGGCAAATGAGTTGTATGTTTTGAAGGGTAGCCTTAACAGTCCATGTAGACAGAGCTACTGAGAAAGAATTCTCCACTTTGGGGACTTTTAAGAGTGAAGATTATAAAAAAAGTGAAATGACAAAGAGCTTTAATTTTAAGCTAAAATGCAAGTGAAGACAGACAGGCAAATGTCCTCAGGCTCCTCATCCTAGTTTCAGCCCTTGTGAGGAGATCTGGTAGGGAGTATATTCTTTATGATTAGAAACTTGCAGGGATGAAAAAGAAAAGACCTGAAGCTAGTAAAAATGTTTTGCAGAAGAGGAATAGAGAGACATTTTGCAATTCCCAGGGCATTTAGGTGCTGGAGAAATGATAGCAACTGCACAAGGAATTCCTAAGTAGTACACATGAGCAATGCAACAGGTTAGGCATTTGAATTAAAAGGTACATGTTCCAATCACGCTTCTTCAAGTTTGCCCAGGAAAAAATGATCCTTATTATATGGCCTTGGCATCTACAGTAATCTTCCTAAAGAGCAAGCTAATCAAGGAATTATAATAAGAAATATGCTTAGAGGCATTATCATCTTTAGATGCATTTGTAAAAGCAGACACACCCAGTTATGTTGGTGCCAAACATATGTACTACTCCACTTCAGCTGAAGTCTCTTCTGGCATCAGACTGTAAAAATTTCCTCTGAACCATGTAGCATACATTGCATAATCACTATCACTAGCATGCACGTAAAAAAAAACACTGGCAACCTAGGCACATGATCAAACTAGGCTGGAAATGAAGTTTAGATATAAATTTTACTCCTTTTATCCTTTCAACTACTCTTACTTTATACAAATCAAAACCTGAATTTCAGCTTGCATTTTATCAGTCCTCTATCATGTCTTGTCATCAACTTAATACGGTCAAAACTCAGTTGCTAGTCTTCTCCTCTAAAGACACTCTCTTCACACATCGTGCATAGTTCAGATTTCATGTCCTTGAAGCATTTTACGGATCCTCCTTTCTATACTACCTCCTTTTTTCTTCTTGTAACATTTTAAACCTCATCAATCTGTAACAATTGCTCTACCTTTGTGACTTCTCTCAAAAATTCTGGATTTCTCCAGAGATTGCTCTACGTTAGGCATCAAGTCATCACCATTGCCTGCCCTTCCTTCAAAAACCTTCACCCTCATTGTCTCCAAGGCATCTATGAAAAAAGAGCAGACAAGGGCTTTATTTCCCTCGTAGCACACTTTGCACTAATTCATTAAAAAATAAATATGTATGTCTCCACTTGCGTACTTACATGTAAAAATGTATTATTGAGATGCTTCCTCCTCCCCTGCTCTGCCCGTGCAACCTGCAGCCGCCCAGGAGAGCAGACTCCAGCATGGGAAGGGCCAGCTCTTCACCAGCCCTCACATCGCTGCTGGACACGCCGGGGAAAAAAATAATAAAAGAGCCCAACCTCACACTTCATCTAAAAATCATTCTTAAACCAAACCCAATATCTAGCCATGCAGTAAATTTCTCACGCAGGTTTTTTTTTGCAGTATTTTTACAGTCAGTTTTGAAAATGGCAGACTGGTAATCACGTTGGCATTTTGAATTATTTAAATAAATCCACAGAGGTACCATCAAGGTGTGAGACAGCATTGTATGGATTAAAGAACCACTACACTTCTGCAGCCTTTTCACACACCTGCCTTAGTTAGAAAAGTTACAGTTTCTTTCCTGAAAAATACAAACCAAAAATTACCCAAATAACCTGGATACTTACACTCATCCCCCCAGACCTCAACCTCTTTTCCAGTCAAGACTTTCTTGCTGTACCACTTCCAGGTAGTTTTACAACATGATAGACTTTTCTCTGACCAATGAACAGCAGAACTTCCAAACTTGCTGCAGTCTTTCACCTGCTACAATGTACTGGTAATTAAACTTACATGTGGATTGCCAACTTTTTCAATAAATATTGCATTTTGTCCTCTGGTTTCATTTCAGTATTTTATAAAATATTTTGTTAACAACAGTTCCTAGTCCTCGAGTGCTCCCATGTAACCACAGGTTCAGAGACTGAAAAGGGAAGCAAGGCTTTTCAAGGACAGATAGAGGGCTTTCAAAATTTAGTAACTGTATAAGCTATAGAGCAGAATCTTTTACGTTATACCAGTGTTCTTCACCTAGGTACGATACTGGCAATATTTTTAGTATAGCAATCTATTTACGGTGCCATGTAATAGAAGAATAATAAACTAAGTTCTAGTTCTAAGTTCATCATCATTTTATGTGCTGCTTTCAGCACACGGTGCTCATTTTACAAACGTCGGTAGGTAGACATGCGACTACAAAAAAACAGTAAACATATAAAGGCCTTTCTTTTTTTAACCACAGGTGTGCGATCATCTGATACTACTTTATTGCTTCTAATATTGCCTTTTATTTTAACTGACTAGGCAGGAGGCAGCGCATCTTATCTGTGAATGCTCATCTAGGTTTTCTTCCTAGACCATCACTTCTTCAGACAATGACTTGCAAGCATCACACAAAACATGGATCTATTCCTGACTAGATATTTTCATACTATCATAATGTTATAATGTAGAGTAAATTTTACTTTAGCTGTTATTTTAACAGTTTTGTTCTACCTATTAGAGATGGATTTTTTATTTTGCAGGACAAAATGTACATAATTTCAGCTCTGAGATTTGGGAAAAAAATATGACAGACATCATAGTATTACAGCATTTTTAGTCAAAAGGCTTTGCCTTTTATGAGAAAGCCTTCTAGATGATATCTGGATATCTGGATTAGTCTACTGCAATTCCCAGGGTTCTTCTTGTGCCATAGGACAGTGGACTGAAGAAAAAAAAAAATAGGAAAGAAACCATTTTATGTCAGGACTTTGGGATGGCTTTGAAATACTTTCTGGAGCACAGTTTACGGCATAAGGCTTATGTTGCTACCTGAAGGCAGAGCTGTGGCCAGCAGGTGAACGAGTCTTTGATTTTAGATGAATGTCAGAGGTTCTCACCCTCTTCTCCAGCAATCCCCAGGTTCATTAATATCACTAAGACATGAACGCTACAACCACTTTCATGTTTATAGTTACAAAAAAAACACAGGGACTGTAATACTGAAAAGGGTATGACAATATCACTTTTACCAACCCTCTCAGGCTTCATCTACAGATGAACTGGAGCCTGCCTGAGAATGTGATTTTCCACACCGGCAAGCCACGAGCGCAGCTCTCGGCACACTTTTTGACCCGTGCTGGCCTGCACTCTCCCCAGCAATGCCCAAGCACAGCTCTGCAGTCAGACTTTTCCAAGGACCAGTCTCTCGAGGGAATTGGATGCAGTCATCCCAATTTGAGGGACTAAAATGCTTATGAGCTCAGGCGTGTTCCACTCGGTGTCAGCTGCCCGGTTTAGCATCCAATTCAACTGTACGTTCAATTTGTTAGTGCAGATCATGCCTATGTGCTCCAAACGATTGAGCCATACGTTGGTTTAGAGCCTCTCGCAGCTGAAGCAGCCAGGATGAGATTTTGGGATGGCGTGGGAGAGTTTCAAAGGACCCTGGTTTCATAGCTCAGCAGGTTGGAAAAACAAATCATTGTCAGAAACAACAGCAAAACACTTAATTTCATTCTGAACTGTTGCAGCAGGAACCTCCAACAACATCCCATGGTGTGTCTGCTGACGAGTTTTAAGTACCAGTTCTATATGGACACCTCATGCATCTGGGGTGAGTTTTACTTCTGAAGTCAAAATTCTGACAACAGCCGCTGTTTTATGAAAAGCGTTTTTTGGTTTTTTTTTTGTTTTTTTTTTTTTTTTAATCAAAGAAGCAAGGGGAGAAAAACAGATTTGACTGCAAAGCATCTGTTTCCAGAGTTCCCGTCAATCAAATCCACAAAAATAGTACCGCATTATCATTTCTGTAAATTCTAATAAGGTTGATGGTATTTTTCATTTTCATGTTTAGGCACTTAAGACTGAGAATTCAGAGTTATGTAATTTGACAAAGTCTACAGAGAAAGTAATTTTCAGAGCTCAGGTTAGTCACCAGCTCCAAGAGTGCTCCAGCTCTCCATGCTGGCACTGAACTCTCTGCTCTGGTAAAGGAGCAAGCAGGCTATTCAGCAAACTTGGCTCGGAAAAAGGCCAAGAACTAAGGATTTTTTCTGATTTTTTTTTTTTTAATTTTAAGGATATTGTGAAAATGAAAAGGCCTAGGAATTTCTTTAAAAATAATTTAACAATCCCTGATATTTTTCTTTATATTTTTCTGCATCAAAATTTGGGAAGATTCTGGCTAGAGGCCTTGTGCCTTTACGAAGAATAGCTGAATTATTTCTTCACTGCTAAAAAGACACAGAGAAAAGGTGAATCACAGAAAGAGTACATGGACTAACACTGTAAATTAAAGAGAATTTTAAAAAATTTTTTACAAGTGTAAAGAGAATCACAATTGAATAGCACCAAAATAAAAACAATGGAAGTAATGTTGAAGAGAGGCTAAATTTCTTCCTGACTAGAAGGCATTAAAGAAGACTCATATAGTAATCAGAGTATAACAATCAGGCCAGCACATTATCGTTGAGAATACATATTCTAGTGACTAGAGATGATTACACTACTAAGGAAAATAAATTAATTTTACTTAAGCTGACTACCTTAATCTTCAAGGCAAGTGTTCCCTTGACTAGTCTGACACAGTTCAAGTAGTACAGATACTCCCTCCGTTATAACAAGCATTGGCAGACTCCGTAACTACGAAGTGAGCACTTTCACTGACTTAATAGGCACCATTCCTTGAAATTTGCACACACGGAATGCACTCAAGCTTTTACACCATCTTGCAAGACAAGATACATCATAAGCACCATGTAAATTTATTTACATTGTGAATTAATAGTATTCCAAAGTAGACATTTTGCAACAAAGCTAAAGTTCAAAAAAAACCTAACAGCAATGGCTGCAGGAATTTTTACCTCTACGAGTCAATATAACTATTAGAAGAAGCAATTTCTAAAATTTTGCCAAGGGCAAGCAGTACCAAGGTCAGCCCTTGCCTTCCAGAATTTAAGTTTTTTTCAGAAAAAGTTTTCTTAACATTTCTGCATTTTTGAGAATCAAAAGCCTTTGTTGCAACTCTTTATTGAGAAGTAATCTCTGTTCTAGAACATATTTTTTACGTTTTGCAAATATATTCACCCATACTATTTCTGACATAGCAGAATTCTGCTTTTGTTTTGGTTTGGTTTTTTCCTAGGTGTTACAAGAAGATCAAATAATTACAGCTAAAGCTTCAACAACATAGTTTTACAAAAATTGAAAAAGAATGATAAGGAGAAGGGCATTTATACTTGAGAACAAAGAAGGGGATTCAGCAATGTACATTTACACAGTCATAAATTATTGTGTTGTATCTAACCTGTCACAAGCCATATGTATTCACCCACACTGTAACACAGCTTCAGCAAGTTTCCTGAATTTCTCAGCTAAAAATAAGGTTTTGGGAACAGAGGGAATTCAACATTTCACATGGTGGCCTTTAATGCATACTCAAAATCAAATAATTAGTAGGACCAAAGATAGGAAGAGATCTGGTCCTGCATGCAGGCTTGCATTTCTTAAATTGTTTTCCATACAGAAAGGCATAAAAGCTTCTGACAAGCAAAGAAAGAAGGGACAGGTCAAATCTGTGTTAGATTAAATGGTTATACTGTTAAGTTTTACCATATGTTGATTGTCCAAAACATTATAAATATAATTGAGTAGAAAATATTTTTTATACAGAGAGGTGTTCAACCAGTACAAATTAGCTGCAATTAAATCCTGCCCTTGCTGATTACTGTATGTGTTCAACTGTCAGTCTCATGTCTACTCACACTGCAGCTCATTTCAAGCAATATCCAACTGTATACAGATTTCAAACAGATTTAAATCGCTTCAGTTTAGTAAGGAAGAAACACGAGGTGACAGTGAAATTCAAGGCACAGACAAACTCTGTTCTGCCACGAGTCACAAGAACGGGATGTGCAGAGGTGGTTAACCTGAACGGGGCACCTTCCACCAGTGGTTAAAATTTTTGTAGGATCCTCAAGTCACATATAAATGTTTCTGGACAATAACTACACTCCCCCTCTTTTTTTTTTTTTTTTTTTTTTTTTTTTTTTTTTTTTTTGTGTGTGTGTGTTTAATGTTAATGGAAGATGCCAGATGGATGCTTTTGGAGATTAAAATGCCCTTTTTCTATATTCAGGGGAAGCTCAGCATGCAGGAGTAACTAAATAAATGTAGCCCGTTACTGCCTTCTTTCAAGGGGTAGAAAAGTAATTCTATTTCCATGCTCACTCACTCTTCATTTCTTGTACTGATTATGCCAATTAGAGCAGTCCTTTTAGCAATGCGGGCATCTGCCTCCTAGAAATCTCACCTACCTGTTTATATGCTTGCAGGTACTGACAGCTGTAGAACGAATTTGATATAGATCATTTAACTATCCCCAACGATGAGCGAGGAGATAAGCTACATACTGAGTGGTAAACACTCTGCCAAGTCATTTATACTGTTTCTCCCTTAGCATGCTCCTCTCCTTTACTATGGGATAGAGACTGCATAAACTTAGATATATATATACACACACACACACACACACATAAAATATATATTTTAGAAATTTCCTTTAAGCTGGAAGAAAATTTTGGACTGTTTTTACTGCAGATATGTGCAACTGTCACAAATGTGGGGGGCGAAGAGAGAAATGTATCCAAGTAAGATGCACGACTGCACATCTGCTAACACAAAATCTAACTTCTTTGCCTCCAAAACTCATTAGCTTACAATTATTTCTTTTCCAGTATAAAGAATGTCTAATTCATACATTCTGCTTAGTTCCCTGGTGAACACATGATTTCTTTTCAAATGAAATTCAAATTCTTTATTCTCAAAGTCCTAGTCAACTTGACCCCTAAAGAACCTCATCTTCATTTTTTTTCTTCTCATGTGTCAGCTTTCCTTTCCTGCTTATGGTCGTCTTCTTCCCTGGGTGACTCCAAGGGTTTCCTTACGTTGACCTACATTGCCAGGCTCATCTTCCCTCATGTTTTCGCTTCACTCAAGAACTTAAAATCTCCCCTCAAAACTTGTTCTTTTCAGTTAGCTTCCTAATGTAGACCTTAATCTTTCCTCTTTCCAAATGTTGTCCCTAGATTTTAAGACTCTTGCTTCAGCTTAAATACATTAAAAAATTAACAAAGAAGTCCAGAACTAAATGGCGTTAACAAGATATGTATGTAAAATAGACTGATTTCATGGTATTTCACTTCTTCTTACTCCTGTTCTTTAATATTCTTTTCTCCTGTATTTTAATCCCTGTTGAATCTAATTTCTATGCTGTGATTGGTATGTTTAAAACAGTCCTACTTTCAACCTGAAGGGGCTGAAAGATGTTACTGCTTTATACTGTAACAGTATTATTTTGCTTACAGTAGTTACTGTCCAGAATATCTATGAAGTTCCAAACGCAGTAACAGCAGAAGCAAATCCTTTTTAATACTGAACTGATTTTAAAATATACCATGTTATTTTACATGTAATAGTAGCTGCAGTTAAAGCCCCGCTTTCCCGTGAATAGAATATACATGAATAACAGAGGTTTTATACATGCCACATATAAAGCAGAGTACTGACCTGCATACAAAACCATTTAACATATTAAGGTAAACGAGGCCATTGGGAGGGAGATTTGCCAGAGAAGAAGAGACCAGGACTTGGCATTAACGCTTGGGCAAAGTCTATCAGGCAAAATGCACTTTCTCCTTCGGAGCTGGACATTGCCTTGCAGGCAGAAGGGAAACTGGGAGCGGGTGGCGGGGCCGCGGTCAGAGCCCCCCTCCACAGTGGTGACCACATTTGCATACAACCGACTTCGGCAATCAGGAACATGCCTTGTGAAATGTAACGCTTAAATAAAGAATAGCCAAGAGACGGAAAGGAAACTGTGCTCTGAGCAACAGCAGAGAATGCAGAAAAAGAAATGGGAGAAAAAAATACTCCTCATGAGTCTTTCACCTCCTGAAATAGTTTTTAGTATAGTAAAAAAACCAAGTTAGCTATACACAGTGCAGCACTGACTCACGTGCTTCAGCCAGGACATCTCAAAAGATCCTAGTACTGAGAGGAAAGGTGCTTACAGTCTTGTCTTAGGTTTGGGTTTTTTTGGTGGGGCTAGGGGGGGTGGTGGTTTTTTTTTTTAATGGTAACAATTCCTATACTTTTTAATTTGCTTGAAAATTTTTTAGGAGACTCCTAAATTGGGCAACACAAAAATCTGTTCACTTCTGAAAAACCTGCCCATCGTTTTCAAGACTGGATGCAGTTTGCCCTCTGTGCTTTGAGACTGAAAATTCAAAAATGCAGAAGTACAATAGCCAAGCTGCCCCTTTTTATCTGGAGGCTTTGGGTATCCCCCAAGACTTTTATATAAATGTAGTGCACTCTGGTTTACATTAGAAAAGGAAACATTTATCTTATCACATTGATATCGGCTCAGTACAATATTACATTCTGGAATAAGAAAATATTGCAACTTTTCTTGAAAAGGTCAAGAGGTACTGTTTATCTTCGGGGCATAATGAATTACATCGTATTGCCTCCCTAAGAACTCCAAAAGAACAGAACATGTTTTGACGCATAATGCACAACTCAGTGCTCTGAGACAGTAGGTGGAATAATAAACAAAGCTGTAGCGTAATATTGCCAGCTTCAAAATTCTGTATAAATACAAACCTATGCAAGAAACCTGGTTAGTAGCTAGTGCTTTCGCTATTAAAAAACTTATGTGGGACAATTCTAATAAGGGATGACCTACAAATCTCTACAACCTCTTAATTGCATCCTAAATTAAAGTTTACTTATTTACATTATTACATATTAAACTTTATAGCTGCTCAGCAAGGCAATGTAACAGCTAGAAGTTTCTGGCTTCCAGTTTTATAGTCAGAACACATCTTGCTATTTATGAAAATCACATTCCCTGTTACGTCTGACTGCTTAGTTTATGCTGCAAGGATCGCACTCTCAATTCACTGTTATTGATCGCTAAATACTGCCCACTGTTCTGAAATGTTTCAAGTTAAGTTTTACAATGACTGATCTTAAGAGAAAAAATTAGATTATGATAACTTAATCTGAAGTCCCAATAATAGAGACTCATGTCTCCTCACA
>JANXJC010000005.1:28866262-28887873 GCA_027564655.1 Leptodon cayanensis
ACTGATCTTAAGAGAAAAAATTAGATTATGATAACTTAATCTGAAGTCCCAATAATAGAGACTCATGTCTCCTCACATTTCCTGCACCAAACCCAGTAACTTGTAAGTGGAAATTTTAGTGGAAAATCTATGAAGATACTTACCAGGCAAAAAAGGTTTTGCCCACAGGAAACAATGAAAACACAAGCAAATTTTTAATAGCCTTATCTTTCAACAGAAGTTCATCTATACCCCACAAACTGTCTCTGAGGAAAATTTAGGAAGAAGTAATACATGACTTAGTCCAACATAATCATTTTTGAAAATGAGTGAGACATTGAACTAACAAATGAACAAGGGTCTGTGGAAAAAAGTGAGAGTTAAACTAGAGACTAGTGGCAACCCAATGCACTTAAAAGATCTCTAGTGCTCTGCAAAATTCTGCCTGCAACCGTATTTTGCCCAGAGTATTATGGAATTAGCAGCACGTAGAGGCACACCGGAGCAGTAATCTGAAAGGGAGACGTGGGTCTCAGCGTGACCCTTTTTTGCTCAGAGCTGGGGTGCTTAGCTACTACCTTCTAGGCAAGACTCCCGCAAGGATCTTTTCCTTCCTCTGTTCAGTTCAAATTCAAAACAGTGATCACAGTGCTCAGTTTTTACTTTACCTCTTAATACGGGAAAGGAGAAGCACTCGCAGAGCTGGAATTTGTCTCAGATGGCAGGTGAGAGCTAACAGCACCAGCTCTTGTAATCTGCTCATTCAACACAAGAACTCACATTTCAATTTATTCTGTCATGACATCTTGAAACACACAGCGGTCAGAGGAGTATCAGTAGGCACGGGGTGCTCTAACCCATACTACAGATCTTCAGCAACGTGGGGAAAAAAAAGAACATGAGGAGACAAACCTGCAGTCACACCTACACTAAACATGCAGGACAGACAGGAAGACCTTTAACTTCTGGTCAGTTCAGAAAAGAGACAAGAAATAGAGAAGAGGTGAATCCAGAAATCTTCCTTCCTATTTGTGGGTACTGGGTCAATAAGAAAACGATGAAGATCAATACGAACCGTATTACTTGAGGGCACTAAGCCTCCATCAGACCTACGTAAGGAAATGCCACGACAGTGCCAACGGAACAGTTTCAATGGCAAGATCAGGCAAGATCTCCATACTGAAGTAGGTACCTGAAATAAAGCAGCTGAAGAGACTGAGCTTGAACCTACATTGTCTTGAAGAAAAAACCACAGCTAGATCAATTTTCCAAAGAATATGCCAAACATAGAAGTTTGTAGAGTAAGTCAGGGCTTCATTTTTAGGTAAGAATTCTTACCCCATCATACAGAAAAAGGGAAAAAGAAAAAAAAAAGAATTCATTGTAAGAAATAAAGAAATATTAACGAGTATAATAATATGGATCTTATGGTTGTGGGAGCTGGAGACATGATCGAATTGAATAAACAGGGAGTTGGGATCATAGACTTGTTCAGCAAACAGTCAGTTTGGAAAACTCTTTGAGTCTGGCCTGTCATATACAGAAGTTAAGTAACCATTAGAAGAAAGTAGAGTGAAAATAAAAAGACTGTATTCAAAAAATTCTGAAAACTAATCTTCATTAATTCCTTTGTTTTCTGGTAGATCTCTTCTTTCCTCTGTTTTTCCCAAGGGAACCAAAAAAGCTAAAGCATATCAAATTACTTAAAGTCTTATCAAAGATATCAAGAGATGTTCTGTGGAAAAGGGAATAATACACATTTTGGTCAAATTTCAAGATAATGACCACAGCTGCCTCTGTCCAAAACTGCAATGAACGAAAACACATAGAAGACTCTTTCTGCTCTAGTTTTCCTTCCAAACTATTTTTACTTCCTTAAAATTTGTCACAACTGAAGCAAAAGCCAAAAGGAAAAATTACAAATACAGGAAAAACAGGAAGGTTAGATTTTTAATAACTCACTATCAGATCAATGATAAATATTAATAGCCTTGAACAGGGCTATGCCCAGTTCTGCCAGTTGGCTGGTAAGTATGTTTATTTGAGCCTTGAAGCACAGTTTTTGTTCAGAATAATACTCACAATTTTAAGGAGAGTGCTTAGTATGCATAAAGTGTTTAAAATCCCTAACAAATTACCTCTGGTGTCCAAACTGCTAAAACAATAAGCTAAATTCATAACTATAAAGTAGTAAAAATTAAATAATACAACCCATAATTCCCACACATTTAGCCAAATTCTATCATTTGTCCCTTACTAATTAAGAAACAATGCATGTAAGTGGATAGCTTTGCTTTCCACATCTTTTAAGAAAAAAAAGACCCTTGAATTTAAAACTACAGAAAGTTTTCTACTTTGTTTTTCTGCATTTCGTCTGACTTTTCTGCATCTTACTTAACTTTTATCAGGTCCTGCCAATGGTTTTTTGTTGGGTTTTTTTTGTTCTTTCAAAGTAGAGCCATTTGGCATCCACAAATTTCATATTGGATTTTGAGAACCAAAATTCATAAATGCCTTTTAAATACAGAGTTAAAAGTTGTTCCTTCATACTCTTTTTGGATATACCAATACTGGATAACAGTGTTGATAAATTATAATAATTCAGACCTGCTAAAAGGACTGCCTGTATCTTCAGTAATTCAGGTCACCATTCTCTGAGGAGGAACTGAGGATACTCTTGGACTCGCTGAGCATCTTAGATTTAACACTTGGCCTCTCAGAGCAGTTTTCATCTTTTAAAACTTGTTTTTGGCTTTAAGGAACATTTCTGAAGGGCTTGGCTAGCTCCAGGCACTTAACCCTGGGTGTGCACTCGCAGTGCACCAAAGGCCGTGGCTGCCAGCGAGGAAGTCACCGACAGCGCCGACGAAGCGACACGACAGCCTGCCACAGCACGGCGAGTGCCAGGCTGAAACCGTATCCTTGATGCACCATGCACGTTTTGAACAAACATGAAGAAAGAAGGTACTTTCTGAGGATCTAAGGGAATTTTGGAGGCCAGCTTCGGAAGCAGGAGAGGGATTGAGAGGAACAACAAAGTTACGAACAAAGTGGATTTTATTATCATTATTCAAGTACTTCCAGCCTGTATTAGTAGGTGATGCAGCAATTAGTGGTCATCCTTGGAAAAAAAGGCAAAGTAAGAAAAAGGCAGTTTCTGCCTTGAGGAATCTTTCACATCTCATTCACATCACAAGGACTGTTGGAAGTTACAGTTAGCCCTTACAGCACTGGTCTGATCATTGGCCTATGTATAAAAAATACTTGATACTTTGTGCCATTCTTCTCTTATACTGCCAGAGAAAGCTCTTCTCCTTCAAACTGAAGTTTCTCTATTAAGCCTCAGGTGTATATAAAAGGGCCTGTAAGGACAGGAAGGATAGGAAAAGCCCTTAGGACACTTACTGCAGTTAATCAGAAAAAGGAAGAAACAAAATAAGATATTTGCTCATCACATTATACAGAAACAATTAGGGGCATCAGGCCCTGCTAACAGATTTTTATTATTAGGGAAATCATTAAAGAAGAGGAAAAACTCCAAACAGAAATTACAGAACATAATGCTAGACGTTGGATAAATGCAGTGCACAGACAGACTCTGCAATAGTTTGGAAAACATGTTCAAGAAGGTTAAGGGGCCACTGAATGAAAGTATAATTAAGTTTTGCAGTGTAAAGTTTCTCATGCATCTATTGTGACTCAACGATACAAAACCAAAAGGTTAAAGAATATTTTACGTATCTGTTCACAGAAATGGTATGAAGACAGATTTTTGGCCTCTCTTTAAAAGCAATGAAAACCAGCCCAAAAATAACAGGGTAAGGCATTAAGAGAAGGTTTTAGTAGCAGGAATCCACACAGTAGCAAAGCTGGAGCGTGCTAGCCACTTTGCTGTATGCAGATATGTCCTAATTTACATTCTGGGATACTTTAGCACCTGAGAGGATTAGTATCAGAATATGTAAATGTGTCTGTGCATCACAATCACTACTGAAACGGGGTTAGTGCAGGCTGATATACCATACTGGTGTTTCAAAGATGCTTACTGGCAAGCTCTGTTATAGGAATATACCACGTTTTCTCCCCCAGATTCATACTTCTGAATGTTTTTATCAATATAAATAATGTGTTTTTTCTTCTTCTTCTTCTTCCATTTTTTTCCCCAAGCAGCCCAAGGGGACTGACTTCTGACCCCCTGGTTTATAAACCATTCCATGCGTACACCCAAACAAAAGTGGCGTGAAGTTAACTTAAGAATGCAAAGTAGGAACCTAGGATAATATAAATTGCGGTCCGTTTTTCAATCATCTTTAAGTAAGAGTTGTCAATAGAAACAAAAGAAAGTTATGGTTTTACTTAAGCAGGATTGTAAGTGTGGTACCGGATGGAAGGAAAGAGGATAGCCAAACAGCTTTCATTATCTGTAGTAACGTCATCCAGCGGCCACAGCATCAAACAGCAGTCACGTAATTAGAATTGCTCGGAAGCAGCAAAAAAGCACATTGGTCACTCAGGTCTTTTTGCAACACAAGATGAGTTTTTACTGAATTTTTGTGCCTGACTATGGCAGCTCTTTCTGCTCCCAAGCGCACATCCTTGAAACTCCACGGCGCCCTCCTCGACCCTCATCGTGGTTCCTCCTCTCTCCTTTAACTCTATATTTGCTCGTGTACATGCAGGCGGAAACCTGCAGCTTCATCTCCCTCCTATGTTCCTCGCCTTTATTTTCTTCTTTCAAACTCTAAGCAAAACAACACAGACAGTTCATTTTCCTTGTATCACAGAGAATATAATCTAAAGGAGGCAAAGGTCCTCTGAAAATAGCCCCTACAACATGCAAGTGGAGCCAGTTGCCATCTTTAAGAACAGCCTGTGATCTCAGCCTTAACAGAGGAGCTCCTGCCTCCCAGCCCAGCCTGCATACTAGGAAGAAAGTATTACCTAAATTATGCCTTAAATTCCACTGAGAATAATGAAACATCAGCCATTTTGCAAGACAGCCTTTAGATGGGGAAATTTCCTCGACAGAGTATGTTGAGTTAGCCATGGCTAGGAAAACAGAACCTCATGGTTGGTGAGGAAGAATGAGTCCCAGCCAGAAGATGGGTGGTTTTTGAATGCCTTCAGCTATACTACAGATACTATGTTTCAGTAAGTTTCAACAATAAAGAAAGTGGCAGAACATGGGCTGCTTCTACTGCAAAATCACGCAGGACTAAAAACGCTTGACAGTATTATCAAAAGAATTCACTCGAAATTAATTTTAAAATAAGAAATCATTAGCCAATTTACATTTTAAATTCTCAAACAATTAATTCTGTGTTCATGCAGTTAACGTGGGGGAGCGTATGATATATTTAAATTGTAGCTATAATGTGCAAAATCCTCAACACATTTTAAATGGAGAACTGTATGTACCAATCCTATAATAATCAGGCTGTCCTTATTTTTTCAGCTTGCTTTCTTTCCACTTAATTAACTCTCTCTTTTCTGTATCCCTGTATTTCACTACCACTCAGCCCCTTGCCTTCCCTATCCCCATCAGCTTTAGGATCAACTGTCTTTCTGCTGAGGCTTTGCTACAGCAGGAGTCCCATGAACCCGGAGAGGCCACCGAGAAGCCTCCTGATGCCATCAGGGCCGGCAAATGCAGCCGGCACAAGTCCCAAGCTCCAGATTCAGGGAAGGACCGTCTTTCAAATCTGCCAAGGGTCCGGAGCGATGCTGCAGCTGCTGGTGCAGGCACCTTCCCTACTACTGCCACCAACACTAAATTAAACCATCACAGGTATGCCAGCTCATGCTCATTGCACCGTTGAGTTATGGTCTAAAAACCTGTATTGCCATCATTATAGCAAGTTTTATTTGGACATTTACATCTACATGCAAAGGATAAAAAATATGAAATGGGTATGGCTGAATTTTGAATTTATTCTTCGTGGGGTAAAACATTCAAAGTACTGATGCATCAGGCTAGAGAATGCTTAGTGTACAGGAGTCGAACAGCACCACCATCCGCTCTCAACTTGGGCTTGTAGCTCTGGACCACTCAGAAAAAAAATGCAGACAGTGGTCCTTTAAATGAACAATGTGATTTCAATTTAAAGAAAAAAAAAAACATGCCAATAACTAGAGAAAATTGGGTATAGTAAATTAAAAAAAAAAAAAAAGAATGACCTCATCCTTACATTTTACAACTACTACTTTAGTACTGAAGTTCTGTGCAAACGTCTTTTTATTTGATGAATGTAAATATGTAACAAATCATATTTTCAAAAAAACAGATGTCAAGCCTTATTTGATAGAAAAAAAAAAGACACTTTGGAACAGCAACTTTGAATAATGTTAGCAGGGCCAATATATTTTTATATTACAATATCAAAACATTGCATGCAGTAATTATAAACCGTATTAAACTAATAGAACAAACAACATCTTTGATTCACATAGAAAGGACCTCAGTCCAGTTTTCTGTGAAATACAACAAATAAAAGGGTACAATGGCTTTCTGTCTGTTACTTCTGCCTGTGCCATGCCTGAACAGAGGAAAAGAGTTTCACTCCTGTTGTTTATTGATTTTCTAGATTAAGAATCCCAGTGAGAGAATTGTAACAGACAACCATAAAATTATTTTTGGTGTGCTTATTTGCCTTTCCCTTGCATCTATTTGGCCTGTGCCTGTAGACAATTATGCGTTCCAGCCTAGACTCAGGTGCTAATAATGAAGGACAAATAGAATCATATGTGTAAACTTCCCCTTCTGATGAAAATTTATATTAACTTTCTGCCACTGTAAACAGAACTGCATAGCTCAGCGTCCCTGATGAATTGGTGATGAATTCAGTCATTTATATCCCAGGAATCTGTGCATTTATGGGAAAAGATGAAAACCGTCTGTATTGTGTAACCTTGCACTTTTTGAGTAAGAAAAAGAAAACACCAGCCTGTTTAGTTCATCACTTAAAGTGGGTAAATTTCAGCTCAAATACCAGATTTCTGCAGGACTCTCTCGGTCTCCACTTCGGGGATCCCTGCCAATATAAACAAGCCAAACAGTGCAGAGTACCGTGTTATCGCTACAACTGTGAACTTACATACTCGCAACCTCCTATAAAAATTGTTAGGAATATCTTTGCAATACAACAGAATCTTTGTTACACGCTGAAGCTGGACAGTTTGACAGTTTGGCAGCTCTGCTGGAGAACAAAGTCGTTTGGGGTAGATAAGAACCTGGCCAGCTCTGTTCCACCCAAAACACGCCGCTCGATTTTAAAAGCCACATTTTTCTCAACGCTGCCTGGCTTTTGTTTTTTTCTTTTTGTATTAGCTGTTTGAAACTAGGTGGATTTCTTTCTGCATATGCGTGAAAATAATTATGTACGTTAACAAGTCGTAAGAGAAATGCCTTAAGAAGTGTTTAAATGCCAGGCTGCAAAGCAAGCACAGTCAAGTTTTTAACTACAGAACGGTTACACATTCTCACAGTAAAAATCTCAAAACCAACTTAAAAATCTCCAGAGCTACCCAATACTTGAACTTCATTCTAATAAGCTGAATATTTCATATGAGTCCAGTATATCTGTATAGTGCTGTACAAATGTGAATATCAAAGACGGCACGACAAGTAAATATTCTTTACAGACAACTTTAGCACTTCCACTGTAAACAAATACTCAAATATTAAATTTAATTATTTTCATTTTTGGATAACTTAGGCACTCAATATTGGACAGAAACTTTGGTGCTCTAGAACAGCAAACAAGGGTATTCCCAGCCCCAACTAGCATACAACTGACATGAAAATCAAAGGAAAACAGAATGTTTCGTACAACCTCAGGGGAAAAAAATGATCATCAAATCTAGATAAACAACTCTTCCCAAACTACATAGCAATCTACAATTCCCATTTTATCACCATATACTCATAGATATTTCAGTACGCATCGACATATTAATTCAGTATTATGTAATGCCTTAGAAGATTTTTTTCTTTGCAACAGGCAGTTGAAAATTCTGCTGTGAAAGTGCAATGTGTTTGTTTCAAAAAACCCACCATTGCCAGAGAAGAGGAAGACAGAAGAATTTAAACCATTTGAATAGATGATTTTTTTAAGCATTTGAAAATATAGTTCAAACACACAGAAAGGTAAATTGTTTTTCATCTTAACTTGAATGTAAGTGGATAAATCACTTGTATTTGAGAAGACAATAGCTTGTACTCCATGTTTCACTGGTTATGAGATTGCACACCTTTTCATGATACACTTTATCTCAAAGTTGTCTGTGGCTGTTCCTATTATGCTGTGTGCATGACCTTTTAGTAAGCTGAAGAAGATACAGTTATCTTCTTTTCTGACATGCAACATCTATCAATCAACATGTTTTCACGTAATTTATTCAAGGCAAATAGCAGCTCCTAAGGCTAGTGAACCGCAGCACTATCCCAGTGATTTTGATTAAGGAACGATGTGCACGGCTTAGGTGAGAAATGAAAAATGCATACCACTCTTGATAAAGATGTAACTGAAACAGTAAACGGATCTGAAAGACCAAAACGTATATATTTTAAAGTGATTCACAGGAACTAATAGAACCTAGTATCATAAACGCAGGAGATGTGTTATTTGATGAACTTCTAATGTTACCAGTTCAGTTTACCTTTAGTTTTTAAAGCAATGCCTACGCAGTTTTCTTGGCCTAATCTACATTTTTCTCATTGAATCAAGAATGTAAATTAAGACAAAATGATTCTTTTTCAATTTCATGCTGAAGTAGCTCAAGTTAGTGAATGTAATTTCTCCTAACAAGAAAAATTTATCACTGTACAGCTCACTCAGTTGCCTCTTGTAGTGAGTTGCCGTATGCATTTATGGAAGTGAAAGGATAAAAGGATTGATAAATGTGGCAAAGGAATGGTCCCTTTAACTAATTCAAGGCAAGGCAAGCACAATTAAATGACTCTTACCAAACAGGGAAATGTAAAGATCGTTGCATCACCTCTGTAATAATCCTTATCTCCAACAGAATGTGGTTTACTTTTCACTATGACTGGTTTATTTACTTTATTCTGAAATAAGTCTTTCCTTTGGAAAAAGAAACAAAGTTGCCTTATTTTTACATACTCTTATTTTAGTTACTAGATTAAACGGAAGCTTTTGTTCACTCTCAAATCCAACTACAATGAAATCAAAGCGTAACTATGTAAATAAGGCATATTAAAGTTATTATGTATGTTTTAAATTCTGCAGAAGCTTCCTCACACATTTTGGAGATGCAAGTCCAGTTCCATAGGTCTTTTATGCCACATGCTAAAAATGAGAACAGTTTGCCTTACCATGGTGAAAAGAAGGTTTCATTTTTTTGCCTTGCATAGAAATCACTAAATTCTAAAATTCTAAATTCTAATTTAAATTCTGGTGTGATTTGATCAGGCCCTATCATTTCTGGTATAAGTTATTCACATAACACATCCAAATTTCTTTTTTTTTTTTTTTTTTTCATCTAAGACTCCAAACAAGCCTGTTGTTATTTATATTGTCAGAATGCCTGAGTCATAGACTAGAAATCTATTGTGCTGTTACTCTGCAAATACTGAACAAATTGGCAATCCCTGCCCCTTGGAGGTTACCGGGCAAGGACAAGTGAAATACATGAATACATGCAGAACAGACAGAGGGGAAATTACAATGAGACAATGAAGTAACATTGTCAGCATGACAGTCAGTGATCTTTGTATACCATCCCAACCATTGTCTATACCTACATATGCCTCTGAAGGAGAAGAATGAAGTCATTATTGATGCACTCAATCAACCCATTGGAACTAGGTTACTATGAAAAATTAGAAAAATGGGAAACACTTACTGAGCTATTTGAAGAAAAGAGCTCAAAAAAGTTGACGGATAATTAAGTGCATAAACCAAGGTAAGATTAGCTACAGTTTCTTTTAAGCGGTGTGACAAACAGGAAATACATTGTTAAGGTACAAATAAAATGAAATAAGATGAATTCATTACTCACATTTGTTAAATTTCTCTGTAAGAAATGAGAAACTTCATCTGCTAAATCCCTCTCTTACATTAAATCCAACAACATATTCTGTATTACTTATCTGACATTTAAAATTTTATAATGTCTCTAATTACAACAGCTTTGCATTTTTACCTGTGTCATTCAAACAAATTAGACAAGTCTTTTTAGTATATGCTTTACCAGGTATTACACTAGTTTGGCTCAATATATGAATGCTACTCCGTATCAGTTCACTGGATTAATCCAATCTAATCTAAACTTGTTAATCTAACTGAAAAATGTTTAATTAGAAGGCAGGGGGAAATTTCTGTTCTTCTGTTTTGGTTTGGTGAGAAAACTCATGATGTGGTTGACTCATCAGAAGGAACTCAGAAAGCTCATAAATACGAACGTATAGCCAGAGAATAAAGGAGCCTGTTACTAAGAGTCCGAGGTCCATTACTCTTCCCCTAGGACAAGGCAGAGGGCTCGGACACGCTCTCCTCTCTTTCTTGGCCAATACAGCAAGAGCTCTCCCACTTTACTGCCCTTAACACAGAGCTTGCTCTCCTGTTTCGATACCTTTTAATTGATGAACACAGATATGCTTTTGGAGGTTACCGGCGCTTCTTGCCATTATAAAACCACTATTTTTGTTGTCCCTAAAACAGAGGCTACTTCTGTTACGGCAACATGAATGTCTGAAAACTGTGGATCAGTTCACTGGCTATCTGCTAATATACCAGCCTGCAGAATCTGACTTCAATGGACAATCTTCACTCTCTTGCATTTTTGCATTTCTACAGATGGTTAGTAGTACAATTTGCCCTTCAGCCACTTAGCAGTTGTCAAAATTAACAAAGGATAGAGTTATTAATTAATTACAGTAATGTGTATATGCCTAAATTAGGGCCCCATTAGATTTGACACCACACATGTATGGCACAAAAAGATCAGGCAAACACACAGTGGGAAAGAGCAAAAGGCAAGGACAAACAGCGTTCCCTGTTACTACAAATGCAAGCGTTTCGGTCCACCCATGGACTAGCACTGCTGGGCTCGCTGGAGACACCGCGTGGATGTGAACTTCAGGGACAGCAACAGACATAGCGGATTTACAGGTTTTTACGGAAAACTCCTCTCAAGCCCAAGGGGCAGCGTGGAAGAAAGCACGAAGGTGGCTGAACAAAAAATGGAGTAATCAGCAATGAAGGCTGGCATCACCGGCAGAGTGGAAATGAAAGTCATGCGTTTGGTAAAACTATCCAGGAGATGAGGTTGTAGGAGAAAGGGGGAAGGGAGGATTTGGAAGTACTGGGAACCTGTAAGAAGTCCAAAATCCTCCTTTCACCCCCAGTTCTTTGGGTCTGATTACGGACGAGGAGCGAGTGCACGAGAATGAAAAGACTAAGTCACACAAGAAGTGACAGAATCAGAGATGAAGGCTTCTTGGAGATTTTATGGTCTTTTGGAAGCCAGGAACACACTGTAGGCAACAGGAACAGAAAAGAGATGACTATATATTGGATAGCTGTGCAGTCTGAGACTAGTGATTAGAAGGAGATGGAAGGAATAATGCAGGCATGAGAGAAAAGGAGAAATCAGATTTAGGACAGTAACGCTGATTTTCAGAGATCTGCACCAGTTTCAACAAAGGTTGCAGTCCTCCTGCCAGATCTCTTTCAGTGAAATACTCAGCAGGGATAAAGGATTCTCCTTACAGACCAAGAAAAAAAAAAAAAAAAAGTGAAAGAACTTTAAGATAGTTGACTTCAAAGAGATTTACCTCCCTTGTTATTCTTGTATAGATCTGAGATAAAGTCTTTACTTTTTAGAAATGGTAGCAACTACCAACATGGTAGAAACTTTTAGGGTGTGACTACTGCCATTTTTACCACATGAATGTTTGAAATCACATTGATGCTTTGCTCAGTAATGAAGATTTGAAATGTCGTTCTCCTCATTTAGAATCTAAAAATGACAGCATCCCCAAAATTTATGCTTAAAGTACTTACTTTTTTACTGTTTGGGATCACAGCAGTTGGCGCTCACTACTTTCTAAATGCAGTCCAACACCAGTCAAATGGAGAGATACATTGCACTGGATGTCCCACAGCAGAAAACCACAGAATATTCAATAACGAAAATCCCACAGCTTTTATCAGACCTCCTAAACCACGTCTCACTTTTCATTTAACAAACATAAAAGATGACCTAGAGGTGACCTAATTATTGGGCAGAATGGATCTTGGGGAGACCAGGATTCAAGCTGTTCATGTTGAGATGTAAACTGAGCGATTATTTGCATAAAATGTGGATTACAGCCTAAGAGTATGAAGTTGTGTGGAGGCAGGTGGGAACGAGCATTTCTTTCAGAGCAGTTCTGTTTATGTTATAGCTTCTTAGTTTGCATTTCATAAAGCGACCTTTCATCTTTTCACCCTCTGCTAGGTGAACTCTCTCGCCAGCCTAGGCAGCTTATCGCTGCTGTCAGGAAAGGTGTTAGCATACCCTACGTACATGCAGTTACAAACAAACCAGCAAGTCTTATACTCTTCATTGCCAAGTGGGAACCATATCTACAATTGCAGTCTAAATACAATCAGGCTAGTATTCACATTAAAAAAAAAAAAAAAAGGACCCTTCATTCCAAAGCTGAGATTGTCTTCTGTGCCGATTTCAAGATGTGCACAAAACTGTACAAACAGCAATTGTATTTTTTTCCATAATTTGTGTTCTAAACTGAGTTTTTGCATGGCAAAATAAATTTAAAGAAAATTACAAAGCTGAAACAAACAGCTACACAGAACAGAGAATTCTAAAATACTTGGTCCAGACGCCTGTGCCTCAAATTTATCAGGGATGTAATACCACTGAAGTACACGATTCCAGGCCCAAAATATTGTAAGTGGAACTTCAAAAGTACTAGCAAATAGTACCAGAAGCTGCCGTGAAACTGGCATGATAAAAAACATTAACAATTTCAGCCTGTAGGGCAAAATAAGAGTAGCGTGGATCTGCTAGGATAAGCTTTGAAAGAGTTTGGGAACATGGGGATGGGTCCTCCAAATAATGTCCAGTTGGAAGAACATGTAATCCTCCTTGGAAGTGACCTGACTAGCTAAAAACAAGGTAAGAGACCAAGGCCAAAGCTATGGAAGGAAGATGTCTGAAGCAAATCTGTTGAGTAGAAGGCTTAAGGTTTAAAGTTAATGTTTCAAAAGGTATAGCTCGCCAAAGGAAAGGGAAATATAAAACTAGATCACAAACTGCCCTCCAAAGGCAGGAGGGTTAGGATGTGAGGGGTTGGCCACCACAATGAATGCACAGGGAAAAGAACTATTGGGAAAAACGGTCAAAGAAATACAAAGTTATCCAAGAAACTTCTCCTTTGGAAGAAGCTAAGAAACACATGCAAAGACATGCAAAATGAACAGGCCAGCACAAAGACTCGAAAGAGCAGAGCTCCTGAAGTAACTATCAAAATTGTCACTCATCATTATCAGGGAAGATGAGTGTCCCTGGTACTACAACAAAGGAACAAATATGAAGAAAGATATGAAGTGCATGAGAGAAGGTGGACCTAAATGGTTATAAAAGAAATTAAGAGACGATTATGAAAAAAACACTGGGGGGAGAGGGGAAATAGTACGACAGACTGAAAATGCATGGTTAAATATAACTGTGTGCGTCGCGTATCAGCAACGGCCCATCTCAGCACCCCAAATCCTCAGCAAAAGGTACCGTACGTAGCAACCTCGTAGCAACGTAGCAACCAACGGTTGCATTCGGTTTTAACAGCGGGTGAAATCTAAGGCATAGCTTCCACATTGCTTTTTGTTCACACGTATAACCAACACCTCTGATAACCTGCACCCACACCAAAATGTTCCGATAACCATCACAAGGAGGGGAAAGCAGAAGGGCTGTTGGAAGAAAGCAGGCATGTAACCCAGACTGCTGCTGGGCTAGAAGTGTTTCTGCTTTTCTCTGTTTCATGAATAAAATACAGGTTATGTGAGCGAATATACATTACTGCTTCACATACTGACTGAAAATGAAGCGGTTTTGTTTTCAGAGAACATTAGTTATAAACTGGTAGGGCTGCTGGCTATGCATGAACATTACTGTTATTTTGATATTTGTATTTTCAATTAAATATAAAAATCAGAGGTCAATGAATTATAACATTCACTACGAATTTCTGGTTTTCTGATGAATCACAGTTACCACTGGTTCAGTTATTTGTGTCTTAACGCTATGTGATGTCCAAAAACTGCTCGTCTAGTCCACTAACACATAAGCCATTAGCAAAGATTTCCCAGATAGTTTAAGAAAACAAATTCCAGCCTACAGAGCGTTTGCTGAATTGGTTTCTCAGATAATTTATTAGACATTTGTGTTTTGTGACTGGTCATTTAAATCACAGAATATTGCCTTCACACCCTGGTTGAAAGATTGAGGGACTAAAACTTCTTAGCTTAAATAAGAAGCAACAAAGGAGAAACAGCAAGTACTGCTGTGTAGGCATATGTAATTCTGTTGAAATAGAAACAGTTATCTACTCTGAAATCAAAACATGGCATTGCAATAATAATTGATTTCATTAATTAGAAATGGGAAAATGTTCGGGATTCAAACAAATATTTTTGTTGTGAACTCCAGTAAGAAGACTTTCAGCTACAGAAACCAGCATTAATGCATATACGCTATTATTTAATCAAGTTTTGTATACTTTTTAGTATTGATTTTAAAAAGAGTACCTACCTCACGTAATTTACAGGCTGAACGCCCAGTGAGCAAGGGATGCAATTTGCTCCCTGATTCTCTGAACCCAGTTTCTCAAACCTGCCAGTCATCATTTAACCAACTAAAATGGGCAGCTGTGTTAGAGAAGTGATTTTTCACACAGAACCTAATGGCATCTGAACAAATATGAATAATATCTGAAATACCATTTTAGCAGTTAGTAGGGCTTGAAAATGTCTCTGAAATTTATTTGCTCCTGGCTGGCTTCTGATGTTAAATCCTGTAGACCCTGAGCAGAAGCAGTATGCTATTGCCAAGCCTTGAAGTGACTTGTAAGGAAGATGGTAACCCTTTCTTTGGCGGCTGGCAGAGAGCTATTCCCTGAAAAGAGGATTTTCCTGGTAAACTTGTGCAACCGGGCTTGTCAATGCATAGTTGAGATAGGGATGACACAGGGACAAAGCCACACAAGCTCTCAATATGTTCCCTTCCCTTCCCTTTAGTAGCACATGCAAGAAGGACAGGTGCTCTAATGAAGCAATTTCCTCCCTTGAGCTGCAAGCCATGTGCCTTGCTACCTCGACTAGCATTATGTAACGCTATTTGAAAAAATCACCTGGAATTCCTGTATCCCCAGTAACAAGAAAACCTTGAAAAAGATACAGAAGTGACCAGAATTCTCCTTGAAGAACAAGGTGTTTCAGAGATAAGAAATGGTTTGAATTCTTCAAAGTTAGGAGAAAAAAAACAGGAACGTGGGTGAGAGTTAACACTATGCATGTAATGAAGTATTAACTATAGTTTTGTGGTTTGGGTTTTTTGAAGATATACAACCTTTTTTTTAACATATTGATCTGCATCTTCCACTAGCAATCAGCCATCCTCTTTTTATGCATATTAAACGAAATGCATCTTAACGTGGCATTTTCATTTCAAGTGATGACATGCCTGAACTCAATGTAGAGCTAATAAAAGACATTAGGTCTTTTAAAAGTAAAAACAAAACCCATTTTCCTTCCTCAGCTTCAGACTTAATGAAGTCATCAAGGTGCTGAAGCAGTCAGCAAATGCAAATGCTACCTTAAGGATTGCTTATACTGCAAACTTCAAATAGAAAGGGGTGGAAATAGGAGCTACTCAATCACTGGCTAACTGGGACTGTAGGTGTGAGATTTAGAAACACTATTAATAGGCAACTGTTAGAGAACTGGGATATTTTCTTCATTGTTTCCATTTTCAGGAAAAAAAAATCCCTCCGAGCTTCAACGCTGTGCAGTTCTACAATAAGGCATACATAAACCATGAGTAATCACAGGTGTTTTGGTAGTTTAGAAAAAAGGTACACTGTTTATCAGATACATAGTGTGTTCCCTTAAATTTGCAGAGAATATGATTGTAATTCTTTCAGAATATTAAAAGAATATACTACCACTTTAAAATAAAAAAAAAATACATATTCTTATATAACCAACAGGGACAAGTGGCAGAAACAACCAGGAGGGACAAGAGGCCACAACTTCTAACTCTCTTGACACTGAAGGACTCTTTATTGTTATCTCACTGTTAAACTAATACCATTTTAAACTATTTACGATCATAAAACAAAGTCAGCAATCAATTTTAAATTAATTTTATTAACATGGGAAACATACCCATCTACCTGCTGAATAGATTAACAGAAAAAGAACATCTTCTAGAGGTGAATGAAGTTGGTTTTCATTGTATCAGTTCAAAAAAAGAGAACATAAGCCAGCAATTCTGAAGGCAAGGATTTTTCTAAGAAACTAAGATGTAGGAAGGAATACTTCTCTCTTACATTTTCTTTCCCATTTGCGAGAGCCCCTTCCATGCTGCTTGAAAGATGGAAGAGGACATAACCAGGATAGAGGCATAAATCGCATTTCCCATGCTACAGAGAAGACGGTATGTAATTTTTTCTGTACAGTTTGGAAAGTGTTATATTCTCTAATAGCAGATTAAACCATTGGAGAAAAAGGGAAACTGCTTTTCCAGTTTTCAGTTGCAAGTTAGTCAAGAAAAGGTGTTTTTTTTATTATTGTCTGTATTGCAGAAAAGACTCCCTGAAAGCAGGAAAAAAGACTGAACCGTCAGAACTTGGCCAACATTTCGGGAAGGCAAGTTGATAGGGCTCCTTAAAACAGCAAAACCGAAAAAAAAGTAAACGCAAAAGCAAACCTGCAAAGTGAGGTACAGAGACAGGGCTCCTAACGTCTCTGACGGCACGGCAACCATGGCCTTTTTTGTAGTCCCTCAACTGCTATATGAAAGGAAGAGAACAGGGCAAGGAGTTGACTGAATCTCTCAGGAAGGAAACACGATCCGAGTCATGCATATGATTGCCAAAAAGTTTTCCTCTAATTAAACTAATAAATGTAGTTATGTAGTTTTGTTCTGCATGCTCAGAGCAAGCTAATGGCAAAGTGAGGAACCTTCCTAAGAAAAACAAGCAGAAAACATCATAAAAAGTTCTAATAACAAAATGCCTTTTAGCATAGCACTCATTATAAAAACATATCCATATAGAGGCAGTCCTGTACGATAATCTTGACTAACAGCAAATAAGACTTCAGAGATTTATACCATTGTTTTGACTTACTCCACAAATATCATCTATGATGTAAAGAACACTAGTGTAATGTAGATGACACTACAGCCACTGAATATTATTCAGTTGTACTGGATGTTGTTTGCCGTTGTTTTTTTCTATCATTACTGAAAGACACAACATTCTTGGCTTTTTAGGAAACAGTCTTTCCATTGTACTGCTGCAACACCTTGCACAACGGGGACTAACAACCTGAATAAGTTTTTAAGGCTCAGTAATACAAATAGTTACACATCCAAGCAATTTTTTTGAAGTACTGATGGTATCTACATCTGAGAAGGACTGTAACATCCTACTCAGTTGCATATGAACCATCAAAGTCCTCGTGTCACAGAACATCCCTTCCTGCTTTTATTTAATTATTTTTTTAAAATACGTATGGTCCTGAACATGTAAATCTGTCCATATGTATTTAACAAAGATACCGATCTCTCATATCTCTTCCTAAGAAAGTTGGAATCAGGTAGTACGCATCCTACTACATATAAAATTGAAAGCACATTAATTTTCAGTAGCTAATTTAAAGCAACAGATGTATGTAGTTTTTAAACATATTCACTTTTTTTAAAACTATAGTTCTCTTTGAGATGGTATCTAAATTCTTAGATATTTTAACTAGCATCACAGTGAGCAGGATTAGCAACCTTTTCATCAATGCCTGCTAAAATATATTCTAACCTCTTCTATTAACAGTCCTGTTGCAAAATTGTGGTTAGAAGTATTACAGGGGCATCTATCTAGAGACAGACAGAAGTTGACAAAAAGCAGGCAAAGCCTAGTCTTCTGTCCCAAGCAGAAGCAGGTAGCTACAAACTAGTTTCTGTGTCAGTTTGGGGGTTGTTTTTTTTTAGTTTGTTTGTTTGAAACTTTCTTACCTTACTAAGATTTAAACCAGAAAAGTTGGTTTTCCAAGTGTGAACTGCATGACAACTCCGAAGGAAAATTAAAAAAAGAAAAAGAAGAGAAAAGGTAAAATATTGAGATAGTTCTCAGGATGGCCATAACAGGGTATTTTCTGTACAAAAAGCTGCAATCATAACCCCCTCATGCTATGATGTTGACCATAATGCTCGCTGTATTTCAGTTCAAAAATTCACTGTTAACTTGTGCTTTCCAATGTTTATTCATGTTTAAATCCCCCAATATCAGCACATGAGCTAACTCTACTTACTGTAAAGCATATTTCAAAGTCAAATAAAATACCTCTTTGAAAGAACTGTAAGTAAAAAGTCTGAAAGTTTTCTTGAATAAAATTGTTTAGTATTAGAGGAAATTATGTTATACTGTACCATTCCTAATAGCATCTCATACTAGTATTTCTATTCTTCATATTGTCCAAAAAGTGTATTTGATTAAATTAGGCCAGAAAATTTGCTTTCACATGCACTTTTACTCTTGTATTTGACTAGATTTAATTAGAATAATATTAAAAATTGATCACCCGTTTTTCATAAAAGGTATCTATTTAAAATCAGTACTTTATACCCTAACTTCTCTAATGCTTCTAGTTATACCTGTTACAATGATACTGAAAAAAATATGTATAATTTTCACAATACTCAGCATTTTTTACTTACAACATAAAATGTTTTTCAGTAACTTTTGTATATTAATGGGACTTTGTTATCCAAAATACACTCTAGTAGGCACAAAAGACTATTTTCTTTGATGGGTACTGGTTAATGATGACAGCCTTAATACTTTGCCAAGTGCAATTTGCAACTTGGTTTCTTAACCAAAACTAATACCCAAAGATGAAGCCACTCTGCGTTGTTTTCACATTAAATCAGTTTTATTTCCAAAAAGTACAAATGGAACTATGTTTTATTGTTAGGACTCTGAAAGAAATATATTTTTAGGTCCCCTTATTCTTGCAGTGATTGCTACCTCATCATACAGCAATTGTTTTAAAGATATATCAAGAAAAGTATGGGCAATTTCTGGTTAGCTATTTAAACTGCAGGCTTTACATCCAAGACATTACTGCTGATCGATTTACCTTTTGATTAGAATTCAAAAAACGTGTGGGAACAATATTTTAAAACCTACACTTTTGAAATCCCATTGAACTAATGAGCCAGATCAAGGGACCACCGCTATATTCCTAATGCTTTCCATTTCTTGATCCTCTTCAATTGGGTTTCAAGAGCATATTTTCAAAAAAGAGTTCTCTATTTCTTGTTCAGTCATAATCAAATAGGAAATCAATGAACAGTCATGCCCTGGACTGCTCTAATTTGGATAGCTGGTCTGAAATGATGCTGTTTTCTTTACATATGAAGCAAAGATCCCCCCAAAATAAAGGATATTGTTGATTCAAGAGATGAACATCTACCCTGCTTGTTTTATGGTGACCTGAACATCCTGACCTACATTTGCCCCTGATTTTTTACTGCAGTGGGTGTTTTGGGTTCGAAGATGATGCAAGAGAAGGCTCTGAATTTCCACTTCTGTCATGCCACGGATACTGACTTTTGCACTGGGCTATTAGCAACCATCACTAGTTATTATTGCTTGACCCTGCAAAGTGCTGAGGCTCCTTTGGAGAATAACGGTGAAGGAGAATATTTAGGGATCATGATTAATGGCAACACAATAAAATATTTAAACATGCATGGCTAATTACATCAAACCAGGCTCTCAGGCACCTTTTAAAAATAGTTCATCTTCAGTTACTAAAACCATTAGACATCTTGACAAAATTTTTAACAATACTTTCTATGCAAAAAAACAGTTTTTAGCTGTAACTCAAGGGGGATATTGCATATAAAATTGTTTGCCAGTACCAGGCCAAAACAAAGAGGAACCTGTAGGTCAAACATAGTCTTACAGGCATAGATATAAGAAAGCTTACTCATTTTAAAAATGCCAACTTGTTTGAATCTTGCTGTATCTCTTAGCATGAGAAATAAAGAGCTGATTGATACTTTTCTTCTTAGGTGTTAGCTTATGTTTACGGTTAGATTAAGACATGTTTGTGTCTGCTCATAAGCTTAGTACTTTTAACAAGAGTTTTTCAGCAAGAGAGCTACACCAGACCAAAGCATGCATACAGCTACTTAAGATGGGTTATGAGTAAAGAAGCACAAGCTAAGATTTGGGGATTCACTTTGCCTTGTAGCTAGAAGGGACAAGAATGGATCCCACAAGGATCCTGAACCAAAGGACCACCTACCTACTAGGCAAGAGCTGATGAGCAGGGAAGCATTTGGTGAATCACGGTACTGGCTGGGCTAACCTCATGTATATTTAACGCTTCTCCGCTGATGGACAGATGGTGGCTTCTTATGAGGTTTTATGGATCCAATCCAAAACCCTAGCTGAGGTATCAAACACAACATTTGTAGCGTACTGCTCATTAATACCCCATACGAAATAATTCAAGTGGCTGCCACTCATTTGCGATACTATTACCAAAGTCTCACCAAAATCAATGGATCCATAATGGTGAAAGGGAGAAGAGAAAGATCCTGAAGCTATTAAAGGCAAGGAAGCTAAAAACATATTCTTTTCTCAATCTTTTCATTGAGTCAATGTCCCATTTCCAACGGTTTTAATGAGGGCTCAATCACAGACTGCCTTTAACCCAAGCCATTTTCCCAAATTGGGCTGAATAAATCTGTTACCACAGCACCGAAGACCGGTTGTGTGCTGTGTTCATGAAGTACGTTGGAGGCACCCTGTTCTGCCCAAATATTTCCCTGAATCAAGTATGATTTAACAAGCTGTGAATAACCTGTTAGCACAATTATTCTGGAACGTGGATTCCAAGAGGGAAAAGCATGACAATCCCCATGATGATCACTGGTGGTTACAGTAAGAAATATACACTTGGCAGTCTGCCACAAATTGGTAATTGTTTATGTGACCATCTTTGATTTGTAGAAAACAAGAAAGCTATCTTAGTCTAGTTTAATATCGGTTGTTACTGAGGCTCATCTGCTAGTAGTGAGAACACAGGGGGAAATTCGGGCTTCACTGAAGCCTAGGGCAAAAATCTAACTGAAGGTAATGAAGTGAGGATTTTGCATGCAATCTTGTGGTGGTGGTTTGGGATTTTTTTGTTTGGTGATTCTTTTTTTTTGGTGGTGCTGTTTTTTTTCCTCGGATGAGTTATTCAGATTGGTTGTAAAAGCTTCTTAATTAATTTTCTAATACTTTGTTTACCTCTTATCTCTCTCCCCATTCATTTCCCTGCTCTGTTTGGAAGTTTTGTTAGCTGCAAGAATCCAAACTCTGCGTGCAT
>JANXJC010000005.1:28887973-28905473 GCA_027564655.1 Leptodon cayanensis
CTTATCTCTCTCCCCATTCATTTCCCTGCTCTGTTTGGAAGTTTTGTTAGCTGCAAGAATCCAAACTCTGCGTGCATCTGGAGCTGGATCAGCTTCGGTGGAGTTCAATAAAATTCTGAGATTTCCTTTTAAAAGGAGATGTCTGAACTCCACAACCAGGGTAACCACTTCCAGTCCTTTAGTTCTATATTCATAGAGCAAAGTATAGAGAATTGTATATGCCTTAAATAGCATTTATGAAATTTGTCGAGCTATTAGTTCATATTATATTGAGATCTTACATTTTAGTATCTTCTCAAAATATAAAATAGTTGAAACATTTCTGTGAAGATAGTATTCAAAATTAAATATTTAATTTCACATAATATCTTCAGAACGTTTCAATATTTAATAACTATTCAGTTGGAAGGTTCTCCTTGTATCAGTAATGACAATGTAATAACCAGATCAAAGATCCCCACACGTAAACTGAGATGACACAATCATATACACACAACATATATTTCACATAATAATTTAGTCTATTTTGAAGTACATATTAAAACTCGTTAAGATTTGTAAGAGTCCTCCTCCCCCTCTCAAGGTTTTCTAGAGTTACACCTACAGCATTTAGTTTAACACAGCACACTAGAAATGATACCTACAGCAGCCTCGATCCCTTCTTCCTGTCAACTTGGTTGGAACCCATGTGAAACAACTGTAAACTGAGATTAAACTCTATTCTGTGTATCTGACAATCATAAAGTCTTATGATTTCTTTAGCTACATTATACAGCCGTAACAAGGCAGAACCCAAATAGTCTTAATATGAAACTCCTTGCTTCTGTGTGTACATCAGACTTACAACATAATGGGACAGTAGCTTTCGTAGTATTAATACATTGCATTTGTCTTACTTAAGCAGCTGAGTAGAACCTTCTTATAATCATCTGGTTCGTGATCTTTAATTAATAAGTGCCACTTTGTACATTTTCTTCTCTATATTCAAGGCTATTAGCAATGTCACGTGACTTATCTGGCCAATGACAACTCTTTAACATAAATGAAGCAAAAAATACTGAAATTCCCAAAGAATTACTCTCACTTAGGCTAAGAAATTTTAAACTGACATACACAGACATTTAACACTCAAACAGGTGGTAGAAACCATAAATCTGAAGAAATTAATCTGTTCGTGGCTATCTCACAGAGATAAATGCAAAATAGCTATTTTAAGCAGATAAATTATTCAATTTTTCAACTTTACAAGCAAAGAACTATAGAGTATTTCTTTAAATACACAAAAAAGCACTTAAGTAAAATATGTTCAGTTAAATAGAAAAATATAACAAGTTATCTAATTCAGAATGGCAGTCAAATGCTACAAGGCTACCCTCGCCATATGAAATTGTTTTTATTGTACCAATATATTTAGGGTACTAACAGAATGTGCTTGAAGTCTGCCTTTGTCGCAGGACGTTTGCAATGAATTCTTAATAGGAGTGCTTTTTACTCAGGATTTTTATTCGGCTTATTTGGATATACTTTGAAAAGATTGCAACGGGGTCTGCGTCATAGGCGTTTGCTATTACTACCTTCTTACAAGCTGCCAAGACTTACAGAATGCTTAGTAAACACGCAGCTTAACATTTGTAGTCACTGCTTGGGAACTGCTACGAACCAACAGATTGAATCAAGCCAACCCTGTACTTCTGTACGAGTCACAAAAATATTAGAAGACTCAGCACACAGACTTCTGAAAATGAGAAATATTTGGAAGGAAAACTATGAGGTTGAGCTTAACTTGCCTTCTTCATTTCCTGGAAGACTGTGATTGAGAGACAAGACAGGACTTTAATTATGGGATTTTAACAAGTCTACTTTTCACAGACATTCAAAGACATTCATTCAGAAATTTATAGCGATGCTTCGGTCATATTCAGTAGAAATACCATGTAGCACAACTACTATAGTCTGGGATAAACACACATGCATTTTTTTGTACAAATACACATTTGATGAAGTTTCTTGGCAGGACTTTTTTCTCTGAAGAGCTTATTTAATTTAGGTTTACTGTGATACACTCATGGAATATGAACACACCTAGCATTGATGTTTTCAAGATTTAAGCCATGGGTGTGTTAAACAAATTCAGATAAGCATAGTAAGCACAAGTCAGGAATCACATCTGGACTTGGACAAAGAAAAACCATGCCTGTATATCTCAGGATGACATGCTGATTAAGTTTTGCTATCAACCAGAGGCAGACTTACCTACAAAGTAAACTGACTTCTGAAATCTAATCCCAGCTCCACCCCAAAACTGCTTTTATGAATCGTCTTAGACGAAAGGGTTACGTAATTTAATTGAATAAATTATCATGCATGATATAGTAACTTCTTTATAAATAAAAGCAAAACAAACTTGTTTCCAGTCCTACCTATCAACGAGCCACAGGATATCATGGTAAAAAAATATAATTAGCCATGGGAGTTTCTGTATCACTTCTGAATTATCAATACCCCCAAAAAAGTTCTTCTCCTTTTATGTAGGAATTACAGCCAGTTATATGAAGGGGAACCTGAAAATGATTGCCAAGTATGGATCATGTTTCAATGCTAAATAAAAAAAAAAACAGTGCTACTCTTAAGACAGGGTTCAGTTTTCCTTCGTGAAATTTTGACAAAATGTAGTCAGCCTTTTGATAAGAGCACAGGCTATAGTTTCCCGGGATCCTGTACTGCAGTTATGCTTAAGTGATGAGAATCACTTTGCCTGTTTTGCCTGGATGTAACTGCTCAGCAATGAATCATCGTCGTCTTGCTTTAACGAAAACCCAATACCATCAAGCCCTTTCATCTTTCTGCAAATGCATCTAGGACACCATTTTCAAACTTAGGTGCCTAAACCTAAGACACCCAAATAAGAGACTGTTCAAAAGTGCTGAGCGGATACAAAGCCCTCTAAAATCAATGGTCTGTATTCACCCCTGAATACAATTGATTCACATCACCCAAAGCAGCAAAAACGAAGCATAAATCTTTCCTACCGAAAGAGCCACAGATTGCCCCAACAAAATGAACCCCCTGGTAACACAGAACTGGATGCCAGGAAGAGAAGGTTGAGCAGATACCCATTTATCTGATCAACAATCAAGAAGGTGTGGGACCATGCAGATGAACACAGCACTCTCAAAACGTTATGCTGCTGACTTGTTGGAAATTACTTTTTCTGTTTGACTCTTTCTCTCCTACAGCATTGTTTCCTTGAATCACAATGCAATGCTAAATATTTGTTTTGCAATGCCTAAGGGAGTATCTGTATTGGCTGTAGCAACTAGACTGTACTTGAATTTTTTTTAGGGGATATTACACAACTATTAGAAAATCCTCCAATTCTGTTAATGAGCAGAAATGTTCATTTTACTTTGAAAGGAAATATGTAACACAAAATGTTCCCGTATTCGTATTGAGTGAGAATGGCACTAAGGAAGACTGCAAAATATGCCAATCTTACTTGCTTTTCTTTTAGACATTATATTAAAAAACTATGAAGTCATCCTTCCAAGGATTCTAAGATAACGTTGATCTAAAAATAAACTGGGTGCTGTTCTCAGGCAGGGGTATTTTTTCTAAAATTGGGCAACACACTTCATTTCAATTTTGTCACTGGCTGCTTGAGTCACTGACATTTGTGAATGAAAAACACCTGAGAAACAATAATCACTGCTGCCAAACCAAGTAGTCTGCCTAGGAAAATTTGGGAACATTTATCCATGAAAAAACGACTAGCTTAGAGTATGATAAAATTAGAAGACTCATTAGTTAAACTGGAAAAAAAAAAGAAACATAAGAGGGTATTAGCTCTAATTATTATTTTTTTAAGTTATATTATTAGATTTTCTTCCAGTTTTGTGGTCTTTAATGTGCTTCAGTTACAGCAGACTGGACCTACCTGCCTGCTCTTTCTCTTCTCACATAAGACACTCAAGGGAAATCAATTCATCACTGTTTTGTAATCCATCAAAATATTACTACTAAAAAAATAAACACTCAAGAATACCGAGTGTCATGATTTTAAAATCTCGATGCAATGCACCTGTTCAACTTCTACAGTATATAAATTAATATTCAGAATAAATAGGTTTGTAAACAGTAACAGTCTCCTACTTTCTGTAAAATGGAGGAACATATCATGAAAGCTCCAAACTAATGAATGAGCATAAACGTTACTGAAAACTGTTATAGCACAGTTGGGACAGGAACCAAAAACTACTCGGATCTCACTAAGGCCCCAACAAGCTTTTAAGAAAGCTGCACGCTCTTCTGTCTTATGTCAATGACCTAGGATGCTGCCCTCAGAAGTACCGAACACTTCGTCTTCCAGGGAACCTTGGGTTTTGAGAGCTTTCAATATTTTGGAAGAGAAATTTTACCTAATGCACTTCTTTAGGCTTTTATTTCTCTACATTAGATTATTTCAGCTTCCTATTCTACCCCATTCAACACTGTCATGAAGCTCTACATCCAAAATTTGAGAAAATAAGTCTCAACCACTTCTTATTTACTTTAGTTACAGGCCAGAGCACTACATTAGTTACGTTATTGCCTTCCTACCTATGCTCCATCGTAATTCTGTAAACCTTTATTCATGGATGGAAGACATACAGCTACTAAGTGAATCAAGGCTATGAACCTAAGTTTCCAGGCCAATTTTCATTATTTATAAAAAAAAATAATGAAATACTTTTCCAGGATGTGGTAAAGTACAAGAACTTTGGCCTTAACTATTTAATGCCCTTGACATTAGAAGCTGTGTGCAGACTGTTAGGCTGACAGACCAAAGATAGTCTGAAGGCTAGAGTACAAAATTAGTACAAGACATTTCCATCAAACTAGTATCATAGCAGATGATGTCAAAAGGAAGTTTTCAGAATGACTGAAGCTAGAATACTGTATTTATGTATTAACTACATTTGCAGTTGTTGCTCGTTAGCTGTTCACTACCATACTGTCACATTTAGTCGCTCAGATTGGGAAAATGTTATATCATTTCCAAGATAAACTCTAATTCTGTCTTCTGCAAGCTCTCTTTCCTCCTGTTTCTGCTTATCCCTTTTTGTCTCTGTGTACTCTTTTGTCCTTCCTTCTGCATTGCCTTTCCTTTAGCAACTCCCAAAGCCAGTCCTTATGGATTGTTTTTTTCTATCTTGTTCCACAGGGGTTCTGATACTCTGCTGTTTAAAAATAGCAGCTAAAAAAATGCTAAAAAAATAGCTAAAAAAAATGCAACTATAATTTCTGTGTTTGGTCTCTCCTTTCCCTGTTGCAGCTACCAGAATGGTGATCATACATTTAACGTTAGCAAAGATATTACACTTGAATTTCAGAAATGGCCTATTCTCCAAATCGTTCATCCTCACAAAACACAAAGCTAAACTCTAATTTTCATTCCCATCCCACCCTAGCTATAACAGCTAGCCCTCTAGTTTTACCCCTGAAGATCACCATACATAAAAATGCATCAAAATAACAATTTTCAGCAGACTGTTAGAGATAGACTGTTTAACTAGGAATAGAAGTTCATCACATCTCTATTTCGCTGCTATGATCTTGACATCTAACGTTTTGTGCATTCTGGGGAATACCATAAAATGAGGTAACAGTGAAGAACAGGTTTTATACAGCAATCAGAAATGTAGTGGAATTCCTAAACTGTTCATTCCCAGATATTGTTTCCATTTCTGCTTTTCATAGTTGTTACTAGTTTTTGTTGCTTAAACTACTGAAAACAGAGCTGTCAGTAAACTGTGGACTGGAAGCGTAATATTGAGTATTTTTTTTTTAAATACTGTTTGTAAAGTTTCTTATGGATATAGATTCCTCTACACTTCGTTATTTTCAATAACCTTTCTTCCATTCTTTCCATATTTGCTGCCTTCCTATTCCCTGTAATTACCATTCCCTATCTTCTGTGCATTCCTCTTGTTCCTCCTGTAGATGCGATAGCCGATCCTCCCTCTGCAGTGTTCTACCAGTCTCATTCGAATTTACTGTCTTTTTAGACTTTCAAACAAAAAAAAAATTATCTTTTGCCCAAGTCTTCAGCCCTGGTAACCATCACAATATTCTGTCCTGGAGTTCTCCATTCCCTTCTCTTGACTCGATAAAGACTAGCAGGACAGTTACTTTTAAATCCTCAACCACCTACACATGTAAACATGCTGCACAAGCACAGCCAAAAGCAAAAGAAATTAAGAACATTATTTTAAAAATCAAAATATCATTTCCTACCAATTTGCAATGTAAATCTTGCAGAACTTTCCAGCATTAAAGCCTGAGTGATGCAAGCAGTACTGCTCTCCATCCTGATCCAGAGGGATACAATAAACCTGCTTCTGCCAGAGACAGAAAAAAAAACCCACTCCTCATCTCACTTCACTTTTTAAAAGCATACACTCTTTGAGTCTCCCAGTCCTTTCCATCCATGATGCTGAGGCATCGAAGAGATGAGTGAGCACTTCCTCCTCCCCTCAGGGCACTTTAGGAGCAATTGACCAGCTCCCATTTTTATAATCCAGCTTTCCTAAATCCCTAATTAGAGACCCTACTTTGATGTGGGTATCTCAAAGCTGGTTTATAACGTATCTTCGTAATTTTGTCACTAATCTGCTTTCTCCCCACCTACCCCCAAGAATTGAACAAAAATGGAAAATAAACAGTCTCTAGCAGGATCGCCACATCATACAACTACTTCACAAGGCTCTGGGCCAAACTGCTTTGGAGATTGGTGTGTCGAAAAAAGACACATTTTCAAAACCGAGCTTTATATAAATGTTCAAAGTCTCCACCACTATTGTTTTTGGGTTTTTTTCCTAATGATTATGTAGTGTATTATGTAACTTGGCTGAAAATACCTGCCCAGGCGGGTATATGCCCAAGCTTTGATGTGCCCCAAGACAGAGTGCAGCTGTAAGAATTTGTCCATTTGGCTCACAGAGCTCAAGGAGAGCCTCTTAAACTGGCCTCGTATATGGCTGCCTCAAAATAACAACTGCCTTTACTTTAAGCACACCAAAGCAAGTTTTCAAACCATTCCATTTTTGTTTTCTCTGTGTGTGTGTAAGCATCTTGATCTTGCATACTGCATTCTTTTTTCTTCTGAGTTGTGGTGCTCGTAGCCAGTGAAGAAAAAACAAAGAAACTACTGAAAGACAGCTTAGTGAAATACACGGCTTCGTATTCAGGGCATCAGAACTGTCTTTAAAAAAGGAAAAAAATTGTTTTCGCGATGAGAATAATATTTATAAAATTCAACCCCAAAACACATATGTTCTTCTAAGCCATATATCCTTTGTGTGCTTTATAGCATCCCAGAGAGTTCAGAACATGCAATTGTTAAGAGGGAAGACATATACAACACCAAAGTATTCTCACAGCTTCCTTCACCATGTAAAGCTGCTCCCAAATAGATCATTTTACTGATGTGCATTACAGCAAGCATCTTTCATTGGAAACACTTCAAACAAGGAAAATTCCACAAGAGAGAAGGCTACTGCCTAATACATTGCAGTGATACGACCTCTTGACCGCAAGTTTTTTGTATGTGTATCACAAAAGGCTCTTGACACCTGTCATTTTCCGAGATTAATAAAAACATTTTTTAAAAAAAACCCCATAATAGTGTTTGAGCTGAAACAGGTGAAATCAGATGCAGTGCAGTACAGTACAGCTATTCATTTTAACCCCTTTCCCCCTTTCTATCTGTTTTAATTTTGCCTCATTATTACAAATTCTTACACAAGGCAAATCTATTGTATTAAAATTCACCTCTTTTTTGAGCGGCTTCAGAGCAGAAACGTTACCTTAATTTGATGAGAAGCTCTTCTATAAATTTGATATGCACAGCTAGCTAAAACTGCCTTTTAATTGATTTCTGTGACTTCCATAAGGTGGGACAGCATAGGTACTGGAAGGCATCAGTAATGGAAGGATTTCCCAGTATTGATGTAAGACTGTACAATCCCTGTAAAATCAAAATATATAATGAACAAATTATCTGCCAATCCATAATTATTTAAATGCTTGAAACATGAAGGGTTTTCTTTGTTTGCCTTTTTAGTATTGTAACCATTTCTTTTGATTTAGGCCTCACATTGAACAGGGACAAGATTTTACCCACAGTATATAAAATATCAGAGTCTATTGGTACGAATCAGCACGTTAACAACATATGACTTTCTATACTGTTGTTTTGGTCTGAATTTTACCACCTCAGGTCTTTTGCCGCAGTGTTTTGTGTCTATGGACGATTCCAACTGCCCACCTGACAACTCCTCCACGCAGGAAGGAAGCAGGACAACCAACCCGTACGGCACTATCCCACCTCAGTCCTGAGAGGATTTTACATCCGAATTACTACGGGTTGTTCAAATTATGAGAGGTCGTACATCTGAGAAGCATTACTGCGTCGTGGCTGCGCGACATGAAGTATTATGCCGATTTGCACAGCTCCTGTGACAACGTTCACAGCTTCTGCCACAGAGGCATTAACGTCATGCAGGCAAGGAACCACGGCAATAAAGGGTACGGTGCTGAAGAATGGCAATTTAAAAAATACACTTAATTCACTGTCATATACATACTGTGACTGTGAATACTTTTACAAGTACATCACATTAAATGTATTGGGCAAATGCATTATTAGCATGGCGTCTGTTTCTTAATAAGTTGAGTATCTTTTTATCAGAAAAATAAGGTACTACTGGCAAGATGCAGTGACTACTGCAAGACTGCAATAATGAAAAAGCACTTCAGAAAACATGACCCAGGCCACACATCTTCCCTTTCTCTTTCCGTTCCCCTAGAGCCTTCCCCTCTTCCCGCTCTGCTGCTCGCCGCCCAAACCCACTCCATCCTCTCAGCCCTGGCCAGCCTCTCCCACCTCCTTCCCTCCAAGTCCTTCTGTCCTCGCCCAACGCCTCTGGTTCTTCTCGCCCCTTCGGTCACCCCACACCAACCCACCACCCAGCAACTGCTCCCCTCGCCTTGATTTAACTTCCCAGACCCCTTACAGCTGCCGAGGGCACAGAGGAGAGGCCCAGCCACCCCACAGCCCTGCCCGGTAGCTGAGCGAGTGCAGCGAGGTGGGCCGGCGGGACACGCCGGGCCAAACTGCTGCTCCTCTCCTTCCCCACGCTCAGTAGCTGGAGGGACTCCCACCAAAGGGGCACCTTCGCAGGAGCCCCGTGCTCATCTCCTACAGCTTCAGGTTGACCACTCTTTCTGCAAAACAGAAATCACCTGGGGTCTCTTGGCTCTGCGGCCAACCGAAGGAGCGCGATACGCTCCATCTTCCCAGCAAGACCGTGGAAGTCTACTTTCCCTCCGATGGCTAGGGACTGAGCCCGGGGGAGCTGGCTCCTCCAGCTGCCCGTGGCCTTCAGAAATATCTCCCTAAAAGTTGCCTTTAAGAATACCTGACACCTCACTTTTCAGGGTTTAATGACCCGGACGCCAGATAAACCTCAGAAACGAAGACTGTCATTTGTCACGCCAAAATAACGGAGCGAATACGAAGGGAGCTTTTCAATTCCACCACGAGGCAAAATGACCCACGTGTTTCTGAGAGTGAGCTGAAGCAGCTCTCCAGACCAGTCTGTTACCTGTCCGACTCATTCTCTGTTTTTCAGAATCCCTAAACAAATATTTAGCACATCGCATGCGCTGAAAAATGTGGAGGGGAGAGACAACTCTTGTTTATCATAATATATTTGTGTCAGCTAAAGATAACGTACTTTTAAAGACTTGTGATACATTTACCAAAAGCAGTGGGGGTGGGGAGGAAGTTCCAAGAGAGTTGTTCTGGTCCCTTGGCTATGCATTTTATATTTTTCTCTTGTTCGGCCATTTAACAGGATGGATTGATTTAAATCAAATTCTTTAAATCACCAGTTTTAATGACAATTTAAACCAGCATGCTGGAACCCTTGATTTAAATAGTAGATTTTTAATCTTGTTTTGTATTTGCCTAAGCAGAAGTTCTTTGTCGCTGATTCATTGAACCATTAGGCTACACTGCTGCTCAATAAAACATGAGCTCTTACGTTAAATCAGTTGTTTCTTTTTGCTATTATGAAGTGCACATTTAAATGCCTTATTTTTTTTTACATTTAATTAAGTTGGATAGATTTCTTAGAAAATAGTATTGCTTTATTTTTTATCTTGCTACATTGCATCGCAATTAGAATTAGATTCAAAATAGTATTTTAAAACTGTTTTGTACTTGTCAGATTATTAAAGTATCTAAAGTTTAGTCATTTATTATACAAGGACTATTTTACTCTAGTGAGTGAACTAGCCAACGGTTTCTGGTAACCAGTGGCGTGTTTTCAAATGTGGCTAAGGATACATACAGACACATAAAGAAACATCCTCCTACAGTTTCTAAAACAAGTTAGATACTTCACTACCAGGGAAATAATCTGGAAAAGGAAAAGAAGTTAGATTGCCCTATTAGTTACCGCTGGATTCTTCAGCCTTGAATTAGCATGTCCATTGAGGGACAACAGAAACGTTCCTGTGCAGCAGAAACATATTTCTGCAATAAAGAACAGGTAAGTACTAGCATTCACTCTAATTAAAAACGTTTTAATGATAACCACTTAAATGGATGACATGGCAACATTTTTACAAAGAATGACTAGACTCAGAAATTTAGCATGTCTTCCTTTGATTCTGACAGCAATTAAGAAGCAGAAAGCCTTTGTTTCACTGAAATTTGAAGAGAATTCACTGATGCAACAGGTCTGTTTTATCTATTTAAATTCTTATAATAGGCTGCAGCAGTCTTAGAACTATATAAGTACTTTCATAATTTAAATGTTAAATTTAAGCTGGGTTATTTTGAAAAAGAAATCCATTCCAATGTACATAACTTAAATTCCAATTTTAAAGGTATGCACTTTTTTTACCCTTAATACTACTTTGGATCCAACTCATCTTGAAGTCTGGATATCTAAAGCCTAAAATACGTTGAAGGTTGTATCTTTAAAGAATGTCGTGGCATTGAGCGGTGATGTTTTAACTCATTCTACTGTGTCCTAGCACAGAAAAATGTACATGGTGTAACACTACAAATGTTACCAATGAGTTTACTTATTTACTGCTAAGTCTTGTAGCCCTTTAAATAAACTATTTGTATAATCAAGGATGAAAGGATGAGGGCAGAAAATTGAAATAAGTTAACTGTATCACTTGGAAATTTGAAGCAACAATGCTACATGTTAAACACGTCTTAAGTACAAGCTTGTACTTTTTATGACTGTAAAATAGGATCTTTAAATTATATATTTCAGAAATACACAGGCTTTTATTCCATGACTCCTGTTAAGTTATTACCTTTGTGTCAGTTAAGCTCTTTAAGTATATGCTTATTTTTAGGAATGTGTTACACATTCTCTATTAAACACAGCAGATAAACATGTGCTTATGTCCTCTTCAATTAAGTAGGCTTGCTCCCTAAAGCACTTTCGGTGTATATTTATTGTGTTAAATTTATGTTTTTCTTGTTTCTACTGCTATGCATCTCTAACTGTTTCTGCTGTATGGCACAGTCACAAACGAGTTATAATATTTAGTTCTAGCTGACATCAGCTACCCAGCTCTAATCTTCAAGATTACTGGCCAAATGCAAAACAAATCCCTAGTGCCAAGGTATTTATCTTAAATATATTTTAACTTTCATTTTGTACAATGTTATTCCATAATTGGACAATGCAATTTTTAAGATCTGAGAGCATGGTTCATACTTTCTCATGCAAGTACTTCATGTAATTTATATCATAGAGCTCAAATAACGCACAAATTAAAATTCTGCATTCAGTATACTTTTCTGGACTTGGTAAAACTTGGCTTCGTTTATTTTGCATTTCTCAGAGTTCTACCACAACAGAATGCACACAGAATATGCTTCCTAATCTATATTTTATGTTGCTAATGTTGACCAACTTGGATTTTAAAAGTAAGAGAGTTTAGGCTGGGCATTATGACTAAACCTGAGCAAGTACAACTTTGTTTTCAGCCTCATACACTTACTTTGTCTCTTTTGTTTCAACGAGAGTCATAGGGAAGGCAGAAATGTTAGCACAGCATTTTTTTCAGAGAATTCACTAAGTGCAGTCTCTACACCGTGCCAAAAACCCAAGGTGCTTTCTCCTTTCTCCAGCAGCTGCAGTGGGCAAGGACAGGTGCCGGTGGTCAGAGGTGGCCAAAAGAAAAGGACAAGTGTCAACAGGCGTCGAGGCTGTCAACTGGGAAGCTGGGGCTGTAGAAACGGTGTGTTCGAGAGGGAAGGACGGATGGGGGCTGTGAAGAGGTGGGGAGATTCATCTGAGAGGGAATGTCAAGTCATCTGGGAGAGAGCCAAGAAGTGAAATGGAGACAGAGCATCATCTGCAGGAAGGACTGCCCTGGATGAATCGCAGGCCACAAAGGCTGCTCTGCTTACAACAAGCGTGGATGTTCCTAACCCAAGTTCCTTCTGTCCCAGGGGCTCCAGAGCTTCTTAACCTCCAGTTCCCACTCCACCATTCATCTTCCTTCCCTGGTCTCTGCTTACTCGAGCCCCCAGCATAATTCATAGCTCTTCGTCCTTTCCAATAAGCCACTGCTGCCTTCTCTTTTGCTTTTGAATACAGGAACCCTATTCTTCCTCTATAGATCAATTACAGAAAATAATTTAAAATCTCTAACTTTCATGATGCATTTACCCACTAAAACATATTTAAGAAACATTAATATTGATTGCCATTGAAACCCATAAGGACATTTTACATAGCCATCTTTCCTCTTCATTTTCATATTTACCAGGTATGCAGAGCACACCTTTCAGTAAGTATCATGTTTGAGTGATTTAATAGAATTTTAAGGATTCATACAAAGTAGAGAGGAATAAAATAATGCATCAACTTACCCGTTTTCCTTTTTTTTTCTGTGTTAAGTCAATGCTTTAGAATATATACTGTAGGACAGATTTCATTTAACATTTCTGGGTTTGTTATGCCTTTAAAACTTCAAAAGACATCTGTGAGTATGGTAGCACGTTTCTAATTCACGTACAATCTTAAAAAAACTTTCAGAAACATCTAAGACTTCAAATGGATAAAGGCTAACTTTAAAGACATTTCTAAAAGGACGAAAATATTTTTTTGTGTATCTCATTACTGCGTATCATTCTGATAAATTCTACCGTATTCCCTGATGATCTCACAAAGCACAACTGTACCTCTTTGCCAAATATTATGACTCCCGAAAGCAGCTGTTTCATGAAGTCTTGCCTGTACACTGCTTAAATTTCCATTAAATCCATAAAAGTTCTAATTTGCTTAGGATTTCTAAGAAATACTTCAGACATGATTTAAAAAAGACTTCAACTTCACACAATTAATATTAACGATGCATTTACTGCACGTCAGTTACTCCAAGGAAACAGATGAAGAAGAGGATATTCACCTCCTCAGCTGGAGCTACGCTCACTTCTGAAGCACTGCCAGCCGCTCCCCTGAAAGTCCAGTCGATGAAGGAAGTGAAGAGGAGCAAATCTTGCATAGGATCTGCTCTACATTTCAGGCTGTGATGACAATTACCTAACGTGATTACCGTCATGTCAAAACAAAGAAAGTGAACATGTATGTATTCAGGATGCTAGAGAAATTTTCTGTTATGAAAGGGACTGGTAGAAAATACATTACTGCTTCCAAAGGATTTCGGTTTCCTAATGTGTTAGGTCCTCCACATCGGGAAGGATCCAGGAAATGTTCTGATTTAGGACAAATACACTCACTCCCGTATAAGCTCTCTGCATTACAACACTAGATAACTGCATTCAAACTGTGTTTCTCTTCATGGTTTGAAATAACAACTCAAGTATACCAGGGCTCCTACTCCTTTCTGAGTTCACTCTACAAACCAGATAGGTAGCATCTTGTACAAGGCAGTGTGTCATAGAAACCCTGACACGTTTTTCATGTTATATGCATTTTGCTTTCTGTGATTTTTTTTCTTTTTTTCTTTTTTTACACCATTACTGTCCTAAAGCAGGACTGACTGTGATAAAGGACTATTAGAAACAATCCCGTTTGAAATCAGGATAATTTCCAACAGCAGGTTCAGTGTATCTTGTGTCTCAGATCCACAAACACAAGAACTTTGCTTGCATTAGTGCTGTCTGTATCAGATGACAGATTCTATCATTAACTTTATTTACTCGTGAAGTCAAATCCTGAAGTCTGGGACTGGATGGTTCCTTATGGCATGTTTCTTATGATTTAAAAGAAGATAGGCTGTTCTTTGCCATTTCTCCTAAGGAAACTGATAGCAAAGCCTCAAAGACCAACACAAGATGAACTGTCTGTTACCACAGAACATTCTGTAGAAGAGTGAAGAAGAGGGCCGAAAACATAAAATTACCTGCAACAAACAACTTCTAGGCAAACCCACCCACCAGTTTCTGAGGCTTGCAGGAGGTTTGCAGTACAAAAAATAGTAAGACGCACAGGTTTGGAGTGCACCGAAGGAAGGACTGATGTTGCATCTTGAAGAATAATTTGTGAAAGGAAAGCCCTCCTACTTACCGGAGAGCTTTGCTATCATTTTCTGTATTTTAGAATACACTTAAAAGGATTAATAAAACAAAAAACTAAGTTTATTATTTATAGGATACCTGGAGATATGACATACAGGGAACAGCAATCTTTCCTTCCTCTTTTCATTTTGATAAAAGAATTTCAAAGAAAGAGTAGTCTGAGATGACAAATTACTTTACAGTATGAAGGCTTTTAAATGTGAAAACTGGCAGTACAGTTTGAAGCACAGTTAGACTCTTGCTCCGTTTGGAGAGAGGCAACTGATGAAGCTTAAGAATGTAAGTATATAAAAAGATCATAGAGCCTAAAGAAAGCAACAAAGAAAAAATAGATGGATTCTCTTGGAATCACTCTGTATATCTCAACAAACATAAATTAGGTTGAATGTTTTGGTTTTAATTTACAGAAGTGGCACATTCTAAAATTACACATACTTATGTCATGCTCGTATGCATAGATGTCATATATACATGTTGTAATATACATGATGTATATATATGATAGTATCATCCTAAAGACCTAACAATTTGAACAATTATGATCAGGTGCATAATACAGGGAACAGCACACCAAAATACAACACAGAAGAAATTAGTAACTATAACCTTCTCAGATAAGGGAACAGATCTACATCGCACCCATCGCTGTGACTGCAGCACAAGCAGACATACATACATGAGCTAAGTTTTAACTAGGTTAGTGGGTACTGCTGGTTGTGACAGACGTAGCTCAGGGCAAACTACAAAAGTCAAAGAATCTGGGTAAATATTCAGGCAGTTGAGATTTTACTGTGCTCTACAATGCTGCAGATACAACACTAACAGCACACACACAAGCTAGTTTAAAGTTAGCTCAGATAAACCAGCTTCTCAAGGAAGTTCCTTCTTCTCTTCATTTGACTAAGACCGTACCCCTTCTAGGCAACCCAAGGGAGAAGACAGGCTTTACATCACAACCTAAATCTTAAGGCTTAAACTGAATTTCTTCCTTGGCTCACTCCATTTCCAGAGTTTTCATGTTGAAGTTCTTGCTGAAAATTACTTAATATTGCCACTGCAACCTTATTCAGTCTTCCTTTTTGAGTAGACACATACCCATTTTGGTGGGAGATGACGAGCTGCTGAGCTCCTTGGATTTGGGTGGGATTTCATCATTCCTTCCAGTCCCAGATTTCTCAGGCACAGTTTAAGAGTAGAGAACCCAGTGGTAACACTTGGTCTTTACAAAAATCGTTTCCTAACTATCTACAACTTGGCTAGATGCATGTTTGGAATTAAGATGGTAACAACTTCACTGAGATGGGACTGCATGCTAATTCTGTCTCTTAAGACTGCATTTCCAAGTATTTGGTACACAATTACGTACTATTCTAGGATCAAAACATCCAACTTCTCAAAACATCTCCTGTACAAACTACAACAGCCACAAAGAGGCATACTTCGCTAAATCAAAAAGACTAAAAGATTGGTATGCACAGGCATCAAGCTTGATAGAGAGAAATACAGAGAAGCAGAAGTTTGTGTGGCCAAGAGAGACAGAGGAGAAAGGGTAAAGGTGAAGGGAGCACAACGTGGAGAGTAGGTAAAGAAACTGAGCCAACAGCAACAGATACAAAGCCAGCAGAAAGAATGAGGGAAAGGAGACCCTGTGGAAGAAGAGCCAAAGCCAGGAGGTGGAAGGATTCGCTAGGAAAAAAAAGAGATAATCTGTTTACAGATTTAAAATAAAACCTCAAATGAATAAAACAAAGAGTAATTTAGAGGTCAATACTCAAAGCACCTATGGCCTCTTATTGGAAGCAGCCTACTCTGGGCAGTGCTTTATTACCACTACCCCTGAAAGACAGGCCACGTTAGTTCTGCTAATTAATATCTGAATCCAACATCAAGCTTGAATTACTATAAATATCAATATATAAACACTTCATACCATGCAATATAATAACAAATGTTCTGTTCAGGCTTAAATAGACCCATGCTGCAAAGGCTCTATACGAAGTCATTTGAAGTGACTACGAAGTAATTTTGAGCCTAGTATGCACACTCAGAGATGTAAAATCCAGCCATTCAGATTCTCTTACAAAGAGAAGCTGCCCAATCTAATTCCTACAAATCACACTTAGCTTCAAAAGGATCTTCAGATTGTCTTCTGATAGCTTAAAATATTTGCGCGATTGTGTTGGAGAGGATGTACAAGGCATTTGTTTCTTCAACTGACTGGCATAGTGCAGGATGTTTTAAATTTTCAATACAATAAAAAAATATTGTTTCTTTGTAGATTAGTTTGATGTCCACTATGCAGAATGGGTGACCTAGCATACTTCCTAAAACTAGTTACATACTTAGCAGGGCCCTCTTTAGACATCTACATATATGCAAGTCCTGCTTCTTTCTGTTCTGAGATCCCTAAAGAAAGAGAAGAAACAAATCATACTGATGGTACTCACTATGCAGATAGCAACAATTATTTATGGAAATAAATAAATGAAATAAGACAGAAATACTTCTTGTACCAAACAGCTGTCAGTTGTGACTGCTGTCATTCTGACATAAAACCCATTAATTTAAAATAATTATTTCTGCTTTGCTACACTTAACCAAATTAAATGCACACTAAAATCAATTTAATATTTCAGATAAAAATCACATATATTTGTAAATACACATACATCTGGTTAGGGAACATTTTTTTGTTTCCTGTTACATCACCTCCCTCGTCCTCTTTCAGTGCATTGATTATATGGCATCTCTCATTCATGGACTTCCACTATATTGATGTACTGGTGTTATATGTTATGTTGCTTTTAACTTCAGAAAAGCTCCGCTGGCCAAGCTTTATGACGGTACTTCTTTCTCATTACCATGACCTTTCCCACT
>JANXJC010000005.1:28910473-28917973 GCA_027564655.1 Leptodon cayanensis
ACCTAACAGGATTTTGCCCCTTCTGAGCTTGTGATGTGAAAGCCTGTAACACTTCTGCACAATTTTCCAGAATTTTAACTTCAGTTTTAAATCGCTAGGAAGCAGCATTTTTTTTCCTAATATGACGTGGTTAATTTAAGCAACAGTAAGTGCAATCAGATGCAATAAGAAGTTTTATATTTAAGTTACATATCATCAGTATTCTTTGTGGTGCCAGCTTTCGCCACAGGTGTAGTAGTTGTGGATTTTTATGTCGCTTTAATACAAACTGCCTGTACAGTACGAGAAAATGCATTTGCTCTTCGGAGGAGTCAAAAAGCAAGTTTCTAGCGGTTTAGTAAGCAGAACTAATGTTCGACATACAGAAGCGTAAGTTTTGTTAATGCCCAATTTAAGACCTCACATAATAAGCACCCCCCCCCCGTTATTTTCTTCCTCCTGTTTAAATAATCACAGGTATGAAACACATAAAAAAGCAAAACTTCTATTTCTAGATCGTCAGGATGATCTGAATGCTAGCATCACATTTTTGCTTTTGTAAATATTATTTATATTTTGTATCCATGAAATGCTAGTGGTAAGTGACACGCTAAAAAAATAAAACTGCTTTGGAAAAATAATTTTAAACATAGTCAACTGCAACGGCTTCTTACCAATAAATTCCCATAAAACATTTAAAAAGATTATCTTGGTAGAACTGACTTAATGAATACTCAAAATGCAAGCTCAAATCTACCCAGTAAAGCAATCATGGGTTTTTAGCAACTATTTTGACCTTAGTGACACAAACAATTAATTCTACAAACTTAATATCAAAATAAAATTCTACATCTAATGCAGAATAATCTGTCAATGTATTTAATCAAGGATATGCTTTTTCCTTGTATTATACATTCTAGTATCAAACACCGATTTTAACACACAAGAAAAAAATGGAAGTGAAAAGCTCAGAAGTGTACGAAGGTACATATGAGAGACAGAATGTCTCATCGTAAGCCAAAAAAAGCAGAAGAAACAAGTCTGAGCAGATTAAAGTTTGCATCATATTTAATAATAAAAATCTACATTCACTTTAGCAATATTTATAAATTGATAAATATCGACAGTAAGATAAAAAGTTGCTTACTTTCTAGTCATACATCTTCAAAGCCGACCTGATGACTTGTGACAGCACCCAATCCATTTATCACCAAGTATGTATTACAATATATTATAGAATACTGTCATTCTCTCTTGATACATGGATGAGGAACAACTCCCCGATTTAAGTCAAACTTCTCATTTCTATATAAAGATCGCAACAACATAGTTCATCAAGCCAATAAAAGTACTGTCCAAATTCCATATAATTGCTTACAAGAACATAATGAAGTCTATTCTTTTAGCTTATTTACTTTCTATAAATCCACCAATTTGTGATCATAATGCTTGAACAAGATGCAAATCGTATGTAACTTAAAATTTTTAACTAAGCCCAGTTGCTCTTTGTACACAGCCTAAAATTTCTTCTGTTTAACTTTCCCCAGTACACATTCATGCCACAGTGAAAGCTTATTTTGTGATTTTACTCAGCTGATATAGCCATTCTTAAGCATTAGCATCTCTTTACATAGCTGTCCAGCTGAAGGAAATGTATTAAAACCAGCAATTATTTACTTGCTTCCTTTAGAAGAAGCTATAACAAACTTGATTTGTTTATTTGAAGGCCCCCAATAAAATGATTCAGAGAAGCCAAAACCGGAATGTTAAACTCTGACATCAATACATTATATCTTGCACATATTTAAACAATAAAAAAATATCCGGAGAATAGTAACTGCAGGTACAATGGGGTTTGCTCTGTTCTTCTACTTGTGAAAGTTTGTTAGGCAAGTCGCATATTAAAAATAACATTTTAGAGAACTACTACAGTGACAATAATAAAACCAGCCATCATTTTCCTCTTAAATCATATTTCAAGAGGCATCTGGTCAAAAATAGAAAAAAAAGAAATAGAAAAAAGAGGAAGAAGAGCAAAAGTAGCATAAAGCTATGCCCGTTATCTAAAGGACATCCTACTGCATGTTTACTAGTGTTTATGTTTCACATCAACATATTTTATAGAAGGATTTATATGCCTAACTCAAGTTGTATTTAAATCCTGTGGTGCAGACCCTACCATAAAATGCCTCTTGAGTCCTATTAACTGTACCCATGGTTTTACTTTGCCTGTCTGCTTATTTAAGATCTAATCACAGTTTTGAAGAAAAGATTGTCACTTCTAAGCCTGTCCCCTCAGAACCTGTCTGTTATTAGTACTCAACTGGATATTTTCATCTTCAGTTGTTATTCTCTGTGGTCTTTGCAAATGCTATCTACTGGAATCTGTGACTGTATGGACAAATTGGCTACAAATGCCTAGGACTGCTGCTTTGAGAAACATGTAAGTGGCACATTATTCTGTCGGTATTTTTGTGTTTTAAAGTGCTTCACTTAAGTTTAGTTTTCTAAACATTTTCACCAATTAAATACGGTCTCAAAAAAGATTTTAAAATGCTTTTATAATCTGAACACCTGAATAAAGGTGATGGCATGCTTTTCAATGAAAACAATATTACATTTATATATATGTGTGTGTGTCTGTGTATAATTTTCTATGAAAATAGTATATATGGACAGTACACATATACAGATAACAGTGTGTGTGTATATATATATATAGGTGTAAACCTGCTAAGAACTTCATGAAGACACTGAAACCTGTATTTCCTCACACTATAATACTGTAAGTGCTCAATTGTTAAAACAGAATACACTCGAATTTGAAGCAAGGCACAGATTCAAGCCTTAACAACTTCTCATATTTCAATCCACAACTATTTAATTCTTCCACATTTTCTGTCACCATTTAAAATATTTAGCTACAGCTGTAGCTAGTGTACCCTGCTTAATTCAGCACTGAGAATGATTGAATTTTAAGAGCTATTATGACCTGTTATTTCAGAGGCCCGTACACATGCAATGTATCTATCATGTTAAAACACGTTTCTACAAAACAGGATTTTTATGCTATTTTATCTTGGGGGAGACAACTTTCCTTCCATTAATGCAATACCTGGCGCTGCAATTAAAAACCTCAGTATTTACAGATGAAGTGTTTGAACTCCGGAGGTGCTGAGTGGCCTCAGCAGGTGAGAGGACCAGGCACTGAAGACTTGCAGGAGTTCAGAGCAGGTACTGGCACTCTGCAGGATCAGACCCCAATTGTTTACCAAAAAAACCCATTTGGGCTTCACTGCACTAGTGCAACCTGCACCCCCTGATGGGGAGGCAACCGTTTCGGTACACAAAGTAGAAGGAATCATGTTTGTGCAGGTTTTCAAAGGAAAAGAAATCTTACACTGACAAAAATTAATCGATCGCGTCTCATAATTAGATGGCGCCAGCAGTCAGACAATGGGTTAATTTTACAGCTGTGAACATAAAAGCAGTTCTCCATTAACTCCCTGAGAAAGCACACAGACAAACTTAAAAAAAAAAAAAAAAACGTTTTAAAAGCGAGAAGGGAAACATACCTACAGAAAAGCTGCTTCTCTCTTTTCCCATATTTTCGAAATCACCCATCCCGGTCACACTCGCCCACACGCGCACACACAGACAGGCACACGCTCTTTTTTATTTCAGTGGTTCTGAACTAACCAGCATTTTTTATTTACACCTACGGCAGCAAAGCATCTTTATTGTGAGAAGTCACTCTGGTCCCTTCAGCCCAGCGCCGACTTTGGAACAATTCCTCGCAAGCGGAGCCAAGTCTCAAGTAATGTGGCCCTCTGGTGGAAAGCTCTGCATCACCTCCTACGCCACCGAATCGCTCAGTAAACTAACAGATTCTGAAAACATGCACCGCAAGGCTTCGGCGCAACTTTTATAAATACGCCACGGGATTTTAATCGCCAGGCGAGCGCGGCGGCGGCGAGACGTTGCCGCCGCGACAACGGGACCCTTGCGTTTCAGCGTTAACGTGCACAAAAAACAACAACAAATAACGCCCCACGCTCTTCGCTTGCACAACACTTGACATTCAGCACGCGCGGAGGGGCTGCGGAAGGGTGCCCGGCCGCAAGGAGCCCTTGATTTGTTTAAAAACAACCAGAAAGCAAAACAAACTTACCTGCTGTTGTTGCAGATGCAGCAGTTCTACTGTGCTTACTTCAGTGCTCGTGTCACCACTTGATCTTCCATCTCTGCTGCCAGCATCTAATTGGCTGCTTAGAGTGCTCATTCCATTTTGATTCATTGAACTGTTGCTTATTGTCTCTGTCGCAGATTCCTGCATCATGACTTAATACCTAAAAGTGATTAAGAAGTATCAATTAACACAGGCGTTACACCTTCACACTTCCATTACCGAGATGTCCCTCTCTGCCAATTATACAGACAGCATCTTTAGAAGAAGAAAAAAGCCTCGCCGAGCCGTTTACCAAGAAATGCGATGCAAACTCTGCTTTCATACATACAGCTACTAATCACCGGAATTATGGTTTCTATAAGCAAGCTTTGTGTGCTTACATTTCACGGCCAAAATAACACACCGTGCACGCAGCATGGTCAAGAGCATTTATGAACGACTACGTTTTAAAGTCTACCTATAAAACCAGTTTAAATGAAGGCACGATTTCACACACTGCTCTATATTTCCTATTATCTAGCTTTGACAACCATGGATGACTATACAGCCTTATTTAAAATATTCACTATCTTGATTCTGTCAGAATTTTACAGCATATCTTATGCAAGGCTGTTGTTTAATGATGCACAGCTAATCATACAAAATTAAAATTTTGTAAGGGTGTTACAAATCATATGGTATCAACCAATGATAAATAGTATAATGGGCTTCTCCTTTTTTGTGACTAAATAAAATTTTGCCTCGGAGGCATTTTAAGAAAAAGCTCCTGCTGCAAACACGTCAGATATTGCCTATTTTTTTAATCAAACGGCTGATATTCATTTATTTTTCTGACATTTAAAACATTTAATACTGTCCTTCCTGGGAAGTAATTAAGCTTATGCATGAGCAGCAATCAAACTGTTCACTTGAAGATGACTTAAAACTCAATTTTAACATAGGCAAATAAATGAAAGATATAAAATTAATTTTCCAGGCATGTATTAGATATGAAAGCTGGAAATAAAATCTATCAAGAATATCACTAATGATTGTGCTAAAAACAGCATAAATTATGCATATTACCTTCTCTACAGTAATAAATGTTTTATCATTTTCACTGCATAAATATACTGTACTTTCAGGATAGCAATGAGATGTCCTGCCAAGATCAGTTGAAATCTTTGCAGTAAATAAAGAACCAACGTGCCCTTACAAACCAGAATTTCAAGGCGCATTTTGTATCTGTAATATGGAAAGGTCAATGTCTCTTCTCAGAGCCACCAAAGTCCTCTCCTGCTCTCGCAGGGTCAGAACGGACCTCACTTTCCCTCGCCCTCACTCCCACCGTACGGAAAGAGCCCCCACAACAGCCTGGCCGAGCTGTGATTTTAAAGGACACCTCTGAAGGGAGAGGGATGTGTAAGCAAACTCGGGAAAAGAAACAAAGCTTGCTGCTTAGCCTCATTATTGAACTTAGTTATTTGGTCCCTTGCAAAGTATGAGCAATAGCCTTTCTCTACCCAAAAAAAAAAAAAAAGTAGGAAAAGGATCATTACAACTTCAACTGCGTGCATGGGATATTAATCAAAATGCCGTATGAATTAACGCAAACAAGCGCCTACAAGATAAAGTGAAAGTATATATTGTGTGAAGAAAGTTAAAATAGTAAAAGATGAGTTATTTAAAGACGGTCCGGTCAAAAATAAACAGGATGCAAAAAATCCAAACACGAACACAGTTAACATAAAGGAGGAGGGCAGCTGTTACAGCCCAGTAAACAACAGCAGCACCAGATGTGTTTATGAACAAACAGCCCTTCCTAAACACTCTTACGAACATCAGCAAAGAAAAATAATAGAAATGGAAAATGTGATACACGCAGTGATGAATTTTACAAGGCAAAAACAAAGCTAATACTCTTTTCTGAGATTAGGCAGCTAATAAGTATTCAAATTAGGCATAAATTTTACATGTACAATGTTTAAAATATTCAGAGAAAAGGGTCTGATTGCCCTTAGTAGTTATATGAAAATTCTAATGCGGGTATGCCACAACTGTGGGAGCAGGCAGCCTTTTCTGATTTTTACAATATTTACTTTCAATAAAAAGACACGTATATCAGAGTGGAAATCTATTTAAAACACTTCATCAACTGTATCGTTACAAGGATTTGGAAATTCGGGAAATTCAAACATTAATCCTCTTTTAGTCAAACAAAGATCTAACCAACAGACAGGTTCATCTTTTACAAATTCGAACATTAGACAATAACAGTGGTACATTTAGCCAAGCGCATTAAAAGGGCAAAGGGGTGTAAATGTTAGATAATCAAAACATTAGACAGCACTCAGAAATTTAATAAATAAACACATCACCCCCCCTGTTTTTACATCTCTCCGACTCTTTCGCTACAATTAGCAGAGAAGGGTTAAACATCCTCCAGTTCATATTAACCACAGGGTTTTATGTCTTGTGGATTTTGTATCCTCGCAAAGCCCCAGAGTGTAGTTCGGGCTCTGCATTTTAAGTTAAAGTGTCTGTGAGCCGGCAGAATCGGCTTTAACATAACAGGACCAGTAACACTACTCTGGCAATAGAAAACAACAAATCCGACCCAACAGCTGTGTACAGAGAGAATGAAACTATAGAGTATCAATGGTAGAAAGGGTCTTTTATTTGGAAGTGAAATGGAAGTATTTATATGAAAGAGTCCCTAGAATTCTATGTTAAAAATAAAATGTTATTCCTAGTTGCAAAAAGGTATTTTTAGAAACAATACTGAAACTTTGGCTCGAGCAATGCTCTGTGCTGGTTGTCCACAGCCCCCTTCTCACTGCCGACTACTAAAAAAGGGTTGCTGGAAAAAGCAAGAGCACAGAATCTTTTCCTTTTCCCTTGTTTTCTCTTGCACACACACACACACACACACACACGCGTGCATGTATACACGTGTATCTGTACACGTGCGTGTATGTACTATCAACTCTGAACCCTCACAAATTAAAGCACTGGAAACATCTAAACAAGGATCATTTCTGATATCTATGTTATCAGTAATTTCAGTTATTGGTGGCAGAAGAATTTAAACCTGAAACATCCCACTAAGCAAACTAACATACTTTTTTTCTTGCTTTTACAACAGTAGTGCGGGTTGTTAGCATAATAATCATAAAGAAACACAAAGGAAACAGAGCGACTGCCAGATACTGAGGCTGAAAGTTTGGTATTTCAAATAGGACAAGAAAAAATATACAGGTCCCTGTTTACACACGTTTATACACATTCACACTTCCTAATCCTTCTTTTTTTTCTCTTGCTGTCACACTCGCTGTCAGTCACGAGCACGCCTA
>JANXJC010000005.1:28937999-28959549 GCA_027564655.1 Leptodon cayanensis
CCCACCGGCGGCGGCGGCGGCGGCGGCGGCGGCGGGGCGGGGGGCGGGCTGGGCGGCGGGGCGCTGCCGGGGGGGCTCAGCCCCCTCAGCCACTCGCCCCCCATGGGCAACCCCCTCTCCATGCACGGCCCCGGCGGCTACGCCGGCCACCCCGCCGGCGGGCTGGTGTGCGCAGCCCAGCTGCCCTTCCTGCCCAGCCCCGCCGTCCTCTCGCCCTTCGTCCTGGGCTCGCAGACTTACGGCGCTCCGGCTTTCTACACCCCGCACCTATAAGCCCGACGCCCCTTCCTCCTCCTCTTCCTCCTCCTCGGCCCCTTCCCGCTGCGCCCCGCCGGGGACGCCCGCCGGGGGGCCACCGGTCGCCCCGCGGCTTCCTTCCCACGAAGGGTGGGAGCGACAGCCGCCTGGCAGCGGCACCGGGGGGGGGGACACACACACGACGCGACAGGGGGGGGCAGGGGCTCCCGTCGCCCCCCTCCCAGCGCCCGCCATCGTTTCTACGAGCCTTTTTATACGGGATGTGTCCGGACTGCGCTTCCGAGGGGGAGGAGGAGGAGGAAGAAGAAGATGAAAACCTCCCTCCCCCGTGTACATACCAGTAGATGTAAATCATCGTTACCTGTATTTTTATTTTCACCGTCCCCCGTTGCTATGTGGGTTTGGTTATTTTCACTATTTTTGGTTTGGTTTTTGGCTTCGGTTTTATTCTCGTAAAAGACTTTTTTGGGGAAAAAAAAGAAAAAAAAAAGATTACGTACCCATTTGACTCTCAGGGTAAAACAGAGAACTATCGGTCCTGTCCCTCGACATTGCTGAGGCAACGCCGCGCCGCTCCCTCCCGTGACCTCACGGTGACGCAGGGTGCGTTTTTACATACGTCACTCTTCAACGAACCGCGAAGCCGGACGAGCCGCTGCGGACACGCGGGGAAGGGGCGGCTGCTGGGGCGCGGGGTTGGTTTTTTACGTTAATCATTTCTGTATATTTCTGGTTGTTACAAAAAAAAAAAAAAAAGTTTTAACTTTATAGTTAATGTATAAGGTATGGGAGTAATGAGCAAGAGATGATACAGAAAGCACTTTGTTTGCTAAACACTTTAAATCAATCAATAAACTTTAAGGAAACGGCGGCTTTCCGTGGTGGCGAGTCCCTGGTTTTCGGCGGAATTTTTGTAAGACAAGTTTCCCCTGGAAAACGCCTGGCTCCTCAGGCGTTTCGAGGGATCTTGCCTCATCCTTTTTTCGTTTCGTTTACTCTGAGAGCGTATTTCTTATACGCAAATAAACTTTATTACTCTTGTGCGACAGAGGGAATACCCCTTCTTAGTTCCCTTGTTTGCATTTTCTTAATTGGCTTTGCCGATTGCTGTTGGGCAATATTAAGGAAAAAAAAAAAACAACCACCACCCCAAACCAAAACCAAAACCCACATCTTTTTTCTCTGGTAAAGAATCTGAGACCTCTCCTGGGTTTCCGCCAACGGGGAGTCCGATATTTTGGATTTATGTAAATTGAATAAATCGGGGCTTTTTCATTCAGATTCCGCCACTTTAAAAAATGAAGTAAACTTTCCATCGCCGTTCCGCTGATTACTTTTGAACTAGTATCAAAGTCGGTCTTTTATAATCCTGATTGCATTTTTTTGCTTAATTTCAAAGAAGAAGCCTATAACCGCTTTGACCACCCCGAGCAGGCTACAGCTGTAACACCAGCCTCTAGCCCCCTGCCGAAGGGACGCTTTCATCCCGTTTCCACACTCCCTGCGTGATCCCAAAGCCCACGCCGGGGAAGAGCTCTCTCTTTCCACTAGTTTTTGGTGAGTTTGGATTTTTTTATTTGTTTCTTTATTGGGTTGGTTGGGTTTTGTGTTTTGTTTTTTGTTTTTTTTTTTTTTAACTTTCAGCCCAGAAACTTGACTACTGCCTTCCCAGGGGCAATTTTAAGAAACCAGCGTTTTCCGGAGCGATTTTGGGGAGCAAAGAAAGGGGACGCAACCCCCCCCCCCAAAAAAAAAAAAAAAACAACCCCAAACCTCTTTTTCTCACTGAAACCCTTCGTGTTTGTTTTGGTTAACCAAGGCTCAGACTTAAATGGAATATTTTACCTGTAGTAAATCATAGTTACAAATTACATAGTTTTACATTATAGTTACAAATTCATGAACCATTAGCTACCAACCTAGTGAACTGATACCCTGCTTGTAATAGCACCCACATTTTGTAAAGCATTTTTCATCAGCAAGTCAGTATCATTATCCCCATTTTTTAACAGATGAAAAAACTGAGGCATAAAATAAGGAACTGATTTGATCAAGGTCATGTAGCAAGCCAGCAGCAGAGACAGGAATAAAAACAAGGTGGCCTAAGACCTAGTGCAATGTGCCTCACTGTCATTTCCTCACCCCAACGTCTCTTTTGTCTGGGTTCCTGCATTTCAATTTACCCTCTCTCGAGTGTATTAACTTACTTTGAGGCAAAAATATTCTAATTTTCTGGTTGCGTGACTGCTCCCTCTATTGTGGTCTTTATGGGTACTCAGATACCTTTCTAGATGGTTAAAATATAAAATAAAAGATATGGTAAATGAGATTATATATACACTTTCTAAGATGAATTTAATGGTGACAGAATCGTGATTTCCTCATCCCTGTACAGATAGTGCTGAAAGCTTTTCTTACTTTTTTAGTGCTGTTAGTGTTGACAACTCTAACCAATTAGTATCTTCTTTGGACTTCACTAACACGCTGTTTAGTAGTACTCTGGATAATTAATTAAATAAGAGCAGAGATGCCAGAAGGATCTGGGATTCTCCAGTTGGTATCTTACCATATTGTTAGTTACAGTCCTTCTAACCAACTTCAGATTCTAATTTACTTTGAGGTTGGTCTCCATGAAATACTTTGTCAAAAGTTATAACAAAATTGCTGTTTTAATTTTGTTTTCTCGTTTTACTCAGCGGATCTGTAATTCTATCAAGAAAATAATTACATTTATTTGACAGAAGGGATGACAAATTTTTCGAACACTGAAGCTCCTCACAATCCAGAGTGTCTCACTTGGAAGTCTAAAGGCATGACTACGCTCCCCAGTTAAATATAACACAAACCTTCAGCATTCAGGCTAGCTGCAGAATAGAGCTCAGAAACTCAGCAGAGCTTTTCAGCATTAATACCAAAATGAGCGTCTCTGCACGGACATACAGCTGCGCTATGTAGAAGTACTTGCGTGCATCAGTACTAGCTCAGGTAGAACGAGTACGTACTACATCACTTTCCATTGTACAACACAAACACATTGAAAGCATCTTTGAAAGACAGCCTCAGCTCCCACAGACAAGTTGCAAAACAGCAATTAAGTGCCTGAAATGCCAGGTGGCACTGAAGCCTCTAAGTCTATGAAAGTAATCCAAAGCTTTGCCTCCCTGGATGAAAAGACGCCACTGAAGTGCCAGAAGTTCTGCTACTGTGTATACCGAGAGGCACCACCGTGATAGCCCTGCACACCGGAGGCAGCTAGCGATTCACAAATTTGCACGTAGGACCCTTCAGAGCTGCAAAGCTCGCCGGGATTATGGCTAGCAGCCAAGGAGAACAGTGCATTGAGCATGAAGCACAGCAGCATGGGTACTCTTCCTCAAAAGCGCAGCAAGAAGAGGAGCGGAAAGTGGTGAAAAAGCTGCAAAGCCCTAGAATAAATGCCGTGCACTCCTGCAAAATGCCATGTTTGACATGGCAAATAAAAATGCTACCAAATATCTAAGTAACTACATAGCTCAGGTGGCTCGTGTAATATCCACTCCCCTATTACGATCTGATTCAGCAAGGTATTCAAAGCATGTTCACAATTAAAACTTTCCAAGTATTCCCATCTTCACCACAAGTAGTCAAGTCCCCTGCTGTTTCTCACAACGCTGACGACATTCAACATATGTCCTTACCCATAACTGATACATCAAACACTACTTACTGAAAACTTCAATATATATAGGTGTAAACGTTGCAGTGATTCTTCACTTTCTCATTAATTCATAAAGGAAAGATATATTGCACATAACAGATAGAAAATGAGTTCTTTTGCAATTCTTCAAACATTTTGCAACAATAAGAAGTTATTGCTTTGTGCTAGGATGAAACCAAGTTTGATTTTTAATTCAAGTTTGTTTTTTAAATAGAAAGATCGTAAGAAACACCCCAGCTACCCCACCGTAACATTTAAGATTTTTCCTTACAAATACAGCATACTTGTCTTGAAGATCCTGCTCTTAATTACTCATGAAAAATGGAACATCTCCAGGAGAGATGAGAAAAGATGCACTGCATGGTTCTCAACACCTCAGATGCCTCGCAAGTGGTGTATGCACACCAGATCCCTGGCGAGATGGAAGAGAAGCACCAAACACAATTTCAAGGGCATAGCTCATGGTTATCTCTCAGCAAGCGATAAACACAAGGCCAAATCCGGGCCAAAATAATAAATGGAATATAGAAGATGAGGCACAGGGCAAAACCAGTACAAACTCAAACTTTCTGAGAGGAGAACGAGGACAAAAAGAATATAACCAAATCTTGGTTTGTGATAGGAAAAGCCACAGCCGAACATGGAGCAATAAACTGGACAAAGGCAGAGAAAACAGCAGCCAAAAGGGAACCCTTTTCTTGCTAACAACTGCAGTCCCACTCAGTCAAAATACGAATGAACCTAAACATGAGAAAGTAAAGGGAAGAAAACTAAATTTTAAGGAAGATGTCTAGATTTTGTCCTACAGGGAGTAAGGACTGCTCTTGTACAAGAGGTAGTGTGTACCTAAACCCTGTTCTTTATGGGCCAAGCCTTTTCTGACTACTCCAACTCATCACAGAAACTGGGATGATAAAAACAGGTATGTAGGCATATCTACTCTACCTATATATGCCCTCCTCCGAGTAATAAAGGAGGACATCTGACATATTTTATAAGAAAATGACATTATTTTGACAACAGGAATTCTTTGGTTTTGAAGTCTGCTTAAGTATAGTAACAACTGAAAGCCCAGGCTGATGTCCCTCATCTGAATGTTCATCAGGCTTAGCTCTAATTTCTCAGTTCCTCCGGGGCTAGTAAGGATCCACTCATAATCCCAAAGTCACCATTTGCTGCCACTTCCAGGGACTTGGCAGCTTGATCTATACTAGTAAATCAAATGCTGCCCAGAAACACTCCTGAGCACTAGAATATGATCACCTACATTTTAAATGGTTAAAATTGCTCTTGAAATGCTTTTCACTCATGCCAGCTAGCGCTCTCCTAGACAATTTGCAGGCACAATTCAGAAGTGAGAACGTTTCAGGAACTATTCCAAATAAGCAGGTAGATCTCGCTACAAATTGCTTTGGAAGCTCAGAGAATTTACACCATCGACATCAGCTGTTCCGTGCAGTGGGGCTCAGAGCATGGGGATGGACCCTGGACACGTCATACTTCACAGGCTAGACAGCCTAAAAATCTAGTTGCAGTGGTACCCCAGTAAAATCAAGGCTCATCCTAGTGATGTCGTTGTCACTTCACTAAAAAAAAAAAAAAAAAAAAAAAACCAAACCAAAAACCACCCCAAACCCAACCCAATAGAAACACAGAGCTGCCAGGGAAATAAAACACACTTGCACACATTTCCTTCCTTAGTATCTTTTGACATTCCTGAGCAATCCTTGGGTTATAAACTATCCTGGAGCTCTCCACCTCCTCAGAAGGGTGCTCTTCAGCATCTTTCTTTTCTGCAAGTGGTTTTCCATTAATTCAAGTCATTCCCTTCTGATAATACAGTACAAAGCATTTTTCTCAAGCCTGATCTGCCTTGATCATTGCATGATCCTTCAGCGTACCTGCCTGATCAGACTTCACACAAATTAACGACTATCCAGTTGGTAGACTATGGGCTTAAGCCTTGCTTTGGAAGATACAAGAAAGTTTCACACCCACAAAACCCCACCCAATTAAGTATACAACTGGAAGAGGTGATATTTAAGAAAATAACACTGAGTTGATGATAAGGAGTTAAAAAAGCAGTTAGAGCTCTATCCTTCTTTTCCAATTTTGGATATCTCAGTTTCTTACAGAGGAAGAGCAGGTAGAAACTCCTTCTTGAACATCCCTGAATGTAGTGTATGTTGAAGAGAAGTTTTACTTTCCCTCAATACTCATGATGGAAAACAAATACGACTGACAGCTTCTTGGACCCTCCACTTTGGGTTTTAAGGCATGAGGGAAGAGAACATCTCTCTGTGAGCTAAGCATATATTGGAAGGGATTTTTCATCTATTTTTGACAGTAATTTATTTAATTACTCCACATTATGCTACAGCACATCATGTTAAACTGCATTTTTACATGGCTGCATTACAGTTTCAGACATTTTATTACATAATCTACAATGACATTTTACTTGCTGTATTCATCCTGCAAGAACAATGCAAAAATGGCTACAACAATGCAAATACAGTTTTCATATCATGCCTGCTTAGGATACAGGGATAATAATGTTATACAGTACTTATTAATGCTTTCTTAGTCAATATGTTATGACGTATGGAATTCTTTGTGTCATGGGGCTCAATTGCTTAGATTTGGTAGTCAGATGAAATTATAAGGAACAAAACCCAGGCTAATCAAACATAAATGGCAATCCTAAACTTTTACTGACTGCATTTATCCAACGTTATCCATTAAGGCTGGAATCTCACTGAGAGGAGAAAGGTGGAGAAGCGGTTGAAGTGAGTGAAAAAAGACACGTCAAAAGTTTGGGGAGGGAGTGCTGTTTCATTTTCTTTGCAACAGGTGACCTCTTTTTTTTTTTTAAATATTGCTGAGTGATAACATAGATATTTAGATGTAAAACTATATTTGAGATATGATATGTAATCATAAGGAATACAGCAGTACCTTCGTTGGTCTAGTATGAGAAGCATAAAACATGTACAAGTGAACCAGGAATGGTACTATACATGGCATAACACTGTAGTGACCATTTTTTGTAAAAACTGCCTCCTAAATGTTACCAGTATTCGAGCAAGCATTCCGTTCTAGAAATTATGCATTCAGATTTCACTGGTTATTATCAACTTACAGAACACCTGTTTTCCTGCAGGACTCTAAAAGGTTGTGCATCACTATCAGCCATATACATCGTTGATTTACATGTTTTAAATAAACTGCCATAACTAGCAATAACCAAACAGTTTCTTTTAAGAGGAAAAGAGGCAGCTTTCCTGGAACTAGTCCTTTTTTACCTATTATCTCAACAGATGCCTCAGGTGGAAGCCTGGCAGAAGATAGTTCCTTGTTGTAGAATCTCTTCCTTTTTCCAGAAGACAATCAAGGACGAGGTGACACGCGATAATTATCTACAAGTATCATTAGCTCCCTGAATCATCTCCATAACCGATACCGAGCTCCTGCAGGCAGCCCTGGCTTCCAGTCTGCAGCTCCCAGGGAAGATATTTCAACACAAGAAAGAGGCCCTCCATCGGGGGGAGAAGGAGCTACGCATAGGGATGACTACATCTTGCCCCGCTGACAGGAGAACTCCTTCGGATTTCCAGCTCCTGATTGCTGGGATAAAGCAGCTTACCATAGGGATACCAGACTGTTTCTTCGACCTCCGTCTTTTGCTTTTGGGAGTGTCTTCAAAGAGGACCAGTGTCTCAAAAAGCTTCCATTTCTTAACTCTAGAATAATGGCGTATTTTTTTTTTTTAAATAAATAGGTAGGGAGCTCCTTTCATCAGTGTAAATAAATAATTGGCCCGCATTTGTAGAAAAAGTGCTGTATTGGAGATGGGAGATCGGAGTTTTGCCCACCAGGCTTACACCTCAATTTTACTGGACTGTTGATGTCAATCCCTGTTTTGAAACTGCATACCTAGAGGCAAGCTCATAATTCCCTTAGATATCTCAACAAAAGGTTCTAATTCTCAAAGGGGTTAAATAGTTCCTGACTCCTGAAAATAACACATAAAGATGAATTTAAGAGCCTAACTTGAAACCACGAAGTTTAAATTTTTCATCTTAGTAATCCACTGTCTCAGTGTCTCCATCTTTAAAACTATTGAGTTTTTTATAAAGTGATTTTATTTTCTTGGATAAGAAGTTCTGCATCTGCTATGTATTCTTATTTACTACTATTAAAATGGTTGCCATTTTTGCATTTTACAAGGTAAGGCTCCACAATTTACATGAAGAATGTTTTTTTCATGTAGCACCTTATTTCTAAGCAAGGCAACATTATTAATAAAAACAATTTTATACTGAACGTAGGCTATTTCACTACAAAAATTTCAGAATGCATACAATTGTTAGAACAGAATTTTACGCGCATCCACGAAAAATAATTACATCTTTTATTTTGCACATCCAGTTTCCATGCAAATGACACACGTAAGAATGCGTTATTAATCCTGATACAAAACCACGAATCTTGTCAATACTTATCAGGGCGTAAAGTACTAGAGAACGCTGTTGTTACAATGAAGGGTATGGCACACACTGTACAATTTCACTACGTTGACTTTAATGCTTTAATACTACTACATCTTACCAGTAGGCAGCACTGTTACATCTTTTTAGATGTTAGCAATGTTAATGACATACGGTGCCATCTGCAACTTTCTACATAATATCTGACCTTTACTTCCATTCAACCCTCATTATTTTTTCTTCACGCAGTGTTTCTATCTCCCAGATTTTATTCCATAAAAGAAAATAAGAAGAAAATCAAAATGCTGGAATATTTTTTCAGCACATCAAAAATGGGAAGTGGATATTGGAATGGTGTATTGGATTGCATTAATCAATTACCATAACCGTCACTATTTAAAACATGGCAGTATCTATATCAAATGATGAATTACCTTAGGCAAATATCTTGGTAACGGAAATAATTCATTTCAGTATTGATTAAATCAGTTAGACCTTTAAGATCTTGAAAGAACAAACTGATAGAATAAACAATGGTCCTGATCCAGAAAACCCCTGTTCACACGAAGAGCACATGAGCCTTCAGTTGTGAGTAGTACCTTAATTCAGACTATTCTTCTCAATAAGGACTTAAAGTGTAAAATTCAAAACAAACGAGTGTTATAAACCCAATAATCTGTTCTTACTATTTTAAAAATAGCCAAATCTAAATATACGAATATGTACAATGCCCTCATAACTGATAATTTTCATTTTTTCCATTCCACGGAGTTTGTATGATCAACTAATTGGACCTTGATCTTTAATTTGCTAAAAATTAAAATTCAATACTGAGTTCAATAGGATTTTTGGATGTACAAGAAAGGAAGAATTTTGTTCCAAATATACATGTACCCAGCTGCAAAGGTTACTGGCAGGGGTTAATAAGTATATTTGCAGAGCACAGATAATGAATACTTACATTAGAATATGTATCTCTTTTATATATATTTATATGTGCAGAAATACACATATGTGCCCACACAGGCACACGCACATATTTATGTGAGTAGAAGTTTAAAAATAAACAGTATTCTCTTAGTTCATTGGTAAACAAGATATACTAGCTTAAACATCTTAGCAGTGCCAAAGATTTTTTCCACTTTCTGTCCTACTTTCACACCAAAATTATAATTTCATATTTCATAAAAAGGCACTGAAACGTAAAATGGGCCAACATCAAAATATAACAAGGAAGCAAAGATAAATTAGAGGAATTCTTTGGTTCTCTCACTAACTAATCAGAGATATACAGAAAAGGACCTTTTAAGTTTAATGATACCTGCTCATTAAATGATGCTAAACACTAAAATACCACGAACAGCAGGGAATTTCAGTTTACATTAGAGAAAAAAATAAAAGGGTAAAAATGACTGAAGTTGGTCAGTTCAAGCTGATAGGGCACTTCAAATGAATAACAGAAGAATAAAAGAGACACTCTAGGTTAAATTAGGTTCTCCTATGCCTTTTCTTGAAAGTGCTTAACTTCACAAATTTTATTTGAATTAACTAACCTGCCAAAATCAAAGACTTGAATAGGGGTAAAAGTTAAACAAGCAACTATACTTCACAGTAAGTTTACCCATTAAACAGTAGATAAAACCTCTGCATAAGAAAAGATGGGGGAAACAGTTTTAGAATGTGCATTTTTTCCTTCTCTAGTCAGGGAAAATGTCATCCCTTTCATACTTTTGAAATAAAGCTGTACTTCAGAATAAAATTATTCAGATACGGAACTTAATTCTTCTAATAATTTGTTTGTAAGAATCCTGTTCTTCTATGTTCAGCACGGTTTTCTTTCTCTCCATTTGAAATATATAATACTTGAGTATTACCATTTTAGTGGGGCATTGAAGATATTAAACAATTAATTATACCGTATTACCTGACTAATAACTTTTGCAAATACACTATAAAGCATTTAAAGGAAAATAAGCCATTTGAAGAAATCATCAAGGTTGAAGGAAAAAAAAAAAAGGGTTGTAAGTAAGAATGTGGCTTCAAATCTTTCTCAAAATACCTGCTACGCCCTATGTTAATTTTGTTTGAAGGCGATTATATTTATCATTAAGAAGAATAAGAGTTCCATTCTGGTTTTTTCTGTGCTAGCAGCTGTAACATACTAATGAAAATACGTATTTCACATATGTTCCTCACGTATCCATCAAATTTTCTTTCTGCCCTTAAATTAAAAAAAATAAAAAAGAAAACCAGAAAAAAAAACCCAGACAACCCCCAATTTATTTAGCAGGCAAAATTCTCCTAACAGACAAGTTTTAACTGCAAAAACTCCCGTCCTGAGAGTAGATCCTTGTAGGCTGCACAACCTGCTTGAAAGACTCAGCTGTAAGATCAACCTGCTCACTGACTAGCATTTGGTTTTTCATTTTTGTTACACACAGTACTTCTAGATTTAGTTAGCTAGCATTTTAGCAATTTGGGAGAGAGAGAGAGTCGGAGAAAGAGGAGAAAGCAAAAATATATTTGGGTACACACCGGTAGCAAGCAACTCTCCCCATCTGGGTCTGTCTCAGGCAAAGTGAGTAGCTCTGTTCCTTAAAGTTCCCCCCAGAAACCCCCCACCTTTGGGGGCTAACGCTCGGCCCGAGGATGCAACACTGGATCGGACGCAAGAGCCGTGATTCTGGTCACTGACAGAAAAATAATTTTGGATTTGATTTTCAGCCATGGCTGCCAAGCACGTCTCCAATGCAGCCCATTCATCTCACCAATGTAAATATTAACCCCTGAGATCCAGGCAATGGTTGTCTAGCTCACCGAGGGACTGCGAGGTTACTCTCACAGCTTTCAAACACTCCGAATACCATAAGCATGGCAGGAATACAAACAAATACAATCCCAAAGTAAGAGGTGCAGAGACACTTGTTCTCTTTGGTCACTGACTGACAGCGGACCTTTACGATAGCCAACTCCAAGGGGATGGATCCATGCCTCCATCTAGATAAGCGCCACCGCCTTTACCTTTATTCTCCAAGTCAAAGTTGTATTGAAATACCATTACATAAAGGTGCTGGGTAGTGGGTGCTGTGATGGGTGCTAGAAGCACTACATTGCTTTAGTGCCACAGCTGTAACTGGCAAGATGCAGGAGACCATCACCCATCTGGAAGCAATCTTAACGACCAAAAAAGGTACAGTAGCAGTTGTAGAATAACAGCGTATGAAAAGTCCATATATATGGTAATAACAGATGGACTAAACATATGAGAAAGGTCTCTGCTCTAGAGAAGTTGCCATGAAAAGACAAGACAAATTAAGGATGGGGATGAGATAAAGTATATAAATAACACGATGACCGTTATGATACAGGATGTATTTTATTCCCCACTTTAACTGTTACTTCTATTTTATCTTTAAGAAAACGAATAGTTCACTTCCTGTGACAAAAGCCAGGCAAATCTCTTGGCACTTGCAACCAACCTTACAGCATTGATCAAGGAACAATCTCGTGCATGCTCAGAAGTACCTAAAGGCTCTCCTACAATTCACTGCAAACAACTAAGCTTACTGTAGCATGAAGAACAGCGAGTTATGTCTCCCCATGCCTTAGCAACACAATCAGAGCTAACAAGGACATGGTAGCTCAGATACTTTTTTGTTCACACCTGCACCGGGTTAACTCAAGTGAATACACCCAAGCATCTTCCATTTGCGTGAAACTCAGCAGTGAAGGTATACTTCCCAGTCACAAAGTATTTCTCCCAGTCAGAATACCATGAGCACGCATCTGAGAAAAGCATTGGTTGCACCCTGTAACTGTCTTCTCAGTCCATTCCAGTAATACTGGAGAATATTTCACGCGAGAGGCCTAAGCAGAGCATGAAAAAGATGAAATAGCACTACCAGTCTCATTAAACTGAAAAGGGTATACCATCTCAGAACGAAATTTAGGAGGCAAGCGTGGGCTTCTTCATCCAGTGAGAGGGAAGGAACTCGTTTAATCTTTTTGTGGTCACCACGACTTTTTAATTAAGAAATACAAAGTTCCAGGAAATACAGGAAATGAGCAGCTAGAAAAAGTTGCCCTTGCTTGTTAGGAAAACTAGCAAAGGATTAGTTAAGATTAGTTAGGCTTCATTGAGAAAGTCATCTATAAGACAGCATCGACGACTATGTAATTACAACATCAGATACACCAAGTTAACAGCTTATTCATTCTACTAGTAAATATGGATGAGAACAAACTGGACATTGTTATGTTCATTCTCATTAGTATTTTTACTACAAGTGGCTGGAAGCATCAGCTGAGAGGCCCCACTGATACAGGCACTCTATGAACCACAGCAAGAGACACCACCACCAAAGAACTCATAGTCTGATCAAAGACACCTTGCAGAATAATTTAAAGGAATTTTATCCTTTCCCTAACTTGCAGGTTTTCTTCTAATTCTTTTTGCAGCATGTCTTACAACAAATATTTCCTTATCTATTATTCTTAACTAATTCTCCCCCTATTCTTAAATCATATTAAGTCATGTCATAGCTTTTCACCAGCAGAAATTCTCTCCTCTAGAATAAAAGCAGAGCTGGAAAATCCGGGGTTGTTGGGCTCAGAAGGACAGGAACTTGTAAACTAAAAATGCATCCCTTGTGTTCACTTTACAAATGCACGATCCATCAAGCGACCGAGTCTACCTAGTCTCCTGTTTTTCCCAGAGAGGGAACAGAAACTTGCGCCCTGAATACCACCTGCCTCCCTGACTGCCTCTCCTTGTGACCGTCCTGAGAACGTCACTGGGTCTTTCCTGCAGAGTGGAACAGAAATGCACAGGGCAAACACTGTTTATCCACTTGGGGAGTGAAGAGGAGGGATAGATACATCTTGAAGGAAGAAGTCCCAGTATACCCAGAACCGATTTATGGACGTTAAGGCTGGGTAAGTCTGTTGTATGTAGTCTGAAGGAATATTATTCTCCAAAAATCCCTATGTGCTTGGTTTACAGTTATTGTTAGAATACTGATACACGCCACTGCATTACATTCCACAAACATTCATGCGATATTTTAATTAGACCCTTTAGCTGAACATTACATGATATTCCAGCTCTAACTGATGTCTTTAAACAGAATGTAGAGATAGGAAAAAATTCACCAGACCATTGATCAAGTTCATGCTTCTTGAAAGCCAGTATGCTCTTTCAAAAAATGATGTACCAAATATTGCAACTATTACTACACTTGGTCAAAAAGCTGAGAAGTACTTTAGTGATGCAAGAATAAATGCCCTGAAGTTAAGACTGGGGGGATTACCTGCCATCCTGGCAAGTAATTTGCAAAACCACTTTGTCCACCCGCCTGCCCAAGAACATCCAACTATTTTAACCAAGTCATGAAAGCAATGGCTCTCCTTTAGAGCCCACCAAATTTACACAGATCTAAATTAGACAGGCTGAAATGTGTACAGTCTGTAGTACACAAATGAGAAATTCTATCTCAGGGTAGTCTAGAATCTTTCTATTTTACTTCATTACCCCTGTTTGTCCTTCTATATATTAGTTTTGTTTATACATATCTGATTTGATTGTTGATGCTAGAATTCATTTTGTTTTCCCTTACACTGCCTGCATTCCCTTTAATTCCATTCTCCTCCTTTGTCTAATTTTCTCACTCTGCTTTTCCCTTATTCTCCTGCTTTATCCGGTTACTTCTGTATTCTGAAAAAAAACCTGACAATATTGAAGAACATATTAGTAAGTGATTCTTTCCTATTTTGCATCTCCACTTTCACTTCTAGCTCTCTTCTGTCTCCCCTCTTACCTCCCTCCTCCTTCCCATCTCAGTCATTTATCCTAGAGTTTCTATTCTTTTCAGTTCCTTCTGGCCTTAAAATCTGTGCATCTTTATTGAAAACATTACTTACTGGCTTATTTAAAGTTGTGAAGAAGCGAGACCTAACACAGAATAGGTCTAACTGGATAGACCTGTATCTAGCATCTTATCACATATCACGGAGAAAGCAATCTGAATGGCATTTGGTCCATCTTGAAGGACAGCGTGGTATCCAGGTGAGTAAAACAAACATCCTCTTTTTTGACCAAATTAATACCCATTATATTGGTAAAAAGCCCCCTTTGCTAACACAGGTTGAAGGATAGTGTTTTCTTCTTCTGAAATAATTTATAAGCTTCTGATATTAACTTTTTTACAAATGAATCTACTATCTGTATTAGTGGTCACAATTTTTAGGTATGTCCCCAGAATATAGTCATTTAATAGGGAAATTATTGACTGAATTATCCATGACTATATGAACCAGAATTCTTTTTTTTTCGGGGGGTAGGCTACCAAAATATACTAAACATCGTCAAAACTGCTACAGATTGTGGAACAAGCCCTGCTTAGCATCAGATCCAAAGAATGCATACAACATCCATTATAAATTATAAGGTAAGTTACACTTGAAAGCAATCACAGTGTGCTAGGTGCTTTCCAAACAGAGGAGAAGTGATGTGGCTAGCATGTAATTCCAGCTAAATGAAGTCATGTTTTTCATTTGCAAACTGGGAATAGTGGAACCTGCCTTCTTTGGAAATCACATTAATGAAATTGAGAAACAAACCTTCCAGAACAGTGTATTGCTATCACAAATGCAAAATTATTCTTGCCCAATGCTAAAATCTAAAGAGAATACATATCAAAAGACTAAAGTAAAGCATTATCTTAAAACACATTGGCCAGTATGGTGGCTATGTACGACTACGAGTTGTACTCATGTTTCCTCTCACTCTCCCCACCATTATTTATCTCCTTCCTGCAGAGATTCTGAAATAATTTAAACTGCTTACAATCCACATTTTTTGTAATAGGAAGAGGTGAATGAAATCTTACAAAATCAAAAAGGAGCAGGAAACATATCCCTTTGTACTACTGTATAAGGCAAGGGATTGAAGCTGGCCACTGAGATTAAGAATGCACATGATCACCTCAATTCCTTTAGATGGAAGAGAAAGGTCAGAAACTTATCTAGGAAAAAGTCTAGATGAGGTGATACAGAGGCTTTCTTTATGCTGCTTTTAAAGAACTTCATCAGAAAGTGGTATTTGACCCTACCAAAGGTAAGCAGAGTCCAGGGATTGTCTTTAAAAGTTAGTATTTCTCAACAGTTACCTAAAAATTCAATTTGAGATTGCACCACTTTCCATTGCAACTAGAACAAAAAAAGAAAGTGCATTGTTCTTTAGCATTTCTTCACTTTACCACAATAAAATCTGATACCCGAGTTTCTGATCTATTTTGCATAGAAAAACCTTAGACTTGCATCATGGATAAACATCCTTAATGTGTTTTGACAGCTTAGCAAGAACTAATTTAGATTTAAAATACTCTTATATACCAGGAAAAAGAACTTTCTGTATTATTTGGACTTCATATTTTCAGAGAGAGTACAAAGGCAGGATTTAGCTTCACATTAAAGTATTTGAATTTAGTTCCTCACATGTATGTTCAGTTTCTAATAATCTATTACAATCAAGAAAAATCTGTACCTTCTTCTACAGCCTGTACAGTCAATGGAGTCTAGACAGAAATCAAACTGCCCATTTACAAGGGCTCTTAGTTGCCTAAATGTAGGTATCCATTGGTATTTTAGATGATCTAGGGTATCGTGCCCCATTTTTAGCTGCCAATCCAGGAGGACAGATGTCTCCCATTGGTCCTGTGTTAGATCTGGTAACCCTCAGTGGACATCTCTGATATTTAAAGGCATTTCTACCGACACTAGAAACGTTTGTTTAGGCAAATAAATCTCACTTTAGATACCCACTTAAGGGCAAGCAAAAATCACTCTCCAGACTCAGTTGACTGTATTGATTAAAGTGGGAGCTCCATTCATTAGAAATTGAAACTTTGCCACCTACTGCAAGCACCAACACCTATGACTATGCACGTATATTCAGGTGCCTCAGTCTGAGAGCTGAACCTTACTCAAAATGCCTTCAGGTTTGTCAGCCGGACAGCACGGCTAGAAATAATTAAAACTGGTACGCATTCAATATAAAAAGAAACTGGTCCATATATGTCTGATAGAGTCACATATAAATTACAGCTGCTCAAATGAACCTTTTTTGTAGAAAAGTGACATCTCATTTTTACCAAAAATTTATCTCTTTTTAGCAAAAATTAATAGAATTAGATTTCAAAAATTTACTATCCAGCTCAGTTACACCTAAGACAATGAAGTTGTTCTCAGTGTTTTCTCATGTGCAAGCCTGTAGTAGTTTTTCTTGTTTCTCCTCTTTAAATATGCATCCCTGATTTTCATAGATATAAACATATTGTTTAAGAAAACAGTTAGATTTGTATGTCACTGTATTAGTCCATTTTTTTAAGAGAAGATCTACACGATCATATTTTGCCTGTCAGTCAACCATCAGTATCTTCTGGGCCATTCCCTCCAAATATGACAGAGCTTCAACCACCTGAAATTGCTCCAAATTTAATGAAAAAGGAAGACAAAGGTGTTATTAATGTACCCACCAAAATGAAGGCTGTGCCACAATTGCTGTGCCACACAGACATCAGAGATTTCACATGGATTTTACTGCTCATATAAATGTTTTTTTTTTAGAAATAAGACTGGTTTCTGTACCTTAGAAGAGCAAAATTTATATGATCATATTAAAATCCAGCTGCCAGAATTAGAAAGCTAAGCGGATACTCAAGGCTTATAAACAGGAGCTTTCAACTTCCTACCTCCTGTTAAAATTGAAAAATGTACAAAGAATATCTGAAATGCAACCAACAATGAATTCGAGTTTCATCTTGAAAGGCTTACCTAAAAGTGGCAAAGACTGAAGACAATCAGATCTTCAATACCGTTGTATCTTTTGAACAACGTTATACACTGGCAGAGCCCAGCTGCAGAGATTTTTCTATGTAACAGGGTTCTTCTTAGACACCCATTTTTTCCTAAAGCTTATCTATTGTGTGTACTATATTTCTTTGTTACTGCAAGCAGTGTTTCATAACTCTAAGGGGCGCACCAGTATCGATATGGGACTGCAGAAAAGACAAAGGTCCCTCTCTGCCGAAGTTATAAAATAACATTCTTCACTCCAAGGAAAACTTACAAGGTAACATCTTCTGCTTATCTTCCATGACTCTACTAGTATCAGTAAAGAATATTATAAAAGGGGAAAATAAGAGGGAAAACTTCTTACTTTTATCTAGATCAGGATAAGCAGTTGGACTTATAATACAAAAGAGAGAAGGGTAAGAGAAATGACACACCACCACTGGTACAGACCTGATGTTGGAACAACGACTACTCGTGCTGGGGTTTGTCCCCTTGGAACAAATATTGACAGGATTCATGGGCAGGGACCTTAAGAGCTGGTGAGCGCGTGGCCAGTACAATGAAAAAGTAAGGGAGGACATTGGTTTCTCATCTGTGAACTTAAGGAAAAGGGAAACAGAAGAGCAAATGGCATATTTGGGAGAGTAGTGCAAGAAACTCCAAAAAAAAAAAAAAAGCGAAATTAAAAAATACAAGAACCATTCTCACATCTATCACGGAGTGACTACTACCAACTTCTAAGACCAATGTATAAGAAAACATTTATCCGGTACATCTTATATACTGATGACTGTACATTCAGATTCATCATTACACTCTGGCCTCACATGAGGTTTCCCAATCAGCAAGGGGTTTGTTTTTTTTCTTTCTTCTCCAGATAATAATTTACAAAGTCTTCCCACTTGTTCACAAATCTTTGAGGGTCTTTATCTTGAATAGATAGTCTGCAAAAGGAGCATTCACCTATTCAGATATTTTTCATAATTATGCAACTTCATAAAGAGAGCATCACTAAATCCACGGTCATTTTTTAGCTACTCTGGAAAGCAGATATGCTATGTACATTCTCTCTCTTTTTTTTTTTTTTTCCTGCCAAAGCAGCTGGTAAAATTCTTCATAAACCAGTGAAGCAGAGGGTAAATTGGGAATACCAGACATGACAGGAATAGCCGTAACTCCATTCATGTCAACAGTGTTCACAGGGACAGAAGCTCTTTTTCCAGTCAGAAAAAATAAGGCTAGTGCATATCTGAAAGAGAAATAAAGCCTCCAGAAAAAAAGGTACTGCTCTGCAACACAGAGCAATGCATTTCCCTTATTCACAGCAGATTAGCACAAAATAAAATACAAAATACTACCTTTTGTAATTGCATTGAATCCAATGAGCCAACGTTACGGATTTGAGTAAAAGTAGCCACAAATACCTTGTAAGCTGTACAGATATTGCAGAATACTTGGAGATTACTTACCTCATAAAATTCAAGAGCAGCTAGAAGCTCAAGGTGGTGATCAAACTGATTTTACAATTGATTTTGTTCTTTTTCTTACCAGATGACAGTGATGCCAGAAATCTTGGATTAAAATGTATGATTGCAGATCTCAGGAGAATGAAGTCAATAGGACAGCGCCATGGGAAAAACAGGTAGAAAGTCAGTGCTACAGGGCTTTAGGGTTTCAGAGAAACCTCCTGTCTACAAGGGGGACTTTGAAAATGATATTGGGGAATAAGGAGGAGGTGGAGAAGAAATCTGAGCAGCCAGAAAGGGGCACATAATTAACATCTATTCCATACGACTACACTCACCAACAGAGGCCACACACCACTTACTCCCAGATATGTCTTCGCAGCAATTAGCATTTGTTCCCTATCATTTTGGAGGGCATCTCCAAAACCTGAACTATGCTGACGAGGTCTAGAATAATCCTTGCTTATCAATGTTTGGAGTAACTTGGGTGAATCTAAGACTGGATCCAAATGCTTGGTCACTGGTTACCTTCCTTGGAAGAAACACAATCTACCTTCTCACAACATGAGGTGATTTTGGAAACATTCCTCTTCTTGCCTCCTATAGTAAAATACGTTCCTGTAGTTCCGCCTAGCAGCTACGCTGGCCAAACCGTAACAAAAATCTACAATATACAAGGGGTCTTCCAAACATTTTTAGTAGTCAACATTTTAGTGATGGCTGTTCAGATGAGCTTGAGCATGCTATTCTCTTCAGACAGCAAAAAACGTTGACACCTTGGGTAGCCAGTGCACAATGGGAATGCAAGTGTATGAAATCATCCTAAACTGAGAACACAGTGAGGAATAACTAACTGCATGTCATCACTCAGACACTAACTCCGTCACGAGAATTAAAAAATGGTAGAAAGGACACATGCCAAGAAGTTACTGCATGTGTGGATGAATGGAGTGTGAGAAAGCAGCAGAAAACTAATGAGAATGGAACAGTTAAACTAACAAGACAGGTGTAGCCATGAAAACTATAGATGTATAACTGACTCCCAGATAAAAATCCTTTAACTTCTATGGTAAATTAAAGCAAATTAATTAAAGTGTAAATTGTGTTTGTGTCCACATCTTATTCTGAAAAAGAAGAAAAAAAGAAAAAGAAAAATCCAAACATACAAAAAAATCTCAAAGCCTTTTCAACATAAGTAAAGTTCTTGACATTCATCAACAACTGGAAACCTAAAGAGGGGTTTAAGTTAACGCTACATATGATATTCACAGAATGACTACACATATGATTTGGTCTTTCCTGAATAGGTGCATGACACTACAAGTCAACCACCTCGAACACAACCTAAAGATCTTTTTTAGACAGAACATAAAAAGGAAGGACATTGAATACTTGCGCGTTTGGTCAGTGCTCACCACATATTAGAATAAAAACTTCAAACCAACTGGAATTATAGAGCAGAAACAAAGCATAGGAAGAGAAAGGCAGAAAACCAGTACTATAAAACCCATACACTGATTGCAACTTTAAAAAAAGAAGACAAAACCAAATAAATCACGAGTGAAGGGAAGGAGAGTCTTAAGAGGCTGCAAGTGGTTTTTTTTAGAAGCACACTGAGAGTTAACAGTATTTTAGTCATGCTACAGCATCTAGGCTATTCTGCTTTGGAAAGGTCTGATGGCAGAGCCACAGGGACAGCTTGGAGGGAGGCCGTCTGACCAGAGCCTGAGAGCTGTGACTGGTGTGCCCGTTAAGAAGCCGACATTTCAAAGGACAACCCAAAATCTCTTCTTCTGTGCAGGCCAGGGTGAGCGCTACATGCTTTATTTATCTCCTCTATCCCAAATAAAATTTGAGACTACACCTGTGAAACAGGACACATTTAAAAAGGTACGGTGGGTAAGTTGATTAGCTAATTAACCAAGCTCTTATATACAACCCATAGGGAGCATCTCAAATGCATAGGACGTTTTTTGTTATTAAAAAAAATAGGACAAGGAAGATTTATCATTAAAATATATTTCACTAATTATACCACCTGGAGTTCCTTCCACAAAACAAACTTTTAATTAGAAAATGTGGGTTTATAGAAAATGTTTGGTATGAAAGTTTGATTGTTTATTAAAAGCAGAATGTGGAAAGTTCCTTGCATGCTAAGGAGCACAGCTGTACCGCTTCAGAGGGTGTGCTTTGTCTATTGAAATGGCTCGGGAATCCCTTCAGAAACTATTGGCACTTATTTTTTGCATCCTCTTTAGGAACAGGAGAGGCAAGATAAAACGGGTATTTATTTTTACATGACAGAACAGCTTCGCTAATTGTAGACATACAAATTATTTTCTCTTTAAGGAAGTAGTAAAACCTGATGACACATTTAATATGAGCCAACCTGAGAAGCTGAATACTCAAGTCCCATACAGGCCCTTTGTATCAGCTGAGCAGTGCTAAGTAGCTACTTTCTTCCCAGAAGCATCAGTCGCCGCGTTCTCCGTGCCTGGAGAAACTCGGCTCATACACTGCGAGGCACTAGCTGTGGCAAAGCACAGCCTTGCACTGGAGATGTAGCTACATCTGCCATGGATAAAATCGGTTAAATTGCTCACAGAGTGTCTTAAGGTAAAGCACCAAAGTACCACTTTTAAGATACACTGCAGAAAAGAACACAGACACGTGGAAGCATTTTTGATGCCCATCTTCATGCTCTTAAAATAACACTTCCTCTATTTCTTTTACTGTATGAATACCCTTTTCAAAGTAGTATTAGTTAAATTTTTTCCTGTCTTGGG
>JANXJC010000005.1:28959649-29007855 GCA_027564655.1 Leptodon cayanensis
TTTTTCCTTAATTCCCCCTCCCCCCCCCCCCGAATATCTGTCTTAAACAAGGAGTTATGAGAAAGTTACTGTACAGACAAGGGAAAGCTGCGTGACTCTCCGTACGTGGTATGAAAGGGACAAATCCCTCTTTCACATATTCCCTCACTTAGTCCTCGTACAAGGGAAGAACTGTGAGGTCCCATCTCTGGGGCTGGAAAAAGGAAGCGAACAGCAGTCCTCCACAACCGGGAATGATCAAGGAAAGAACAATGACCTGCATTTATTGCCGGGTAGTGCTCCCAGTTGAGTTAATAAAGTTGTGGCCTAATTAAACTGAGCACTTCACATCTTGTTTTTCTTCTTGCATGGCCCGGACAATTAAGCATCCTTTGATGTAGAGTGCTCTGAGGAAATCTCCCAATTACTTTATGAACAATTTTTGTCATAAAGCCTGAGAGAATTTATTGAAACCACCTACAGTGGAATGAGGTCAGAACCAATCAAGACTGGATGACCAGACTTAGGGCGAAGGACTTTAAACTAGAGGCCACTAAGACCACAAGCAACAAGTCATACAGAGAAATTTAAGCTCTAGGAAGTGCTAGTTGGGTACAGAAAACTGAACAAAATTCTGTGGAAATGACTTAGTTGCAGTCCTTGAACAGAAAGTGTTGACAATTACTGATTTTCTGTCTACTGGAGGTTATATTATACTCTGCCTGTATTCCAACTGAAAACTAAATTAAAAGTACATGTAACTGCTCTGCTTAATCAAGTTGAAAAAGGCATTTTGTTACTTTTTACCAAAAACAAGCAAGAATATTACTAATTCCATATATTAGTGGATTTTAAAATAATAGTTTATTAACCTAAACTCAAAGTGTTATGGACATAGGATAATAAGGATCATCTGTACCTTCAAACCTACTGTTATCACAGGCAACCATGCTGTCTATTTTCCTCTATAAACTGATTCATTTCCACCTTAAAACTAGTCAGGTTAACTAACATATCCGAAAAAATAAAATATAGAAGAAATAGTCTTAGAAAGCAAAATGCATGTATATCCCAAGTATATATATTTAAATCTAAAACTGTATATTATTTTAAGTATCATATACTCCAATTCATTAATTGGTGCATGAAATTCGTAGTGATTCAGATGCACCATAAATACAACTTTCTTAAAAGCAATTTTCAGATAGGAGTAATAGGGAAATAATAATTTAAAAAAAAAACAAAAACCAAACAACCAATTACAGCACCTTCCAGCTTTAAGAAAAGTATCACTTCCATGTTGTGCTAATATTTACAAATATTAGGTCCAAACTATTGTCTCCATTCAGTGTCCACTTGAGGAGACAAAAAAATCCCCCAAACCTAAAGAGAACAATTATGCAGTTGGAATATCTGAAATACAATTTCTTTCTAGCATAAGAAAAGTATAGTATTTTAAACTCTCATCTCTTATTCTTATTTTGGGGCAAAATTTCTTTTGTGAAATTTGTTTTGATTGTCTGGATAACTCGGGTCTTTGGCACTGAGTCTTTACAATTAAAATGTGAATTAAGTTTTAAAGACAGTGCTATTATTCACTAGACTAACACAAACTGGGCAGAAAATAAATAAATAATAAAACCCCAGCATAAACTCCCCTATAAGGCGATTCATCATTAGTACAAATTAGCTCTAAAATGCATCATAGGCAAGTAAAAAAAGCTTCAAATATTTTTGTCTCAGAGTATAATAATGAGTCTTGACTAGGAAAAAAAGATACAGTAATTTAGTAATGTTAAGATCTACCCACTGGAAAACACCACTACTGCTGTTGAAATATTTTAAGACATATATTCCATTCAACTCCCCAAACAAATAGCAGACTGTACTTCAAATGCATTGCAAGACTATTAGGTAATCTTTTTCTTTGTTTAGATTCAGTAGGGTTCAGTGACAAACATTCATCTTCTCTTTCTATAAAAGTTCCTGTTCCTTGGCTTAGTTAAAAATTGCTTTAGTTTTAGTAGCAACTCACAATTTACTTCACCATTGATTAGCCTCACGCAATAGACTTCAAACAAAATGCAAAAATGATCATTTAACTATTTTAAAATTATGAATTATTTGTTCTATGTTTAGATCACACACTGGAAAGAACACTTACATCTGTAGGTAGGCTAACAGAATCAGACACAAAGCTTCTGAAATAAACCAATACCAGCTGCTCCCATGCCTCATTACTCGGCAGTAGCTGCTAGCCTGAAATATTGTACATTGCAGAATTACTGGCTTTCAAAAGCCACACAGACTTTTGAGAAGATGTAGCAGTACAAAACAGACACTTCCCTCAGACAGGAAAAAAAAAAAAAAAAGTCCTATACTTCAGGGTATGTGTTCAGCTATTTTCCATTCTAAGGCACACATATTTTCCACCACCATGCATTTTACTTATTTTAACAGGTGAAAGCAATTAGATTTTAAAATTATTACATTGTCAATGTTCCCACTTCTGAAGGAATAACTTAAAAATTCTAAAACTAATGAAATATCTTTTTGATTAGTAACACATACTTTGTGCTTACAGAAGATATTGAAGTAGGAATGACAGTATCATAATCAGTGCATAAGCACTTAGCTCACTAAGAGAGAATATATCAATGGGGAAAAAAAAGTTTGGCTCCAGTTATACAGTGCAGTCAAAAATGCTATGCACACACAGCATTTTATATAGCTATAAACAAGCTGTACAAAACCAGAACTTCTAAAAAATAATCGATCTTCAAAATCCTTATTACATTTGTTGGGCTTGCTGTAGTCTGCAAAAATCAGATTGCAACAGCTGAAACTCTCAGTAAAGGTACTGTCAGACCCTCATCATCTCAAACGGTCATTAAGAAAGCCTAAAGAGATTCACCTTCTCGAAACACAGAAGTAATTTTCATGTAAAAGTTTACACAATTAAAATTACAGTGGTTTAATTTCCAACGAGCCCCAAAGAATTCAATATTCCATGGCTCTCAGGACTCACAGTATAGAGGGTTAGTTTTAAACGTTTATGTAATACATCTGGTATTAGAACTAAAAACGTGGGTAAGTTTGAAAGAACATTTATATTCTAACAGGAATCAACTGTGTACTTCTAATCTGCCTACTCTGAAGATAACATTTTGATATACACAAATTAATTGGGCAGAAAAATTAAAGCAGACTTCTGCTTTATTTAAAAAAATTCAACACAGTGTTCTGTAGGTACTCTGGAGTATCACTTAGAGGCAGCATGTCACAATACCATTCTTAATTTTAAGATACTAAAACAATGAAAATCAAGTTCTGTGATGGTATACGTTTCAGAACAGCATTCTCTTTTTATATCAATCATTAAGTGTTTTCTCCTAATATTTCATATCTCTGAAACTCCTCTGCATAATAAAATAAATTCAACTCACCATTTTCAGAATAATAAGTGCTTACTGAATATTATTTGCCTTACTCTCAAGTGGAAAATTATGGAAATGATTATAGGAGATCTAAAACGTAGGCACTCACTAGTAGCAAGCGTGTTAGGTAAGGCAATACCTTATAAGTTCATCAGATAAACTGTTACATGTTTAGAGATTTTCTTGCCTTTTCAATGGTATGACAGGGTCAGGATTATATCTTAGAAGACTATTTCATCAATTTTTAAATTGCTTTAATTTAAAAACTCCCTAATAAATAAAACACAGAAATCCAAGCTGAAAAATACTGAATATTTCATTTAAATTATAATATTCAGCTACTTTGAAGAAATAACATTATTTTTGGTGAAATGAGGCCTCTCTTTCTTCCGTATTTGTCAGATTTTAAATTGTACTCAATACCTGGGACTGCCTTTGACAAATGAAAAATACCTATGAAAGTTATTACCAAATAATAGAGGAAAAAAAAGTCTCTCGGACCAGAAAGGTGGGACAGCATCCAGACAGTGGAAACCTGGAACACTGGTGTTTTTCTCACTGCTGGACACTCATGAACCAAGCAGGCATATCTGCTCCACCTTGAGCAGAATTACAGTATAGGCCAGCTAAGGAGTCTGGCAATAAACCAGTTCAAAATTCAACACTTACAGCGATATCTCTTACACTGATGCATGCCTGTCTGAAGGCCATAAATTCCCTACCAAGCGAACATAGAGAACGAGAGAGCATCACTTTCTGCCATTACTGTATCCTGGCACTTCAAAACCAGCTGAGAGGGCAAGTACATTCCCAAACTGGAAAGTTTACTAACAAAACCTGAGTTATTGTCGACAGAAGGTTGGTTAAATCATGGCTTTTCCTGTCACTGCTTCACTCACTCTCGGGAAGCCCAGTGCTATCCGTACTTTTAGGGAACTACCTATAGGCTCTGGATCAGACAAGACAGCATATTAAAGCTGGACTGTGGTCATCAACGCATTGTACACACTTCATATTTGATCTCTAAGCAGAAAACAAGAGTCCATTAGTAATGCCACACGTGAAGTCTCTGCGCTATACACCAGCCAGATCCCCAAAGTGGAAGTTACTAGCAAAGAAAGTGTATTGGGTTTGCACGGCAAGGTTTTGGTACCCGGGAGGGCTACAGGGGTGGCTTCTGTGAGAAGCTGCTCCAAGCTTCCCCCATGTCCAACAGAGCCAATGCCAGCCGGTTCCAAGACGGACCCGCTGCTGGCCAAGGCCGAGCCCATCGGCGACGGTGGTAGCGCCTCTGGGAGAATGTATTAAAGAAGGGGAAAAAGTTGCTGTGCAACAGAAACTGCAACTGGAGAGAGGAGTGAGAACATGTGAGAGAACCAGCCCCGCAGACCCCCAGGTCAGTGAAGGAGGGGGAGGAGGTGCTCCAGGTGCCGGAGCAGAGATTCCCCTGCAGCCTGGAGCAGGGGGATGCCCGAAGGAGGCTGGGACCCCGTGGGAAGCCCGCGCTGGAGCAGGCTCCTGGCAGGACCTGCGGCCCCGTGGAGAGAGGAGCCCACGCTGGAGCAGGTTTGCTGACAGGACTTGTGACCCCGCCGGGGACCCACGCTGGAGCAGTCTGTGCCTGAAGGACTGCAGCCCACGCTGGAGCAGTTCATGAAGGACTGTCTCCCGTGGGAGCGACCCCACACTGGAGCAGGGGAAGAGTGAGGAGTCCTCCCCCTGAGGAGGAAGGAACAGCAGAGACAACGGGTGAGGAACTGACCCCAACCCCCATTCCCTGTCCCCCTGTGCCGCTGTGCAGGGAAGAGGTGGAGAATTCAGGAATAAAGTTAAGCCTAGGAAGAACGGAGGGGTGGGGGGAAGGTATTTTAAGATTCAGGTTTTATTTTCTCATTGTCCTACTCTGATTTTGATTGGCAATAAATTAAATTAATTTCCCCAAGTCGAGTCTGTTTTGCCCGTGACGGTAATTGGTGAGTGATCTCTCCCTCTCCTTATCTCAACCCATGAGCCTTTCGTGCTATCTTCTCTCCCCTGCCCAGCTGAGGAGGGGGGAGTCATAGAGCAGTTTTGGTGGGCACCTGGCATCCAGCCAGGGTCAATCCACCACAGAAAGGCATATGAGTAAGAGGAAAACCAAAAGGTGTCAATAAAAATCCACAACCATTAGGGCTTAAGAAAATAACAACCAATTCTTAAAATGTAACTGGGAAAGAATAAGCATTTAGCAAATCTCAATTTGGGAAAAAGGAAGACATTTTATTAAAATCCAGAGAGATAATTTATACCCCAAAAGTATTACAGCCATTGGAGAGCAATTAAAGCAAAAGGAATTCACTGAAACATTAATGCAGGTTTTTAACAAATCTTGGAATACTCTACAAGATCAAGAGAATTGCAAAAACTCAATGTGGTGTTCGTGTTTATGAAGATCAAACCTGAAAAACTACAGGCACGCTGACATCAAGCCAGTATAAATTCTGGAAAGGTTGAGCAGTAAATAATTAAGAAATGATAGCATAATTCATTCACTTGTAAGTCTTGTCAACTAAACTCGATACCATTTTTTATGCTATAACAAGTTTGGCTAATAACATTAACTTGTATTGTCATTGTACACTTAGATTGCTATAAGATTTAATCTTGCATGACATTTTCAAGCACCATACAAAATCAATACTCTACATTACATGGATTAAAACTGTTTAAATACACAGATCTTGAAAACTGTAAGTGGAAAATTGTCAGACAATGTAGGTTCTCTGAAGAACTTTTATTGTCCCAAATTTATTACTTCCATTGTAAATCAGAGATTAATTTTTTCAGATGACCTCAGCCTTGATACAATGGGAAATATCAATCAAACAGATGGGCCAATCTTTCTCAGTATAACTCATCTAAGCATCACACAGCGATAATGTACCTCTCAAACAGAAATATTAAAACTATAATCCAGTTCATTTATATAACAAAGGGTTAAGAGATACCTTGCTTACCAACTGTAAGTATCTATAAGGCAAGAGCTACCTAAGAATACACAGCTGTTTAATTTAGCAGAAAAAAGAGCATTATAGAATCCAATGGTAGAAAGCTATTATTTAGCTGTGTTCATGTAAGTCACTTTTCTTTATTTCTATACAATGAAAACAAATAATCTATTAGCACCAACTATTGCCAGATATGGCAGATTATCTACCTTTCCAAATCTCTACAAAAAGCTTTGATAACTTTCTAAAAGAGATGTCACATTTCAAGTAGACGTTACAGTCTCAAGGAATACACGAAGTCTTTCACAGGAGGTTCCGAGACACGCACTATGCAAGGAACCCAAGTAAATTAGTAGGACTACATTACCAGCCTTGCCACACAGTAACCCGCAAAGGGCGAGGGAGAAAAGCAAAATTTGGCCTTGGCACGCATGGGGCAGAAGTTCTCAAGGAGAGGAACAAGTTAGTAACTTAAACAAAAGGAATAGTTTAAAGCCACTTAGTAACCCCATCTTCTGGTTTTCTCCACAACAGGCAGTGCTGAGAGTGAATCTACAACTGCAAAGTTCGACAGCAGTCAAATCTCGACTGTATTACTAGTTTCTCTACACTTAAGAATGCAGGTTTTTTACTTCAGCAAAGTAGTTTAGAGCAGCAGCCGTAAGAGGATTGGGCCGCCTCATTTATTACAGCCCAGCTCTGCCTTAAGGACACTGGCTGGCTAGTTGCGTTATTGAGGCTCAGAAAGGCAACACAGGTTATGAAGGGTTTTTATACACATACTTCTTACTGCAACCTCAGAAGCAACCATATTTTACAAAGATGGAAAGGAAAACTTAATTAGTTTTAACCTGTTCAGAAGGAGGGACAGAGAAATGGTAAGAGAACCTGAAGAAAACACAAGCAACAGAATTTCATCTCTGATACTCACCAGAATATGCTAGGGATATTTATGCATATAAAGAGACAGACAGATCTATCTGAAAACAAAAAAAGGAAAACTGCATTTGTTCTTTACCTGGTTAACATTCTAACAGAGATACACCATACAGAAAGCGCTGGATGTTTTTGTGATGAAATAACCAAGTCTGTCTGCGAGCAGCAGAACTAGCAAAGCTCAGGTTTCTTCAGAAACAGTGTCTTGAAATTTCCTTACGCAAGATGTATTGCTTCTCCTCCTTTTTCACTGCAATTACTTTAACTTCCTCCCCTCTTCCCTAATTCCTTCACTTTTTCTATCCTTTCTATTTTCCCTTTCCAGAAGAGAATTCTCCCAGCTCTCTTCTACCTCAACTAACTCCTCGCTGGCCCAGAGCCAGCACGTGCTCCGAAGACTTCCATATAGACACGCTGATTTGCTGCTGAATACCCACGTACTGACTATGGGGCTAAAAGGACAGCTAATAATAGTTATTAAGCATAAATTCAGCTTGTCTGTCATATTGACATATTGGTTAGGAAACCAATCTAAAAATAACTTTTTTTCTTTTTCCTGCTGGAGATTAGTTGGTTTAGGAGGCTGGTACAAAAGCTTTTCAATTCCTGAATATTTGATTCCAAATACCACAATCTGATCACGCGCACACATACACAGAATCTTGGTTTAGACTCTATTGAACACTATTATACAACCGTGACGAAATTTGGCAATTCAGTCCCACTTCCCACTACCTGGAATCTCCACAGAAATAACAACAAAACCCAGTCAATTATTAGATTTGTGGCAGATGCTGATTAGGATAGCCAGATTTTAAAATGAATATGCATAAACTCATTCCTCTCATATTCTCACTGACTAAGCCTTCCTTTTTCTTATCTGCCAAGCAAAACCTGTACTTCAAATTCCTTTTTAAAATCCTTTTTAAAATCCACTTCTTTAGGAAGTCTTTTCATCTTTTACCCATTTTACCTCATGTTTGTATTACACTGCACAAAATTACAGTGCTACTTTTTCTTCTGCTGCTTTAAGTAAGGATTCAATAGAGAAGAACTCAAAAGCTGAAGGATATCTTATTCTGCCAGATCTGAGAAGAAAATCATATTGCAGCTATGGGACACGGGTTCTGGGGGCATCCAGAGCACGAAGAAGGGTTTCACTTTTGGCTCATGAGGAGGTCAGAAGCAAAGGCACAACCCCCCAAAGTGGTGAGTGAAAGCTTGTACCAACAACTCTTTTATTCTTGTTGGGTTGGGGGAGCTGGGTGGGTCTTCACAGCACTTAATCCACACAGTTCTCTTCAGGGGCAGAAACTCTCTAAAAACACACATTTGTGTTACTGGGAAGCACAGTGGTATACCTTGGAGCCTGCAGAGAGACTCTATAAGACGACTTGTTATTTATCTATAAGATAAATAGCGTCAAGTACACGTGTAGGTCCTGCCTCACTTGCACTTTTTTGACTCTAACTTCTCCTCTTCCACTAAAAGTTGTCTCTTAAAAACTTCAGTGTATTTGAGAGGTTAATATGTATTTTTTAATTCAACTCTGTGAGTACACTAATGTACAATGGACTGGTAGTACAAACCTGAAAGTTTCTAGGTTATCTAGAAATACACCATCCAGATAAATACCTGTTCACCTTACTGTGGATTGATACTTATTGACAGAACTATGGAAGAAAACGTGTTAAACCCTTGCACTTTACAGATTAATATTTGTGACTTTTAAAAATTGTTACACTTCTTTGAAAAGAAGTTGAATAATGCCAAATTAACCACACAAAATTGGTATCTGCAATTTTTAAAATATATTTTAAATACTCGTGAACTTTGCCTTTTTTCTCTGAAAAGTATAGATTCCTCACTGATTATATTATGCTTACTATGAGATCCCCATATACAAAATCTGTACAAGAATAGAGAACAATTCCCTACAGATCTCTAGAGTTTTTCAAATATCTTTTCTTTTTATTAACAAAAGGATTTAAATAAGAATTGTTACAGGTTTACAGAAACTATTCAGAACTGAAAGTCTAGAGCTCTCAAAAGCAAAATGCATGTTTATTTATATCCAACTCTAACTATGTATACATTTATCTTGCTAATAAGAATAAAATCCACAGTGATTAACAACCAAATAATGACAACAACAAGAATAATGTATTTTACTAAACTGAAATTTAAAAATTAAATAAGAGGCATTTAAAATAGATTTAAAATTCCATTGGAATTAAAATAGCCTATTTTTAAGTATGGGCTCTCTATGCGACATTTACATAAATTTAACAAAAGCAGCATTAACGGTAAAGTTTTAAAGAAAAAAAATCAAACCAGCAATCCATTGGAAATCACCAAATATAAAATCAGAACCAGATTTCATTGAAGTGCTAATCAGGTTTTCAAACCAGGAACCTTTCAGGAAGGGCAAAATACTTGCCCTATTTCGTTTCATTCCAGTTCAGATCCTTACTAATTCAATTGGTTCATATGAACAGCTAAATGAAAAAGCTGAGAACAGGGAGACTGGAGGAGCTCTACTTTTTTTCCCCAAATACTGAAAGTATATCAAAATCAGTTCAGACTAATCAGTTAGTCTGAACAACTAGCAAGATATAAAATTGTTTGTTAAACACCAGTTTTACAAGTAATTTTTGTGACAGATTTGTAACAGATTTTTCTTACATATAAAGATGAGGGGTTTTTATTTAACAGAATATTAATTTACTTTCTGTGCATTTCTAAACCTTTTCCAATCTTCTTTGGAATGAAATGACACAAAATAAATAATACAAACACTTTACTTGTAAGAATTCAATGTTAAAAAAGTATATCTGAGAATCAAAATAAAGGGATGACTGGTAAGTACTATAATGCAGGTCGATTAAAAAAAAGCAGCATCACATTTAGGAAAAAAAAATGAAGTAGAAATACTAACATGGTTAAAGATGCCTTACAAAGTTAATGGATCACCATTTATCAAAGAAAAAGCATTTGTTATTTTAACAAAAATATAACACGTAAACATATTGGGACAGTACCATTTTAAAGAAGTGACTCGGAATTCTAACTTACTAACATCTCAATAAACATCAAGATATTATACACAAAGATTACCAAGTTTGAGTTTTACCAATGCATTAAGGAGAAGTTCATATTTAAGTTTGTTGCTGATCCCCTATGTGCCTCACAGGTCCTACCAGAAGTTGCGTCATTATTTTAACAATAAAACTGAAAATGTAACAATAAATGTTTCTGAAACTGGAAGACAAAATCTCAGAGTGGCTAAAACTCAGGCACAAAGTTAAGTGTTATCTTAAGCCACCTATAAGCAATGACTTCAAGAACAGTTGCCTTTAACCATAAGATAAAAAGAATAAAGTATATTTCAGTCTGTGCTTGTTATTTTACTGGCTGCTCTCAGGCAAGGTCTTCCATGATCCTGTGCTCCCAACAGCCTATTTATTTCAGCATAATCACAACACACATATTCTTTCACACTCCCTGGGAAACCACAATCCCAATGCCCCCATTCGGTATCTACTACTGACATACTCTGATTTGGACAATGTTGTTATGGATTTTCCCTGATTAAGTTCCCTGATTAGTCTTGTATCATTACATAAATTATTAATTAGGAACATCACAGTTTTAAATCAACGGAATTCCTTATTGATCATCTGAAAAAAATACTGTCACTAGCTCTAAGCATAATATTAATTATCAGAAATCACGTATTCTCAGAGATTTCATTCCTATATTAGAAGACTGGATTTGGCTCAAAATTTACTTTTTGTAGATGACAGATTTTATGGACTGATAGTTGCACTTACATTATTTGGCAATAACATTGATATTGTATTCTTAGCTGTGAAGTAAAAACTTTCCACGAACAAGGGTTTTTTTGTGTTCTTTATTCTGTTCTTCAATCATGCTGAAATTGCCAATCTGTACAAAATTATCCCTTTGTGAAGAGATAAAAATTTGTTAAAAACTTTAGATTTTCTTTAACCGCAATGCAAAAAGAATGCAATAACATTCAAACTTTTCAGATATGTAATTTGGTTTTGTTTAAGATCAAGGTACACTCTGGAACGCAAACCTATTTTCAATGTAATCCACCAGCGTAACATTGGAAAAGGAATTTGCATTTAATAGTAATTTTGATTTTCCTTCAAAAAAAAAAAAGAGTAGCAATACAGTATTTCTTGCTAGTCTACCTGAAAGGAAAACATTTGCTTCAAAGCTATGATTTTTGTAGTTTCTAGCTCATCCTAAAAAGTAGGTATTCATAAAGGTTTGTATTTATTTTGAATTCACACACTAGAATTAAAAAGTACCGTTCGTTCTTATTTTGTAAATAACTTATGAAAACATCTGAGGGAAAAATAGTAAAAGAATATGTAATGCATTTTCAAATGAAAAATCACTCATTATATTTCTAAGTGAGCGTGCTGTAAGCATCTGTTGGAAACATCCATTCCAAAGTTTAGAAGAAATGAACATTTTCTCAGTAGAAGGGTATACTACGCAAACCTAAATATAGTCATCCTTTGAAATCACACATGAGCTTTAATCAATATGTAATTTACAATTAAGCAATTATTTTCTGATTTACAAGCATTACAAGCATAACAAATACAATTAACCTAGCATTTCAGACACAAATTAGCTCAATTAATAAACCCCACCTATATATGCCACTATGAATCTATGTACATTTTCCCATTTTGATTTTTAATTGGATATGAAACATAGCTCTAACACACAAGTAAAGATGTAAAGCTAAATTATTTGAGCACCTGTATGTTCTTCTTAAAGCAGTGATGCAAATGTAATGTTTTGTGTAGATGAACTATGTGACAAGTTAAACAAGTTTCTAAATCAAATCAGAATATACCAACAAAATACCATATATGTTTACAAGAGTTACAAGATGAAAAGTGATTAATGAAAAAAAACTCCTTAAAACAAAGTAATTCTGTTCTCCGTGCTTTAGGGGGGTGACAATGTAGGCAGCCATGTCATAATATAGCTCAAAGAGCTATAAACTCTTTTACATCCGGAGTCACCAAAACCAGTTTAGACATCTGTCTCGGGCTGAGATGAGTCCTTCTTTATAAATATCTATTTTTTTTCCACTGACTATGAGCGTGCAGATGATGTTCTCAGATCTAGATATCTACACTATGGGCATCTAAAGTTAGGCGAGATGAATCCTGTCTTAGGTTTCGTAAAGTCAGTTTCCGTTACCCGTTTCTGATAAATTGCCCTCCTTCTGCAATACCTTTGGTGATATTTGACCTAGTATCTTATTCTTCATGGTTCTTTTGTTATTTATTTTTTATTAATATATTCCTTGCCCATTTGTTTAACTGTCCTTTGTATGTTAAACAGGTATATAAAGTAGCATTTTTCACATCCTTATCTGTCTAAAAAGAAATGATAAATCAAAATAGTTATGTATGAACTTAGCAGAGTTCAAAAGCTAATTAACATTTCAAATGGGAACAGACAGAAGGAGGTTTGCAATTTAGTCATGCTATTTGGCAAAAAGATGTCATTCCTAGACAGACGAAAGTCTGTTAAAATTATCTGTGTATCTCAGTTAAGTCAGTTAATAATTCCTGTTCACCCCTAAATATGGGGTGTCCTGACTAATTTATCTTTTACCGTATTTTGAAAGAAAACAAATCAGACATTTGAGGTTCAAGGAAAACATTTCTAATTGAGTTCAAACTCAATATTTATTTTAATTCTGTCAGCAAAATACCTGATTTCAGTTCAGCTGGAACATTATAAAATTTTAGTTCATCCATGACTGCTAAGAATTTTGTGGGAAGTAGGCTCCAACTCCATTTAAAAAAACAAAAAGCTATAGGCCTCGAAGTATCATTTTATATAAATATATGTATCAAGTTCACATAATAGCATACTATCAGACATGTTAGCTCTTCTAAAAGGAGAACCCATGCAAACATGAAAATCTACACAAAGTTGATTAAATCCTAAAAAACCAAAGACTACACATGCTCAGATGAGTTGCATAAAATAAATATTTTGGACTCTTTTACCTTAATTAAGAATCCTTCACCACATTACAGTTCCTAAATAATAAACAAATCGTAAGCTAAGTCAAAAGGAAGACACCTATATTTAGCTACCTGCATGGAACCACCTGCATTCACGAGGGGTACGTAGATCTGGAAGAACCAGTTACAGTCAAGGGAGAATCTACGCAACTCAAATTCGGGGAGGCAACAGAGCATCCCAGCTCAGCCTAAAGTAAATGCCCATCAACTCACCAGTTGTATCTATCACTGATCTGAATGATACCTTCAAACAGCATTAAACAGCAACCTTTACCAAGGCACAAAGAAATTGGTCTTCCATAGGATAAAAGAGAAGATCACGGCATAGATAAATAACTGGATAGAAGATGGAAAATAAGAAAAGTTAAGATGAGTAAAATTAAGCTGTATTAGGTTATTTATGGATTTAAGATAGGGCCCAGTGTCAGAAATGCAGGACTTAATAAGACTGAGTAACTGGACAACAAAATAGTGAACACTATTCAACATGGGTAAACATAAGGTGATGTGCTGATGTAAACAGCTATCCCAACTTTATCTACATGATGACAGACATGGATGACCAATGACCACTAAAGAACCAGGTCTTGGGTTATAAATGAGAGTTGAACAAAACCGACACATTAAAAACGTGATAAAAAAAAAAGCAAATTTAGTATTATCAAATGTTAGAAAAGAGAACAAACGAAGAGAAGGGAAATCATTGAAACACCAGGTATGATCCACCTGCCTCTGGTACCTGTGTGCAGACCCTCCCTGCCCCAATTCTAAAGATATGGTAAAACTGGAAAATCTATGTAAATAGGCCAGCAAGTGCAATCCAATGCAATAGCTTTGACTAATTTGACTACTACTCATTAGTCTGGGGAAGAGATGATTGAGAGAACATACAAAAGGAGTAAATAAAACTGTCACATGGAAAAGATAAACAAGGGATGACTGTCCACTGTCTCCTTCTAGATGAATATAAAATGGTATCAAATGATGCTGACGTTGGGTTCAAAACACATCAAAGCAGGTGGTTCTTTACAAAGCATGGATTCAGTCATATAATTCCTTGATGTAAAATGCTGTGGATGCTAGAGGTCACTTGAAGTTTAACCCCGCCCGCCAAAAAAAAAAAAAACAAAAAAAAAAAACACACTAGGAAAAAAAACATGGGGGGGAAAAATCATCAATATAAGTTGTGAAAATATTCCACCTGTTTGACATGCTCATTTTCTCTCCCCTAGCATATGCTGCTGGTCACTGTTGGTGACAGCCCACAGGGAGGGACAGGTCTCTGCATTGACCCTGCACGACCACGAACTCCTACAGAGAAGCACACATACTGAAGTCAGCTTAGTGGCACTCTGTGTGATACTAAACAAGTGTTAATTTTTGGGTTTTTTTCCTCAGGCTGACATAAATTTATGCCTCCCTTTCTGAGGGGCCTAATAATCAGTCAGTCTGCTGGGCTTGACATGACAGGATGTTGATGAAAGCGGTGTTCTGGACAAACCAAGTTTTTGTAATGCTCAGTGCTCAAAAAAAAAATTAGATCACACATAGCCCTGTGTCTTAGTTTGCCATTCATAGAACATGAATACCACCAATGCATCCCTCAAATGATTGTGAAAATGGTTTTGGAAATGTTTAGAAAGCATTCACAAACTACAGTGAACAGTAATGTAGAAACGCTCATCAGAACAGCTTGAATGACGTGCCATAAACAAGGGAAACTGCCAAATGTTTCTGATACTGAACTAAAATACTGGGCAGCTTCTTCTTAAATTGTCATTAAACACTGTGAGAACTGAATGAAGCAAGGAGCCCTACAGTACTATATATAATATGACTGAATCACAGCTTGTATGCCCAAAAGGACTAAATCAGGACTGCACTAACTAAATTCCCATATTTTTGAGCATTATTTTATAACCTTAACAAAGATCTCTAAAAACAGGGGGGTTACGTGCAATAAATGTATTATTTTGGCTGAAATAGAATCTTCTGCAAGAATATACCGAAGGAAAGTCTCCACTTCACGACAAACATGTCTCAAGCAATCACTGAGATTTTCATAAATTATGTCCACGTTAACAAGTAGACAAAGCAACAGCAGTGGACCAATATGACCCATACCGCAGGTTCATCATCAACTTGTATATCCCTTGGTGGATTTTACTTCAGTCTGGTCCAATATCTTGAATGTTCTCTAGATAATGGAGCTCACTTTATGTGGGCCATCTTTCAGTTTACTTTTATCTAAAGGCATCCGATCTACACAAGCCAAGACAGCTCTCTAATGTAAACCCAGGCACAGTAGCAGGGATGATTGGGAGATGTGCCTCAAAAGTGCACTCCTCATACAAACTAAAATTAAACAATAATTACAAGATTACCTAAATTATTTCAAAGTGGATATTGTAAATAAAAAAATGTAAGGCAGGCAATGTCATCTTTATTTTGTTTTATTCTGCTAGAATGAAGCTGGAATGCTCAATAAAAGTAAAGAGCACACGATCACAGAACAAAACTTATGCTAAGGTGATGCTAGATTAGTGACATGTATGGGGAAACTATTTGTGAATGCCTCATAAAAATAAGATTATCTAGAAGTTAATGTGATACTAATGTCATGAAATAAATTATTTGAGGGAAAGCAATGAATTCAACAAGTACATTTTTAGTCCTATTTGCACCTATGAAATACCAACTTGAACTTAGTGAACATGCTATTTCAATTTATTTCGTTTTTATTTAGAAAAGTGGATAATAAAGTGCAAGCAAATTGCTGACATTTATTTGTGGAGCCATAATACTATCATCTAATCATTCAGAAACAGAACCCAGAATTTGGGAATTGTATTAGCATTACCCACTCTACTTTATTGGAAGTGTTATTTATAGATAATCTTAACTTAACAGTGCAAACAAGGTTCCTAACTGCCTTATTTTTACTTCATATCTTTCTCTAACCAAGAAAATGAAAGACATGTTAAAGTGTTTTTAATGAAAGGGTTATTTTTTTTTTAACAAAACCTGAAAAGAATTGCTATTGATTTTAAAATATGTCTCTGAAGTTCTAAAATTATGATGTTCTTCATGCTTTAAAAAAAATGGAAAATAAATTCCTGTAATGAATTTTTTCTAATGTTCAAAAGTTTTTTGCATACTTGTTTTTCCTATTAATTAGCATCCACAAAATATAAGTGTAGTACATAAACACCTTGTTTTAAAAAAAAGGCAAAACACAAAAATTACTAATTCATAATTCAATTACTCAAATTGTAATGAAAATGATGATATGGAAAACTTAAAAATTAATTATTTGTATCAATTCAAAAATTCTGCATAAACTGTTTGCTGGAACTATTATAGCCCTTTTACAAAAGTATTTATTTGAACATTTTAGTTTTCCTCTTTACTCCTAAAGGCTAGATAAATTCAAAATTCCGTATCTTATCAATTCTCTTAGCACACAATAAATCAAAATTTCAAAATGTTTTTTGACTCTGTAGAGATCCAATCTGGGGTAAAAATTACACTGAAGTAGTAGTATATACATTTAAGTAACTAACAGAGTAATCCTTAGCTGCAAAATTCCCAACACCATCAGACCAGGACTTCATCAAGGTAAGAACCATCAGTCGTTTGAAGTACCATTTATAATTACACTTTTATTACAAATACCTTGTTTTAGCCTTCTGCATCTCGCAAACTTTGATGGCTTTGAGTCCTGATCGATGAACTTCAACCTCCTTAGCTTCAATATGTGAAAAGGAAGAATAATTTGCATTTTATAACAACTATGCTGCCTCTTTGAGGATTAGTTTGATAGCCCAGCTTCTCTCTCTCTCCCCCTTAAACTGACTCACCACTGATCAAATGGAGGAAGCATTCCCATGCAGATGTTCAGATTGAGAGACATAGGACAAGCAGACTACCTCTGGATATGACAGTAAAAGGATTAAGAAGAGAATAAAAATCAGGCTACGATGAACTCAGTGGCAAAAGACTCCATCAATTTCAATAGCCAGACCATTTCACCCATTGATGTAAATAAACTGATTTTACTTTTCATAGCATAACTTTAAATATGATGCTTATGGCTTTATTTGAAATCTCACAAGGTTTGGTATTTTCCTTAAAGCTTCAACTGTTAGAATCCAGAAATTTTACAAGAATTTCCCTTTAAAAAAATAAAATAAAATAAAATAAATTTGCAGTTCTCATGGGTACAAATTACAAGTTTAAAAGCCTAAAACCTAAAAGGTTCAGAGCCCCAAAATCCGATAAAAAGAATAAAGAGTATATATTTTAAAAGCCCTCCTAATACATAAAAGCCAAGTATCAAAATTTGAGGTAGCCAACTTGTGATTTCATGAAACTATTTAAATATCACAAATTTTTTTTTAACTGACACCGCAAGAGCTAAAGGCTTTCTCTTCTATTTTCTTTCCTTCTCTGTTGGCAATATCTATTGCTACAGTACTCATATGCTTATTCTTGCATCTGATCTTCATTACGAGTGGAATCAACTCTCAGTCATGGTTTTCATGACCACGCTCTGACTAGCTGCTCCATCGCTAGCAGTTCAGTGGTATTCAACAGTGGTTAAGAGAAACCTGTTGTTGAGGCTTATGGTCAACAAAAAGCACTTTCTCAGCGATGGCAGAACCTGTATATAAAGCTGGAAGGATGAGTCACAGCAAATGAAGCGTATGGCAAATTTAGCGCTACCTTGTGGTTATGCCTTATTCCCAGAAAGGAATGACATTTTACAAAACAATTCATCATTTGGGCCTACCTGTTCAACCCAAACTCATATTAGGATTTGGTCACGTACTGGTTGCTATTCTTTTTGTCATTTGGAACTTCTTATTCAGTACTAACTGGTTCAGGATGTAAATCATGAAATTTACTGTGTTCCTTGACTGAACGACCCAACCAGCAGAAGTTGCGGAGGGGTTTCTGTTTTGGCATCAACAGGTTACAGTTCTTACTGTTTGCTTCAAAATACTTCTCAAAAATGCTGACACATTGTGAATAAAACCTTGCTGATGAGCAAAGATTGGTGCTTTTTCCATCAGAAGCACTCCTATGATTCTTAACTTTTCCCCTTCTGAAATCTCAGGCATACCTATTGCAGAAAACACACACACACTTCTCAGATTAATCTGAAACTGCTAACTCCTATGCTAATCTCACATGTAACAAGAAATAGTAAGATAGTGACTATCAGCTATCAATTCCTAACCAGAATATTGGTGTTTATTCTTGTCAGGGCTTTATGCAAAAGCAAAGGATTTACTTTTGCAACCCGTTCTACTGATGCTGAACCTCACTGTACTAAAGAACAGAGAGAAAAGCGATCATAGAAGTTAAGAGTGGTAAAACCCTTTCAATTTCTTTTGACTGCTTTTAATTGGTCATTTAAAAGAGGAACCTTAAACTATTTGCAAATGTCTCTGACATATTACTCCACAGATAGTTGCTTATACTTTGATTCTACAGAAGGAGGAACCACAGAACAGTGACAACTAGTACGATTGTTCATGTTTTGACTTTGTCAATTCAAAACTACTTTAAAACTTCCCAAGTTATGACTGAAATAAAATTGCTTGAAGTATTTTTAGCTTGCTTTCTGGATAATCTGGATAGTGCCCACCCAAACTCTACAGGAGTGCTTTCTCTCTTTCTAGACGAGGAAAGGACAGGATGAATCTCAATACAGAAAGGTAAATGTATTGAAGTATCAATAACATGTTATCTTGAAGCAGTTACGAAGCCACTACTTTCAGGAGCACGTTAAGCTTTAATCACCGAAAACACAAAAACTTACTTTACAATTTCCACATTTCCCATCTTTCTTTAAAAATAGTATTATGTGGCAAAATTTGTAATAGACATTATTAGAGTCTTTCAAAAATATTTTAATGCCATAGAGTAATATTAATTCATCTAACATTGCAAGATATGTATTTTTCACCTTTATTTGAGCCACGGCTAAAGAACTTGGTTTTCTCTTTTTTCTTCCACGTCTACAGTAGTTCCGCTTCCATACGGTATAATATACAGATATAAGCCTAGTATAAGCAATTGAACTTTTCACACCCTCAAAAGCCACAAAATCAGATGGTCTGTGGTTTTTGCAGCTGGTGCACTGCATTCATATTGGGTAGTGTCATATGAAAAATATTTCACTCCCCAAGCCCTAAACAGAGTCACTCATTAATGAAATGCAGGCAGTACAATGAGATCATATAAGGTATAGATTTCAACAGCCATACTAAAAACAGTAAAGGAACACTGAACAAGAACACAAATCAAGTTCCTCTGCCAGAACAGGATTTTTTTTTAAAGGAATGTCTTCTTAGATTTAACATTTGCTTTGAAAACAACTGCTAACAACTACCCAGCAAAACCTTTAGTACAAGTGTTAGCAGACTAAACAATCACAATTTGGCAGAGGAAAAACAGTAAATAACTTCAGACATAGTTACATTACAGGATGTCTCACCCCAATACGCCACTATCAAATCACAAAATGATTTACTTAATACCACATATGGAATCTGCTTACTTAAGAAAATAAGCTGTCACCAGCAAAACTTTGTTTAAAAATAATTTCAGGGCTGAGGTTTATCGAATTTCACTTCAGTTTGTTTTTATAGAAATCTAAAAAAAAAAAAAAAAAAGTAAGGCAATCTAGTTGCAAAAATATTATATTAAGTCCACTTACACAGAAAATGTATTCTTAGGAAGAATTTTTAAACTCTATTACTATTCATTAAAAGAATGACCATGACTTTGTAATGTATGTCATGACATTTTATTACAGTAACATGTATCAGAATATATTATTTCATCTCTATCTTTCCCAAATGATACCCATCTCTTCCTCAATCTAAAAGCTTTCTTTAACTAAGAAAAGCCTCAGCGGCAGAAATAAACACCAGATAATACAGCCAAGGTACTTCATGATTTGATTCTCTTCTCGCTGACTCTGATAAACTCTGTGGACTTTAGTGGCCTGAATACGATAGCTGTAACTGAGCTAAGCATCAGGCTCTGTGCAACTATTTTATAAATCTAAGAACTACAGCAGGTTTGTTTTATCTGGGGGGAAAGTATATCCAAGCAAAATAAGTTATACCTTCTATCTTTCCTTCAACAGCCAATAAGGATATATTGGTAACAAAGAGCCAACTGTATTTGTATCTCTATTACATATTTATTTAACTTCTAAGATAACAGTATTCTGAAAGTCTCATGCAATTGGGATAATCTTTTAACATAAATATAAATAATAAAATGGACTACCTGTAACTTAACAGTTGGAGACCAGGAGACCTGAGAGGTTTTTTCCTGCTACTCCTCACTCTTCTATGCTTTTCTTCTACAATGTAGAAGAAAAATTTTCACTGCAATGCTTTTGAGAAGCAACTTGTATTTTATGCATAGGAAGTTATGATTATTCTCTCTTTGCAGTAATTACTCTTGCAGTAATTTATATGCTTTTAATTGTCCAGTATCAGTCAGCATAGAGGAATTACTAAAGGCTGTACCTCTTAGCCAAACAAGTATACAGTGCATGAGATAAATTCCTCCATTTATCCGCATCTGTTGTCCATAAAATGTTTATACGCCTCATTCCTGCCACCTGGCAATAAACTCTAGCTTACACTTGAAACACTACACGGAGTTGAAATAATCCATAGTACCACAGCTCAATACAGAGAATTAAATATGAGCTAAGAATAGACCTGCTTTCGTATTAATCCGTTATCAGTACTGATGCAAGAGCCTACCAGGAGTCATAAATACCACATATACCAGGAAACAGAATTCTGCACGTTTTCCAGCCGCTTATTTTGCCACAAGTTTCCACAATTACAAAACATCTATTTAAAAAAATAAACACAAAAAAACCACACCAAAACCTAACCCCCAAAACACAACTATATTATAAAGCAACAGAATCATAAAATATATCAGGCTGGAAGGAACCCATAAGGATTATTGAGTCCAATTCCTGGACTACTAATATTACTATTAATCACTAATTATTAATAATTACTATTAATAGTAATAATAATAAAAAACAGGAGCTGACCTTTACTGTGAACTTCAGTTCAACAACAGAATATTAAGTGTACATAAAGTTCTCCAATACCTCTTACTGTAAGTACCTTGTAAGAAATTGTATCGCACACTGTGATCATGATGCTTTTATTTATTGTTTATTTGTAAAGTTGCATAGTAAATATGCCAAGTTTATTTCAAACCTTCAATAACAGGTCTTCTCAAGTTCTTCTACAACTAACTTAGACCTAGAAAAATTGCTCCTCTTAACTGAGAAAATTATATAAAGTAGAATTGGAAACAATTTTCTCTAAGTATAGACTGTCTCTATGTTTTTTATGTCTATATCAATACAGTATCATGCTTCTTAAATATAAAAGTTAGGAATTTTCAGAGTAACTTTGCTTATAGCAATAAAAACTCATCACTGTGCATTCAAACAAAATATTTGGGCATATAATCTATGGCCATCTCTCACTTACACCTGGTTTTAAGCAAACTACCCCACTTGACTTCAGTGAAAAATACTTTCTGTGTGTTAGCTTGCAGAGCACCACTCCAGGACTTCAAAGCAAGAATGATACAAAATTAACATCAAAAATATGTTATGGATTAGAACGGATTAGAAGCAGGCAAATCAGTAAGTCTCAGAATGTAATTGCAAACAGGGAGTTATATTAAGGGCATTTGTAAGAGAGATCTGCCACGATAGGTTACTGGCCCTATATTGTTTCACACTTTTATCAACGACCTTCAAGAAAATGCAAATTCATTACTGATGACGTTTGCTGACAACACAGCAAATGATAATGAGGAGAGTCAGGTACTAGAATAAAGTGATCTGCATCTCTGAAAACGCTCTAGTTAAAAGGAATACTCTTCCTACCACCGCATGTGTAAAGCTGTACTTCTAGCTACAAAGAAAGAAGTCCATATTCAGAGGATGAAACATGGTATCTTAGAAAAATTACAGACTTGGCAGTTACGATGCATAGCTAAGTCCCACGGCACACTGGTAAAATGGGCAAAGACCCCTGACAGCGTAAAGAATGGGAAAAGAAAGGTTACGCTTTCTTAAATCCCAAGGTAACATAACCATTGCAGAACACTACGACCAGTTCTAAAGTTTTCCGTAAACTGGAGGAGTTTAAAAGACAGTCCAGATAACATGAAAACACTTCTTACGTATTGAACTCCAAGAGTATTCCTCTATTCAGGTTCTCAAAAGGAAGGTTAAAAGCATGTGATAAACAGAAAGCTCTTCACTTCATCACATGGAGATCCACTGACTGCAGTCTGAACCTATAAACACTCAGATGAGAAAAAATACTCCCTTCGTTTAGCACTGAAATTAATTACAAAGTGTCTATCGATAGAGCAGCATTTTAAAACTTAAGTAGTCACCTTAATCTCCAGTGGACTATTTTAACTCATCTGCCAGCCAGATGAAGAAAACCTGTAAGCAATGGCTTTAGTTTGAATAAAATAACTGCCTTTCCGTATGAAACGTGATTGCCTATTACACTCTCCTGCAATCCCATTCCAAAAGCAGCTCCAGGGTACAGTCACCATTATCTTTTAAGACAAAGATGCAGCTATTTTATGGTGGCTATGGGAACGCATGATGACCCAGCTACCGTTGATACTGCTGTTAAAGCCATTGTAGATATCTGGGCAGGAGGAATTCGATACCAGATCAGACAATACAGTTACTGACTGAATTGTACCCTTCTGTTTCATAAAGCACAAGAGGAGGTGCAGTCTGTAACATTACCCGCTAAAAGTATCATATTTACATTGCAAAAGAATGTAATTTGAAAATTTAAGCATACGTAATAAAAGAAGAAGTAGGCATAGTAAAATTTTGTAGCAGTGATCTCCTCTGAGTAAGGAAATAGAATGATTTGAAAATGAAAATTAGTGTCTACTGAAGATCAGAAGACCAGGTAGGAAAACTAAAAATCTTCCAAGGATATTAATACTTCATTGAAACGGAAGGCAATGTATTCACAGGATACCTTCATTCACCCAAATACCTGCTCGGTGACAAAATAAAATCTCACCACAAAATACCCTGTCTTATGCAGAACACAAGCTTGTATTCCAATACTAAAAAACTCCAGAGAACCTTTCATACGCTCTCTCTCATAAACAAACCCAGAATGTTAAAAGCACAATTAATCTTAAAATAACGTAGAAAAATTAAGTACATGATAAAGAATAAATCTAAGATTTTAGGATCTACACAAAAGCCCTCATACACTGAAATATTACTTTTTAAGATCTTAAAACTAGTGCAAAATTTTATGCATATCATGACACTCACATTGATCAGAATATGACTGGATATGAACAAACAGACTAATGATACATGATAGAAAGCAGAAGATGGAAAAGAAGTTCACTGATACATCACAACATCCAGTTAGTAGTAGTCTTATCTGAGATCCTTAAAGATCTGGAAATGAATGTGAATACCAACGCCAAAATAGGCAGTTTGTAATAAATTGGAAAATGCCGAAAAACACCAATGTAAACATAGAAATTATTGTTTTAAAGAAAGACCTTAAGGAAGATTAAAAGCATCAGTTCATCAGCACAACACAAACTTTTTCAACTAGGAGAAAAATTATGAAAATCTCCCATTCAATGAGATGTAATAACCCTCATGATAATACTCAAACATCCCTCAGTGTGATCCTGGATAGCAAATCGGGTATGAAAATGAACAAAATACTACAACATGGCAGAGGACAGAATCACAGTACAGAAACACAAAACCATATAGAAGTACCATCATGTGGAAAAGCAGGTCTCCTGTACCTTCATACACATTTGGTAAGGCATCACTTAGGCTTAGCTAGAGTCCTGGGATACTGTAAAGCCCTACGGTGGCTAGAGTCCAAAAGGACTCTAAATCTTCTTAAGGGAAGAGGTGAATCCTCTTTGCTTTTCTACAGCACGCAGCACAGGAGAACCTACGCTAATCAAAGCTACTAACTGGATTCCTACCCCAGTGAAGAGCCATAGCAGGCCAAGCGAACAGTAGACCAATGACCAGAAGAAAGATGCACGAAAACCAAGGACAGTAAAAGATTAGCCTTTCAGACAGAAGGGTGTACTCCATTAGGGAACATACAAGCTCTGGATCTGACCAGAAACGTTCGACGTAAAATAAACCACAGAAAAGCAGTTGGCCTAAACAGCAATGAGTGAATATTTCTACTGTTAGTAATAAGCAATTACATCTGCTTAAATTCTTTGTTTAATAACAACCATACAGGATGCACTGATCTAATAGCATCTATCTTGTATGGAACAGGAGAACCATGCAAAAAGCTTGCAAGTATATGAAAAAAAAACAGGCCAAGGAGATAATTTTGCTTTTCCAAACTTTGCACTAGCTCTGTATGTAACAGTTCCTCACATATAAAACCATGGCTACCAAGGAGACCCTCTTTTGACTTGTCCTCGACTCCAACATCGGAATTCATATCAAGGCAACGATCAGTTGCGTATGTTGTGTGAACCTGTGAAAATCTAACCCAAAATATAAAGAGGATGGTTCAAAACTCTGCACCTACAGGGACAAGATCCCTGTTTCGGTTTCGTCTTCTGAGCTGCAGTAAGCTGGCATGCCCTTTGCAACACCCATGAAGAAACCCAAGCTGCTTCCTTTTCCTCCATGCTATCTCTAGATGGCAGCAGCAGCCGAGGCTCCTAGCATCAAGCCATTTGCAGTGAGGCTAAGAGCAACTAACACAAATTATGTTTGGCTATAAAAAGAACTTCTCTTCCCACCCGACTTTCACAAAAAATGGCTCTTCTTTAATTACCATATTTAGCGATGATTACAGATGTCAAATTGTGGTCCAGCTACTACTAAACGCTCAATCCAACGAGGAGGTTACTGAATTAGAAAGAAATTTTAATGAACTCATTGTATTTCAACCAGGTTCAATCCCTTCATAAGCACAGATGAGGCCACAGTCCTCATTTCTTGAAAACAAAACAAACACCCCAACACACATTGTCTGAGCTGGGCAAACTAAATAACGTAGGAAATATGCCTGAAAGCCAGACTGTTTCCATAGTTTCAAAGAGAAAATGAATATGTATGATTGTCATTTCACTGATAGAAGATCATATCAAGTTACAAATGTAGACAAAAATAATTCCTAAAAGTAAGAGTCACATTAGTTAAAATAACTGAAACAGCATAACAAGAACTGGCCTCGGTAAATACCACAATATTTGCGGCTTCCCCAGGTGCTTCTGCTTCCAGCCCACCATGGAGAGAGCATTCCTGAGCTGCAAGGCGATGGGCTGCTGGAGAGGTGCCACCACCTGAGCAGGGGCTTTTCCAGGATGAGGCAAAGGAAATCAAATCAGGGCAATTCAGCCTCCAGGTCTCTTCTTCTCCCAACTCAGAATTAAAGAGCAGAGATCACTTAGAAGATCTTTAGTAGGAAAAAATAATGAAACATGCAGGGGGAACCCAGACATGGGCTAGATAGAAGAATCTGCAGAAGCAGCAGCAGCTGCAACATCAGCTCCCTGAGAGAAATCCAGCAGGTTTTACAGGAGCAACTCTGTCCTATTTTGGTTGGACATTTGGTCCAACTCTCTCTTATATCCCTCACAATTTCTTCCCATAAAACTTAAGCTCATACGTCTTAAGTTTTTTCTCCCTGGCCTTCCCTTAAATTTCAGCAAACAAAGCAAAACAGGAAAAGGAAAAAAAAAAAAAAAAAAGAACATAATGAAAATTGTAAGACACATTCACATGACAAAATAGCTGGCACCCTCCCATGTCCTTCCTTTGATCATCACATTTCATGTATTTTAATTCATTTCTAGGCTTTCTTCTGGAAGAAGGTAAGCAAGGTAACCAGTTGTTTTCAAGCAGAAATCCAGACACAATTAAAAGCACAACCGGTTCCTGGGCCTGCTCCAGGTCAACAGCATAGAGCTGAACCACGTCATCCTTGATGCCCTAAACCTGGAGCCCGCAGCATCCTTCTGCAGGAATCCCACTCGCCGCAAGACAACGGCCACATCATTTCAGGCACTCGGAACCAACAGTTCCCCCACAAATACAAACTCGGCCTTAAGCCACAGCGGTAGCATACCCGATTCAAAAGCTAGACTTGTGTTATAAAACAGCACAGGCTCAAGCATCATACTGCAATTGCCCATGACCATTTAATCCCGGCCAGTGTCGACTAGCGCTGTCCCAGGCAATGCTCAGCGCAGGCTCTGAGTCCGCACCAAGCAGGGACTGCTCCCAGCACGCAGTACGGTGGGGGCCTCCCTGTTTCGGCAGTGGGAATGGGCAGCGAAGGGAAAGAGAGAGAAGGACCGAGGACTCTGTGCCACTTTCCTTCGGCGGTAGAGAACAGGCCCTGGCTCAGAGAGCCCTAGGCCATAAGCTCCATGCAGGACACACAGTATTGGGTCGCTCAACCGCTGGCTGGTCTTTTTCTAAATGGGTCCAAGTCACTCCAACCCACCTGGCTGGGCCCAAAGACTGCTCACTGGGATGGCCTTCAGCACTGTAAATGCAGCCCCATCATCCTCCATCTGCCTGGGTGTACTACCTTCTCTTTCTTCCTCCACATCCTCTGTAACTCACAGCAGGGCCTCTCTGATACCTTCTGATTTTGTACACTAACATTGCCACAATAAACGTGAGCTGATACTTAAAACATTCTGTAGGACAACTTATACGAAGTACACTTCAATTCACCATTTCCCTGTCAAGAAGTTTGGATTTGTGGTCATAACTGTGAAACACAGACAGGGGAGTGGAAAACATACCCATGTTCGGAAGTGGTGTGTACAAAACAACAAAAGCACGTTTACGCGTTTATTCCTAACTCTATACTACTCCTCCCATATACATCTTTACTGAAGGTCCAAGGGTTTCGGCTTTTTACACGAAATGCAAGAACTCTGATAGAAAGATTTTGCTTCCCAAATTCTGTGGCTTCACACAGCAGGCTCCCCGCTGCTGCTAACACCCATCGTATGGAATAGCAGTATCGGCTGTCAATCCTACTTGTCCTTCACGTAAGGCAGTTTATTGGCCTCTTATTCTGCACAATAACACCCTGAATGGGGAAATCGCCCTTTGTCCCACAGTGACTCCTATTTGTTACTGTAGCAAGAGTATCTGTGCACCGCTCCCTGAGAAAATGAACTACACTCTGCAAATTTAGACTCCAAAGTCTGCACCACAGTGAATAGCACAGACTGTTTTGAAACAAAGTACAAAAAAAAAAAAAATCATATGTAGACATATCACTTTTGCAGGAATTTTTTTCATGCACAAACTGGAAGATACCTGTCCCCACTGAAAATCATGAGCTATCAGCCATCCAACTCAAATACTCTCCATTACATTGCCACACACTTACAAAACTTCTACCTAAACTGGGGAACTCTGCTGCTTTTATTAACAATAGACATTAAAGGACTTGAGCTGAAAACTGTGCAAAATTCATAATAACTAATACGAACTGTGGCAGAACAATCACACCATACTGCCTCTAGGAAATAAGTAGAAACAAACTATGGAAACAGATTAGGGAAAATGGTTACAATCACTGACTGTACATGTTTAAAAGATAAAAGGATCATTTTGCCCCACTTTCCAGCCCTAATACTTAAACTATGGCAAAAGAAGAAAATAAAATACAAAGAAAAAAATCTTGGTGTGTAAAAGAACAGCAATCTTATTAATATTGCCTATAAGAGCAAGAATAAAATCAAATACATTTCATTTTCAGAGATTTAACAATCTGCCAAGTAGTGAAAAGAAAAAAAAAATAAATTTGAAGTGCCCCTGTTTTTCCCAGGAAGATCTTTTTCTCTAACGTTACAGAACCAGCAAAACAATTAGATTACTGAAGTCCTCTTAAAAATGTGTTTTTACAAAGACTTGTTAAATAGACTTGGTTTAAAGTCACAGCCAAACATGATGGGTTTAAAAAGGTTCAGTGTATATTTGAGAACTGACACAGTTCTCCAAACTGTTTCATGTGCGTTATGTATTGCATACCTTAAGGCAGTGTAGCCATCATATGGCAAAGGAGGAAATCTCTTTAGGATTTAATTGTATGTTTTCTTACTTGTTTCTTCCCAAAGGTGAAAAACACCTACATAAAAGAGTTTATGTTTTTTACTTCTTCTTTCCTTCTTTATGATGTAGAAAAAGGCCAGAAAGACATTTCCCCAGATTTCACTCCCAAAACCATATGGAACAGAGACAGAGGTTACCTGGTTTCTTAGTTTAGACTCAGGAGAATAATCACACCTCTCCCTGTATTTTTTTCTAAAAGAGCTGGAGGTCAAAATGAACTGGAATAAGAACTTTCCATTTGGGGGGGTGAAAATATTGTGGTGGTTTTTTGTTTTGGTTTTTTTTTTTTTTTTTTACAAAACCTCACTTTGTTTTCCAAAGGAAAGCAAGTTAAATCAAGTTAGATTAATTTGAATTAATTCTAAAATTTTAGCAAATAGTCTCTCCTGTAACTTTCTGCATTCCCCTAGCACACAATACCATCATCTTACCCATTTTCCAATCTTCTAGAAAAAATTAAACTTAAATTCTCCCCACCAAAAAAAAAAAAAAAAAAAAAAGAGAGAGAAAACTGGTAAGAACTGAACTGCTAAAGGATCCGGAACATCAAATGTAAGACAATGATAAGCATTCATTAAGTATTTGTATCAGGGCATTACCCTTTAATAGCACAAGTCTGCATACAAGCCTTACTTTCAGGAACTGCAGTATAACAAATTAAAGAATAAAATTAACAGTTTTAGGAAACTCAATTAATAAAAGAAGTCACATGGTGAGACAACTATCTCAGAAAAACGCATCTTAACAACTATGTTGAAAACAATCGATCAGTGGGAAAAAACCATGGGCCAGCCAGCAGCCAGGTGTATCTAGCTGTTCCTAGAACAGTCCCTGACTGGGAAGCAAAAACCCTTCCTTTTACAGTGCATTCATTCTTCCCCCTTGTATAATCCCAATCTACCACACCTCTATCTTGTGCTGGATCAAAAAAACAATTAGACATCAGTTCACACAGACCAGATCTACGTCTGTTCCAAACTACAGCAGGAATACGGTCCGTGAGCTTTTCTGCTGGTCAGTTAGCATCAGAGTACAGCAGGAGAGCAAGGACTGGGAATCCGAAGAGTGGCCTGATGTATTTATTTCATCATGTTTGCCAACTGATCTGTGAAGCATAACAGTATTTTATTTTAAGGCATTAACTGTTTCAAGGCAATGTAGAAGCGTTCTATAACTGTGCAATAACCCCAATATCGGTTTTAAGTGTCCGTGGTCTATGTGAAAAAAAATCATCTATATCGTTGCTTTTACATTATACTTGAAAATTACTAAAAAGTATTATTTTATTCATAATTTTTCTGTTTGTTGCAAGGATAATTGTTATGATCACTTTACTGTTAAACTTTATTTTTCTCATCCAGAAACAAGTTGAAAGTAGAAAGAGTGCGAATCGTATGGATCAAAGACCATCCATCAGTGTGTCACACGCCATGTGGCATTGTGTTTTGCTAAGTCAAAGTCATGCTCCAAGTTTCAAAACTTCAAACAACTGAAATACCACAACATTCATAAAACAGAACTGAGCTACTGGGAGTAAGAAAAAAAAAATACAAAAAAGGTAACAGACCTCAACAGCAGATAGTAAAATTAACATTTCAACAGTTCTTGCCTTTCATCTCAGTCTCCATAGTACATTTTTTCTGGAAAAGCTACGATTTAGGTTTAGAAAGATGCAGAATTACATAAAACATCTGGAATATGGGACAAGGAATATTGGCTTATTATCCCTGGTGGACCCTCCCTATGAAAAATTTAATAGGTCTGTTTTGGTAGTTTTAATCTCCAGAGCACCCCAAGCTATGTTATGGAAACATCATCTTGGTAATTTATATTAGAAAGAACACCTGGTGATGAAAGCAAATATACCCTCTTTAAAATTGCGAGTGATTTTTCTTTAATCCTCAAACTTTTCATCTTCTTAAATATATAATTTTTAACAGCTTGACTAAAAATTAGTTTTTGTATCTTTGAGACTGATCACATTGTAACCATTGTGAACTTACACTATTTTATTAGAGAGCTACATTTCTTCATTCCTGTCTTCAGAGAACAAGTCATTTTGTCTTTACTTTGACATTGGCCTTTTACAGATTACAGAGGAAGCTCTGTTGAATCTTATATGAATACCACAAAATCACTTAAAATGTTGTCCGTTTCTTAGTGCACAGCTTCGAACATTAAGGGAAAAAAGAACTGTTAAATGGATTTCTATTATTCTTATTCCTATCTCTAATTCTAAAGGTAGAGTTAGCTATAAATAATAATAAATACGTAAATTTTGTCACAATTTAGTCTACTACCAATTTCAAGTGACAGCATACAGCATACATAAATTACATGAATTCTGGTCTGTAATTGCTTTCTTGGTATCTATTATGTTTAGTATACAATTTCAAAATAACTAGTAAAAAATCTATACATGAAAGCAGTGAAATTATTTTCCATTAAAATCATTAACTGGATTCCTCTGAATATAAATACAGTTAAAATGCTATATAACTGAAAGGAATTTAGCATACACCTTTCTATTGTCCCACTGCCTTATGGTTTATTAAAAAACCACATTTTTAACTGTTGCTAATTTACTATTCTATTGATAAATGGGAAATTAATGAAAGTACCAGTCAATCTATAAGACAAGTTACTCATAAAAATGCATTCTATACTTTCCAGCTACAATTAGGCTTCCATTTATAAAATTTCTAAAGAAACAACACATGTACAAATTAATCTGTTTTTGTCATTTAACATGCCTTACTTAAAACACAACCTAATACACATTTTGTATTTTCTAACAAAAAAGCCCCTAATATTATAATCTGTAGCCTATAAAGATTTTCAGAAACATTTTTTTATTAATTTGACACTGATACGCCTCCGTTTCTAATATCCCAACCCTGCAACATTTTAAATGCAATTAAAAGTGGTTATGAAAGAGTGTGGACTTCCTTGTGAAGTAGGAAATCACTCTTGTGATTAACATGCAAACGAGCTCATGCTGGCAGAATAGATTGGGGTTTTAAAACCCCAATTACTTTTGTATGATTATCTATTTACCCGTACACAGACTATTTTCATTTTTCATCTAATACAAAGTCATCCTGCTTACATTTTTAGCACAGCAATTAATATTTACAATAATTATGACATCAAGCACCATTGAGAGTACGCCAAGTGAATCATTTACCATGTTTTTTAATATATATGTTATTAAAATAACATCTATGGTAATATATTGCAGAGGATGAAGATATATTATTGGCCTTTATACACAATCCAGCCTAATACAACATTCTCTTGGCTTTAAATTTAGTTAAGAGGCATATTATTTTTAGTATCCGAGTAAGGCAACTGCTGTTCGTTCAGATTACAGATGCCAAAACTCTCAAGTCTGTAACTGCTTTGTATAAAGTGTAAGGTTTGGTTAAACTTTCACAGTAAAAATAACAATAAAATTACTTCCTCTCGTTTTTCTCTCTTTTTTTTCCCCCCTTTTTTTTAGTAATAACAGACAATTCTTAACTTTCACTAACACACTTTGATTCATACCTGCTACAGAGTGCACATATACACATTTTTTCCAGACTTCTAAAGAAAATTATAATGCATTAATGACAGGAACTATGGTAATGGAAAAAGGTCACCCTCTTTTGAACACCTTCTGTTTTAAACCATTATATATAAAGACATTTGAGAAAGCAAAGAATTAAAAGGCAGCCTTTGTGCAACCCATTACTGAAATATTATAGAATAATCTATATCAAATGTAGTGGAATAGCAGATTCTTTTGGATCTAAATTTACTGCAGCCATAGAAATGCTTTTATGCTTATTATGTATCTGCATGTTGATTCAATTATTAAAAGAACACCTGACAGCAGACTTACTTAATTGAATTAATTAAACTGGATGAATAATCACAGAATTACTATTGTATGAAATTTGTCTGGAAAAGTAACACTGGCATTTTGAAATTGCAAGTAATTTGAATGGTGAAATACACTGAGAAGTCTTCACTTACTGTATACTGAAATTCTTCACCTCATACATGAACAAATGGGACATATAAATGAATAGACAGCTGTGAGTAATAAATGCTTTTTCTTATACATTGTAATTTATTATGTGAGCCCAGCTATGTCACTAGATCTTTTAAAAACTTTGCAAAAACAGCTGAAATAATAGTAATAATTTTTATCTCTTGCTCTAAAATAATACAATAGAGGGGACTATCAGATACCGAGAGAGAGGTAGTGTAGCAGTGAAACACTTGTGTAAAACAGTGCTTCCAACCAGGATATCTACAAAAGATTTGAATATTTCCAATCGAAATTATGGAAATATTTTTTACTGATTAAAGCAAGCAAATTAAACATGCTAAATGATTTTTAAAACATTTCAATAGATCAGTACAGTGAGCTTCCACCACTGATTTTGGCAACAGTAGCAATTTTCTTCAGTGATTAAATGTTATGACGTACTGTATATAATGTATTCCTTTTAAGGTCTTCCGAAAACATTTTTGGTTATTATTTAAAACCAGTCTACTGATTATGTTCAGAAGAATTTATTATACCCTCTACTATTTAGTTATATTTGATAATTCACTAGACAGAAGCGAAATTTTACATGACAGATTTTTTTTTAACATGCATTTTCTGTTGCCCCTGCTTTCACACCAGAGAAGACACAGAAGAGCCTCGCACTGCTCAGAACAGAAGTTTATACTGGCAGAGGACATTCCTGGAGTGCAAGCACCCAATCTGGCATATATCCAAGCCCCAGCTATTAGCTCTGCATCACCAGTGGGTATTTTTTTTTTTTCTTACTTCCTCTTGCAGCGTTTTGTTTTATTTTGTTTTTTTTGCAATGATCCCCATAATAGCAAAATGTATAAAATAGTCTAATTTTTATATGAGAGAATGGTGGGACTGGACTTTTACCTTACTCTAAAATAACCTGCAACATGGCAGAATCACACCCACCACCCTTCTTTTTTTTCTTTTTTTTTTTTAAATCAGCAACGTGTTTTCTTTTGCTAAAAATTAATATTGATGATTCTACAAATAGAAAATATTAATTTAGAGGTGATTACTGATTTATATTACTAAAAAGAACATGAACATTTACAGGTATTCAGTCAGAATATCTAAAAATGAAATTATACAACATCTAACATCTCTATGCTATAAATCACTGATTTTTTTACATTCATATTTTCCCTCATATTCCTACTTGAATATAATTCATTTTACAAATATGTCTGATCCTGCCTCTGACCTTACTACACTTTAAGCTCTTTTCTGCTCATGGAAAGCTAATTTGCATTTTTAAAAAATGTGTCTGTATTAATGATCTAATTTACCACAAAAAGGCTTTATATTAAATACAAAAAGGACAGCCATTAGCTTTCTTTCCACAATAAAATCAAAACAAAAAATAAAATATCTCATTTACACAACAATTAACAGGGTTTTTTCCTAACACAATGCTAAATGAATCTGTACAGTTCAGCATTCATAAACATTATATATCGTGCAGAATTCTTGCTCTACAATCAAAATAAGGAATATTATAAATATGCAAAGTTTTACAAAACACTTTTCTGAGAAATCTATACATCCATTTTAATACCTATATTAATAACCACAGTGGTTAGATTTTTCTTTTACATAAATTATACAAAGTACATTGGCATTACATACCATTTTAATACCAGTTTATTATAGCTTTATTTCATAATATTGGAGGTGGAAATGGAAACAGTGCCATCATGTGATACTTTTCAGGCTACTTCACTTCTTTTATTTCCAAGGAGTGAGTCTGTTGCTGCTATACAAATAAGAGTTCCCAGAAAAGCACGCAATGGCAGCGTAATTTATTATATGCCATGTTGTAACTAGATCATTTTAGGTATTTTTATGCATCAAGTATTGAAAACACCTTCTAAATCTGCAAAGGTAAACATATGATCAGTACAAATGTTACCTAGCCCCTTTTATTAAGAGTTCACAAATTATCCAACGCAGTCTTGTGAAATTCCTTTCAGTTTACAGTCAAGATATTAATCCGAACAGCTTCATTTTTACAAAAGAGCACAGAAGTTAAATTCCCTGGTTTTAATTAGTACTAGGCAGGCTACTTGGAAGAAAAACTAATACATGAAATCGTCACAGGCGTACAATATCAAAGCCAAATCCAACTCATATTATATTTACTATACAAGATATTTTTAATGAAATCAGACACACGGTCATTTTTTCTTTTGTATTCATTTCATATTGAAATAAAGGCATTTTTCTCCCCAGTGGTCACAATAAACTAAAATATCCAGACTTGATGCTAAAGACACGTATTTCCACTTATCCCTTCCTTTTTCCAGAGATCAAGGCAACCATTTGACAACCGCTTGGAATCTAGAAATGCAAGTAATCTATTAAATCTGAAAACCCACCTTACTGCACAACTCACAGCTGCCAAATCTCAAACTACTTTAGTGGGTTTTTTTTAAAGATATGTCTTTATACAAAATTAAACCCTTACAGTGGATTCATTGATGCATGGGTGAGTTGATGACAAAAATACAGGAACTGTAACTTTTAAAAGCGAGCACAGATGCTAGATGCTGCTTATGGAGTTTCAGAATTTACAGAATATGAACAATGACTGAATTCTCCAAGATTAAAAATCCTCACACAATTTAACTGCCTACTGTACCACAGGTAAACTGTTACTATTATATGCTTATTTGTAAGCATATGGGCACATACAGCCATTTAAAAATGTTTAGATTTCTTTACGCAGGACTCAAAAATTCACGGTATAGGCATGTAAGCCACATGTAAGAGTTACACTCAAATGTGTTTCGAGTCTGAAACAAACACAAGGGGCTTTTATAAAAGTCAGTGTATTTCACAACTCCAGAACTCCACTGATGGGTCAGCATTACAGCTGGTGAACGTATCTGCTTTTGCTGAAAGGTAACAAACCAAACCCCTCCACCCTTGAGAACCTTCAGAGAGCGGGATTCAAGACCGGAAACATTAAATATAAGAAAAACACTGCAGTAAGAAAAGAACAGCCAGAAATAATGTTATGTTCTTACTTAAATTTAATGTGTATTACTTACAGATAACATTTTAGAAATTGCTCAAACCGAAGTAAATTGCATTTAGCAGGTTGGAAGGTAGGCCAATTACACGCTGCATAAATACTGATTTGTACACCTAGTACAGAGTAGTTTAATTTTTATGTTTGCAACACAGCAAGCAAGTTTTTGAGGTATAGACCAAAAAGAAAAAGCGAGAGCGCTCTTGTTATTTGTCCTCCAAAAGGTTGGTCTTTCCATTAGTGCCAGGAATAATCACCCTGGCTCCCCACCTGACACTTCTACCTTGACAAGCTGGTTAGAAAACTAATTTGACTGGAATTTTACCAGCACAAGTGATACACAGAACTCTTTGCATGGTAAAGACAATCTGTCTTTATACAGCTTTTTAAAGCTTTTTTGTTCTTGTTGGTAATTATACTTGAGGGTGATAAATACTTCTCTTTTTCTATGGTTAGACTTTGTTTCCCCCCTAAGCATGGAACAATCAGTAACAATTCCCTGTCCTCATGAGACACACAGAACCCACATCAGCCCTTACTACATAGATTTATTGTGTTGATTATGAACTAGATGATGAGTATTAACAATACAACCTTATAAAATACTGTCGGGATACTCACAAAGCTGTCCAGAAACAAGATTATAAATCACAAAATCATAAAGCTAACTCCATTAAGCACTAAGCAAAGGGAATCATAACCTGGTGGGGCACTTGCTGTTTGATCACCCAAGACATTTGAGAAACCTGGAAAAAGGAGCCAAAACTACTGATTTTCAGATCCCTTCCCAGTCACCCCTTCAGCAGCTAGCAGAAAAAGAATTTGGACATTCTTTGTGTTCCGTTATTTCCTGTGGTGCCCCAAACAGATGCCCATTTAAGACTGAGTAAACTATGTTGCAAATTAATACTGTGAACGTAAGTGGAGGAGAGTGTTCTACGTAAACATTTGCAGAAGTGTTTCTACAATTTTGAAGCAAGGGAGAGGCTGCGTTACCCTCTGGGTGAAAAGACAAAATTACATTTCTTATTTCTCTCTCTCAGAAGTCCAGTGTTCTAGAAAGAAGTCAAAACAGCAGAACGAACACCAAATATTCGATGGGGAAGCTCTAATAGCTCACCTTCCTAATTGAGAAGATGCAAAATTAGAGACAGTATTGCTAACAGAAATGAAAGAACGCAAACATTTGTATGTATCGACCTACAAATGCCCATAAGGCATCTCATCCCACTAAAAAATTAATTTCTTCTCAGATCATTCTGATTTGGAGGACGTCGTTGGAGGAAAACTCCAAGTTAAACTGAACTTATACTGGCCATATTACAGAACATCTTACTTTTTCCCTCATCCCATCTGCAATTAGATAATATTTCTAATGATAGGGATTTAAATTTTGTAACGTACTGAGATCAAGACAAAGGGTACTTCATTTTGAAATTGTAAAAAAATAGAAAAGTAATTTTTTAATTTTTAGTGCTGACACCTCTAGATAAATGTGTTGGCTGGGAGTCAGGTAGCAGACTTGTAGATGGCTAATCCAAAAGGCTAATATTTGTCTAACCATGTAGCACCCACCTATTTGAATAAGCCACAAAATCTGAAAGTAGATTCCCAAGTTACTAATTTAATTGCCCCAACACAGAATCGTTGGACTTCGATGAAGATTAATTGGGAAAAAACATATAATGTAGAACTTTAAGAAAATTTAGACATTCTCTATGATTTTGAAAATTTTAGAAAGCACAGTTTTGACTAGGTTCTGTGCATACAGTTACATCGTCTTGTTAATTTGAGAAGAGACTGAAAACAGAAAGAAGACTTCCCCATACTTGTCAAGGCACACTTGAACAACAAACAACTTTAGCTAGCGTGTAAGGCTTTCTCAAATAGAAATATTGTTATTCATGTTAACTTTCCAACCCAAACAAAATGTCAGAGGAAATAAGATACACTGTCAGAAAAGAAAAATAACCCATAGGTGCTGGTTTAAAAACAGGTTCGCTGATAGCTGCCGCACCATATTCCATAACCTCAGAGCCACAGGTTGCCTTATAGAGAGTTACACTGTAAGACGATAACGGCCGCCATCATTCACTGACATGGTTAGAACTAGGAGTTTCCTCGGCACTTGTCACTCAAGTTAAATGGAAAAACCAGCTAAATGTTCTTTTGTGTAGGGACAGCTGAAACAAGGCCCTGAGTGCCAGCAGCACGCACATGCCCATGCAGATCTCTAGTTACAGGTTACAAAGCAATGTATATCGGGATATATGAGACATGGAAATATTTCCCTGAACAATGAAGCTCTAAAACAGGCAAACTATCAATCTTCATGAGACAGTCTTTGATAGGCAACTCTAAAGTTTTGTGGAGGAAAATAAACGTTACTTTACTGAAGACTCTACTGAGGTCAAAGAATACCCAAGTGAATTCTTATTAAGAAGCCGAATAGAAAGTTGCAGAAACTGTTAATCAGAAAATACCAAATGAGTACCATTACCAGAGTAAGAGCAGCGAAATATTCTTGTATTTGATAAGAATATTCACAATCAAAAGGCAGAGATGGTCAACATATGGCTAAATATGACTGGACTTATTTTTCTTGTCTGTCAGTCCACAGATAAAGGAAAATCCCTAGAGGATGAACTCCTGCAAGCTTCAAGACAGCTTTAGTATAGAGTTTGATGTGTGCAAAAGATACAGGAGGTCAAGTAATCCCCTTATGGTTAGAGAATATATAGTAAAAATTCTATTTGCTTGTAAAGTCTCTTTATTTCTCTGGTCTTTCAGATAAAGTAGTATGATTAAGTGACACATGGCCTTTAGCAGGACACACTGGTTTCTGGAATGGTACCTACTACTGGAAACCTGCTAGAAGAAAAAAAAAGACTGAAATAAAGCAAAAGATCTGAAACAAAAAGAAGAAAAAAAGGCTTAATCCCTAAGTCATTCATTTTGGGGTGGAACATTCCTTCCACACTTGCTTTAAGACTTTTTTCCCCACCGAACCTACCTGTGTTCTGAAAAACCTGCCTCTCTGTTGAATGGATACCTACTGCAAACCTTTCTTCTATTTGGACTCCTGTTTTACAGGAAGAGGGAAAACACTTTCTTTTCCAATTCCTTTATGCTACCTGCAGGGTTTCTGAAGGGATTCTAATAATACTTCATTGGAAAGAACACACAATAGTAAGTTCTATCTCTAAAGAAGCTTCTGATGCTGGTCCCCATACTTGGTCACTCATTGCCACCTGAGGCAAGACTCCTAGGAAATTAATACAACTCTCAGAAGCAACAAGAAGCTCAAGATAAGTTTAAGTTGTCTTCTGTTGCCATTTCTTTAAAGTAGGAACAACCACAATAAATGCAGTTTCTCTGAAAATAAACTAAGTTTTCAGCCACAACACAGGAACAACACAAACACAACATCAAACAGTTTCTTGATGTTATTTTCAACTTCATTTAACAGAAATAAATCAGGCTGCCAAACATGGAAGTTCTGAAAGACAAACGAAACTACCAGAAATTGTATCTCTTCAGGCTGTGAAGAGACAAGGAGAATCAGGTTTTAAGACTGGAAAACCAGCACTGGCTCAAGATTATACAGGTGACTTTTTCACTCTGAATCAACACCAAATCTATTTCCAGTCTTAAGAGGAACGCACTCGGATTTTGGCCGTTCACAGTATTTCAGATGAGCCATAAAACAGAATTCCTGAACACTTGTGCTTACAGATCACATTGCACTTCACAGCTGTTGTGTTTTACCCCAGCAGAGGGTGCATTTAAGCAAGTGGAAAAAAGCAATTTTCTTTCACACATAGGTTAAAGTGCTTAGGGGTCTTTTGGAATGACATGTAACACATACATATATTGTATTTAAAATACATTAAATAATTCATAACAAATAATTATTAAGTCTACTTGCAATGCTTGTCTCACGTTTTTGCAGTTCCTCGTATGCCACAATGAACAACAGCGTAATGCTGCAACTAGTTGGATAGAGCAGCAAAGTCTGAGGAGCAGACATAAATTTCACAACATCGTGATAAATATGAGGTCAGTAAATCTGTATAATGGGATTGCTATTATGATTACTTTTTAAAAAGGACAATTTTGTTTAATCTTCCACATTAAAAGAATGCTGAGATGGCAAAAGCAAAGCATTTAAAAAACAGAACATGCCTAAAGTAAAGCTATTCATACGGCATTATTTCAACCTCCTCTGCATGACCTTTCCTCCATTCTTTGTTGCTATGTGCCATATTATTTGTGTCCCCAGGACCTATGTTTCATCACTGCATTGGACAGACTAAGTTTTGAAGATAAACTGGGGTTTTTAAATACTTTTATTTAGTGCTACTTGTTACAAAGACTATTGTCTCCATCCTGTGCTGCCTTTTGCTGCTGAAATTGGAAGGGATGTGGCCAAGGTATGCACACTTCGGGAACTGGAGGAACTTTTTAAGGAAGCAGAATGCCATTCCAAGGAAATGGATTTCTGCTACAAATAGTTTTTCATCAAGCTCCATAAAATGAAAAAAAGATGAACGATTTGCCATTCAATACAAATTCGTCCCTTCCTAGATTGTCATACACATCTACCATTACGGTAGTTAGATGTAAATAAATGCAAGCTTCCTCAAAAGTTCATGTATATTCTCTGCTGCATGTATGTTCTCCTACAAAATCTCATAAAGTAACCTACTTTCACAAACATTTTACTCCTCTGGCCAATATAAGCCAAAATTCTGAAAAGAAATAGTCCACAATTATCTTCCTACGAATTTTTCCTTCTCTTAAGTGAAAAAATCACCCTTTAATGATTTAACGTCAGAGTAAAAAGACAGCAGTATTCTTTGTAAAACACAAACTGAACTGTATTTGCAAGAGCAGGGATTCCTACCAAATTGCACAGGATTAATCCCGTAAAGCAATTTTCAAATAAAACTCTTAAGTAATATGTGACTACTAGTTCTACACTCATAGTTGCAGCTGGACATGGAATGAATAAACAGATAAATGATTATGGGTCAATGCAAAGTAACAACAAAACCAGGTAGTTCTGTGAGTAACAGCAGTTATGAAAAACAGCATGGACATACTTAATGCTGCAGCATTTTCCTCAGCAGATGCACTATTTTGCATGTTTCTGTGACATAGTCCATCTGTTTTCAAGGATATTAATATCTTTGAGGCCTCTACTTCTCCATCAAATTTGTCTGAAGTTGGCCAACAGGTTCAAGAATTATTGTGGGGGACTGACGGACAGATAGTATGATTGTATCAACTTACAAAACTTCTGTTTCCTTATGAAAGTACGATAAAAATAGCAGATCTAGGCTATGGTAGCCTAGGAGATAGACAATTCCACAGCAGGGCACTTTCTGCAGGGAAAGCCAAGCCAGAACAACACAGGAATTCAGTGTTCATGTCTAGCAGTAAGAATTCTCAAGCTGATAAACTGTCATAACACAATAAAAGAAGGAAAGAGAGCAGATAAAATTACGCCCAGTACTACATTAAATATTAAAAATAAGATTAAACAATTAGAATATTTTAAATTGCATGTATAAAGGAAAAGGAAAGAACATCTTTTAATACATCCTAATTACCTGTTGTTAGCAACTTTTGGTTAATTCTGTAAGAAAATCTCAAATAGGTCTTAGCATAAAAAAGAGCTTGTTGCTTTGATTTCAAACTATAGCCTGGTATTGGTTCAGCACCAGAACACGATAGACCAAATTAATTTAACTGCAATACTTCAAATGGAGCTTTATAGACTATTAATATACCACAGTACTTCCAATTGTTATAAGCATGTGGTCATCAGCTCAGGTGCAGTAACTCCCCTTTTAGTAATTCAGTCATGCTTTGAATACTCCAGTCCACCTATCTCACCTCTTACTTACTCATCAGAAGAAAAGCTTCTTGTAAAGAATGGCGTGGTTTTGTTACAGGACAACTAATATAATCTAATCTCTTCATTTCATTTCTTTCCTTGTGTGGCTTAGTACAAAATCAAGATTAGGTCACAGAAGACAGCAAATACCTTACACAGCATTACCGCCAAAAGGATCCTAAGCATCAGCCTTACAAGGGAGACCAGTACTCATTCATTCATTGAGTCTTCTTCCACATACAGGTAGATCCATGGCACAATAGGGCATATTCAACGCATTCACAAGCACGGAGTGCTTTCCCCCCCACCACCCAAGTCAGCACCTCTGGTAAATAAGTAGCACAAGCTAAATCTACGTTTGGTGCACTTTATTGATAAGAGTGCTGAGGAACTCATTCATTCACACTGGACTAATGTGATATATAAGCTAGTTATGTCTCCTAACTTTCTCTTTTACTCCTATGTAATAGACATGAAACTCATATCCACCTTATTTGCTTAATGAATGAGTTTTTCCAAATATAAAGTTAGAGAGATAGGAGTTTTAACAATCTTCAATGGCATCACCATAGAGATGAACAGGTTTCCCCATTTGAGTCTAGAGCAACTGAACACAAATTACGGTTTACAGTCAACTAATGAGAATGGTTTCATATCCAAAATATTGTAGTAGAATTGTATAAGAAGAGCCACAACATCATTATAAAAGCTAGAAAACACAATAATAACACGAGAAATGGTGAAACCATGAATTAAATTTCACAGTTGCTACACATGTTCAAGTAAGTAAACACTGTTTTCACAAAAGATTTTTCAATTGGAAATCAGGAAAAAAAAGGAGGTGGAAGGAAAAAAAAACAGCTAAAGAAATCTTTAAAATCCAATTTAAACAGTTCAATATTCAAGATTTTTTTTTAAATGCTCAGTTAGAGGTAAAAATTTGGAATGACATCACATTCATCAAACTGTCCACTTAAAGCAACAATATTGCAACTCACTGAAGACTCAGCCATCAATTAGAAACTGTAAAATTTCATTAAACACATATTTATCATAGTTAGCACTGTAACGTGACCCACACGTATGCATGCGTCTCATGTATCACAATATGACACTGCTGCAAGAGGGAAAACCTCCCTTCCATTCTTCCTGGTACCATCTTGAGGACTTAAAATGGAGGTCTTCAGAGACAAAATCAAAAGAAAATAACAGGGAAGAAAAAAGGAAGTTGCTGAAGCAGAAACATAGAGATAAATATGAAAATCTGCCTGAGGCACAGATGAACTCAAGACATAGGTACTATGTGTTCAAAAATAAAACAAATAACACAAATGCTGAATATGGGACCACATTTCCACCTTGATGTCCTAGTGAATACGCAAAGTAGGCAAGCTTTGTTTTCGTGTTTTATGACCTCCTGAGAAGCTCCTCAGTGGTATTACAGCCCACTAATTCATTGTTGCCTTGTATTTGTTCTAACTGTATGATATTATTATGGATGTTATTAATATTATATTGCATATATTAATAGCTTCTTACAAAGTCCAATAACTTTAGTCCATTTTCCTTACACCACCATTTTACCTGCTTCTTAATCAAAACAACGTAACATGTCATCACATTTAATATAGATGACTCAGTCCATCCTAGAAAAGCTGCCATTAATCTCTATGAATAACAGCAGAAAAATTAGTGAAAAATTTGAATGGCAATAAAATGTAAACATTTCCATACCAATTTACTAAAATCTAATTCAGTTAAAATAAGTTATGAAACGTCCAACAGTAGACGAGCTGCACCTATTCTGCATGCACTTCTATCAAAGCAGAAAGTGAGTTATAAGACAGACCTCCTCAAAGCAGCACGACAGATCCTAGACAGGAGGAGAGGTACATTAAGCTTAAGCTAGTTTTTACAAGTCCTAGACTGAGGTTTAGGTACACTGCAGCCACTGCTGTGACTACATTTTCCACATACTTATTGGAGCAAGCCCAAAACTAGCCAGCCCAAGTGCTGTGACCCATGTAGCCACAGCTCTGATGAACTCAGCACAGGCTGCAAAACCTGCCTGAGAACCAGAATAAATATGCAATTACCTAATTGTCTCTGCATCTCCAGTCCCACAGGTGGAGAAATACTCTGCAGGAATCCCAGATCGCTATAAAGGGGAGAGTGACTACTGTTGAATGACACCCCTGAGCGCCCTTGGAATACTTCCAATATTGAGTGTTAAGCACGGAATCAGGAGAAAAGCAGGAAACAACTTTGCCTTTATAGTGAAACCAGCTAATTTAAAGATGAACAGAGAAACCAGACCTTAACGTGAATATCATATATTAAAATCCAATAAAAACGTAATACTTTTGGAAAGGCATTTTTAGTATTTGTCATTATTATTTTAGTTACTTTTTTTAATATATTCACACACTTACACAACTCTTATTAAAAAGAACTATTTCATTTATGAGAAAGTGTCTCCAAGATCTGACTATTTACAATATCTTCTCCATTTTATGTGTTTCCAGCTAAAAATTATTGACATTTTGGGACAGAAATACTTGCTCCAGGACAGAAAAAAAAAAAAAGAACTTTTAACAACAAATGGTTACAAGAGATTGACACAGGTAACTCTTACCTGAGAGAGACACTTGCCTCACAACAGTATTTTAATAAATCAGGTTCTAAAATAATAATTTCAAGCACTGATTAAGCATTACATTTTAGAAGAAAAATATCCTGCAAACTCCAGCCCCCAACACTTTCAAAGTGCTGGGACAGGAACTGAGAATTGGTGTGTAGCCCCAGGTTGGGAACCTCAGAAGATTAGCACATCAAATTCAAGTAACTGGAAATTCCAGATGGCAATTCTTGTTTACATGGATCAGAAAATGTGTAATCTCAGTATTTCAATAACTTTTCCATCATGTACTGTTTATTTTAATTACCAGAATTTTTCTGCTTTGTTTATTTCATTTGGCTGAAGAAAAGGGGGGGGGGGAAGAGTAACAAAAAAATTTATCAACTTGCAGATTTTTGTCTAATTGTTCAATGAACAGGAAAACATAATTCCAGAAATTACTTCAATAAACCTGTGTTTTCCAGTGAATGGGTTTCACATCCTATAGATGAGAAACCAAAATGAGCAGCCATGGCAAGAAGGTTTTCATAATGTGACAATCCCTTCTGCTTTCTCTCACAGCTGGACAAGCAGTGTAATAATAAAGGCTGTTGATCTTTAGGGGGTTTCTGTACAGAAAAAGTAGTTCAAAGCTGACTCACAGCACCGCAGTCCCCTTTTATGGGTTAAGCTACACAGTATAGCAGCATCTGTAAACACTGTCGCTGGTAATACAAGACAGAGAACATTTTTCTTAAGAACTGCTCCTGGGCTATTCAGGTAATCACAATAAATATAAAAAGGAGATAATGAACTAGGTTTCCAATAGTATCTCTGGTATGACATGAATGAAGGATGCCAAATTTCAGAGATATTGCTTAAGGCTTTCTGCAAAATCAGGATACATCTTCAGGACATAACAAGTATATCAAATCGTGAGTTAATCCAGTTGTACAGACACCCATAAAACACAGTAACATGCAGTTCAGCAGGTAAGCACACTCACTGTCACAGATATATTTACAGAGCCTTAGTAAGGATTGTACTATAGCTACTACACACTTACTGCTTTCCAAAACAGTGAGATTAAACTTACCTCTAGCAGGTATACACATACTATGGCTGTTCTCCCAAGTGGAAAACAATTTAAGACAGACAACATTGCATAGCCCATACAGTCGTATTTCCATGAACATAACGTCCAGAGCAGGGCTTTTGGGGGTTTGGGGTTTTTTTGGCAGTTTTTCTGGGTGTTTGTTTTTAGATTTTTTTTTTTTGAGGGCATTGTTTGTTGGTTTGGTTTTTGAAAGAAAGAGTATTACAAGAATCCACATAAAATCTTGCTTATACTTTAGTCCCATCATGCTGGGAGTTTCCATACACTGCACTTCCAGCGAAGCTGAGATGCTTCCAGAGCTTTTTCAATAAACAAATGCTTTGAAGTTTAACAGATTATTAAAAATAAATTATTTTTTAAATAAATACTTTCTGTAGTAAGTTTCCTTTTAGATACCAGCACACAAATATTTGCAAAAAAGGGAGGGACAGACACAAAACATAACATCTTCACCATACCTGTACAACATTTGTACTTAAGACAGCAGTTTCCACGTGTGACAAAGTAAAAATTAAAGGGAAAGTCACCGATCTATAGCTATGGCATTTCCAAAAGCAGTTTTTAACCTAAGAACAAAACAAAGGACGAACAAGCTATTCAATGTGGATACAATTTGGAGAAGATCAACGGTTCCAGGTCTGTTATCCTTTCTTCCACAAAAGCAAAAACTGAGCAGACTTAATTGCAAAGTTTACTTACTGTGCAACCTTCACCTACATCTATTATCATGGTACATATTATCTATGGCTGTCAACGCCAAAGTCAGCACATGAATGTTCTGAAGGGAAAACAATCAAGACTTGTTACTTCATGAGTTTTGAAAGTGTACAACCACCCTTTCTGTATAACGTTGGCTCCGTTAACTCACTTTTTACTCTATCTGTCCTGAGCTTTATCTCTGAAGGAACTTGTTCAAGAATTTTAGATCTCAAGATTCTTTTCTCCTTGAAATGTGAAGGTACGGGGTTCTAAATGTTTTGTTATGCCGGGACCTTCACTGTCCTTGCCTCCAATTACGCTGTATTGGGTTTGTGTGGCAGGGTTTTCATAGCAGGGGAGAGGCCGCAGGGCCGGCTCCTGGGAGAAGCTGCTAGAAGCTTCCCCGCCTCCAAGTCAGACCCACTGCTGGCCAAGGCCAACCCAATCAGCAACGGTGGTATGGGCCTCTGGGAGAACGTATTTAAGAGGAGGAACAAACAGTGGGGGAGGAGATTGGAACATGAGAGGAACACCTCTGCAGATCCTGAGGTCAGTGAAGAAGGAGGGGGAGGAGGAGCGGGGGAAGAGGGGCTGCCCCTGCAGCCCATGGTGAGAGGGCAGGCTGTCCCCCCGCCCAGCCCATGGAGGGGAGCGGGGGAGCAGATGCCCACCTGGAGGACCCCACACCAGAGCAGGTAGATGCCTGCAAAGAAGGCCGTGACTCTGTGGGAAAGCCCGCGCTGGAGCAGTCTGTGCCTGAAGGACTGCAGCCCGTGGAAGGGACCCACACTGAAGCAGTTCGTGAAGAACTGCAGCCCATGGGAAGGACTCACACTGGAGCAGTTCATGGAGGACTGTCTCCCATGGGAGGGACTCCACGCTGGAGCAGGGGAAGAGTGAGGAGTCCTCCCCTGAGGAGGAAGGAGCAGCAGAGACAACGGGTGATGAACTGACCCCAAGCCCCATTCCCCGTCCCCCTGCGCCACTGGTGGGCGAAGAGGTAGATAATTCGGGAGTGGAGTTGAGCCTGGGAAGGAGGGAGGAGTCGGAGGAAGGTGTTTTAAGATTTGGGTTTACTTCTCATTATCCTGGTTTGATTTGATTGGTAAATTGATTTTGTTTTTTCCCCAGGTTGAGTCTGGTTTTTGCCTGTGACCATAACTGGTGGGTGATCCCTCCCTGTCCTTGTCTCAACCCACGACATTTTCGTTGTATTTTCTCCTCCCCGTCCCATGGCGGGGAGGAGTGAGCAGGCAGCCTCGTTGGTGCTTTGTTGCTGGCTGGGCTTAAACCACAACATATGCAAATCACGCATTGCAAACTCCGTTACTTGGTGCTTCAAACAGCTACAAAACATAGGTATCAATGCATAATACTCCAGATTAATGATGGTGAAGCTGCAATTTGTCTAAATAAATACGTGTAGTTTCCCCGAACTCTGCTTCTCGCCTCAGAATGGCTTCATATAGAAAAACCTGAAATTATATTTCACAGAGGTTTCTGGATACTATGCCCCCCAAAAGTTGACCTTTTTAATGTATTCCTTATTGATTCTTTTAATTCATAACAGGAACAAACATAATATTACAAATCACACCATTCTTGCCCCTAGGAAACATCTACAAGACCTTTTGAGTTCCAGTATCTGTAAGGGGACAGGACGGACCCAGAGCATAAGTGCCCCTGCCCTTTGCTCCCCTGTTACTAGGATGTGGCAGGACAGAGGGTGGTGCTTTAGGAACCTTGGAAGCTTCTGTGTCTCGCTGCAGAACCTTTCAGGAATACTGTCTAAAAAGAAAAAGCTCATTTCCCCTACTCATATCCATGCAATCTCTTCATAAAAGTACTATGAAAGTATGTTATTTGCGACTGCTGCCACAGTTTTCTTGACTAGAATAGAACCGAACAGGATAGGATAGACTATTTCAGTTGGAAGGGACCTACAGCGATCAGCTAGTCCAACTGCCTGACCAATTCAGGGCCGACCAAAAGCTAAAGCATGTTTTTAACGGCATTTTCCAAACGCCTCTTACAACACGGACAGACTTGCGGCATCGACCACCTCTCTAGGAAGCCTGTTCCAGTGTTTGACCACCCTCTCGGTAAAGAAATGCTTC
>JANXJC010000005.1:29008062-29038985 GCA_027564655.1 Leptodon cayanensis
GCCCTTTCACCAGCTTCCTTGCCCTCCTCTGGACGCATGCAAGGACCTGAACATCCTGCTTAAACGGTGGGGCCCAGCACACAGTATTTAAGAGTGCTGCTGTACTTTGTCACTGATCAACCCTTTACCCTAACATCTCCAGCACCTACCAAATGATGACAGAGATGATGGCAAAATTAAATAGTTCTGTTATTTTACATCCAAAATGGATTTCGCACTTCAAATACATATTACTTTAAACTATTTACTGCTAAACAGTAATTGTGTAGGCAAATAAACACAAATGCCATTAACTGAATACCGCTCTAACTTTAAGAACATCTTGGAAGAGATGAATATTGATATATACAGTCCTAAAAGATGCTAAGTATATATCACAATTCAGCCAAAGATCTATTCACAGTTTTAAAATTAAATGTATATATTTCTAGATTGAGTCCTGAGGGCTCAAATTTTGTCAAGTCAAGCCATAGATGAATGTATCGTCAAAACAATTGATGCTTCTACAGAATTCCAACATTAATTATTCTGATCACGCTAAAGCGTTCCCATTGACGAAAAGGTCTTTGGATGTTCAAGTTCAGCAGAAACACCTGCAGATTTCCTGCATTTCTTTTAAAATTCTTTTTAAATAGCCCCTTACTGAGACAGTCTGAATAAGCAGTATTTGCATCATTAGCAGAGAAGAAACTACTAAATTGGTATTTTTCCTGAAAAAAAACTCAAGGAAGTGGTAAAGCAAGAGTTGCAGCAAGGGTCATTCACAAAATAAGTAAAAAGAAGAATACGGTATATTTCCCAGCTATCTTAATTTTTAATGACATTGGTATTATTTGATTTGCTAATTCGGTGAAAAATGCTGTGAGCACAAAGAAAGGAATGAAATCTCGGAAACGCTTCCTGTACTTCACACAACTTCATCTGACCTTGAACAATGCTGGTGCAAAGAGCCCAGACAAATTAGATTTTACATTTACAAGAATTCCACACAGTGAACATCTAAGAGTATGAAAGCCTCCTGACAATTTTTCCAGGTTGCTCTCAAAAATAGGTAAGAATTTCCTTGCTAAAACATCAATCGGCTCCCAATGGGAGTTACTTTAGGTAGGCCTATGGAATAAGAAGCTTCAGAATTACGGCCTTTCCGTCACAGTACAGCAGCTCAAGAAAAAGGACAAGAGCAAGGGATTAGGGAAGCTTAGATATTGTTCACAATTCAAACTAATCTTTGAGTAGATGATGGGTTATAAGTGACAGATGAATAAGGAAGTAGAATTTTCAAGTAAATGTTGCTTCTGTCCCACAGCCAGGAGGATATGCTTAGCTGAACTACAGTTTCCTCGGTGCCTGACTGATGCGAGGACCAACAACGAGGCATATATTGAAGCTAAAAAACTTACTCTCATTAATAAAAGAGTTAAAGAAGAAATATGTGTTTGTTTTCTTACTTTTTAAACACAAAGCTGGTAATTCAAGAGAGCAAAGAGGTAAAAAAAGAGAGGTAAAAGAGCAACAAATACTAGTGCCTGAACTCTCCTAGAAGTCTCTTTCGGTCATTTGGAAAACCCTTCTATCAAGGGTAAGAGATCAGACAGGCATGCTCAAATAGCTGGTGTTATATGATGGTTCATCTATATTGTGTAAGACTAATATAATACACCCAGAAAAGCCTAAGTAAACATGAAGTATCCTATATGTAATTATCCTTTATGCAATTAATTTAAAAAAATCATAAGAACTTTTTTCTAAATGCATAGGTATTAAATTAGCCAATTAGGGTTAAGTTTTATCTTTTTCTTTCGAACTGTGCATAAATATTCTTGACACAATGAATGAAGAAAAAAACAAACAAAAAAAAACCACCCCAATCAGTTAAAACTAACCATACCTATTTAAAAAATGCAGAAAAACAAGATGTGAATAGTTTAAGAAATCATGTAGTGTATTTAGACAGCCTTTTGTCATACCATGTTTGTTGTGTCAAAGCAAAAAATCTGGTGTAATAAGTATAATTATTTTAATAGATTTGAACGAAGCTGTTCAGGACAGATTTTTAAAGCTACTTTATTACATAGAGTAAGATAGAACCAATATTTTTTTAATTTCAATAAAGTTTAAAATATTTTAATAAGTGCCTTTATATTACAGGATTTTGTATTCCTGAGATGTAAATAAAACAATAGCTCTGTAAAGCTCACAGAATAAGTACATAAGTCATTTTACAAGGAGGATATACTTCTCCTTCTTTGCTATGAATGTATAAAGCTCTCCTTCAAGCTCTTACTAAATCTATTGATCTGTGAAACAGTGCACTCCAGGGAGGCAATTCACTTGACGTTATATATCAAATGATGAGATGAATAATGATCATACCATTTGGTAATTAAACGTCTTACAAACCTTTTAACTGACTGAACGTCAGAAAGGTCAAATGAGACCAAACCTATTTATTTTGTTGTTTTTAATTCTTTTCTTATATTAGCAATACAAAAGTCATATTTAACAGTAACTATAATACTACATGGCAAAACCAAATAATTAAACAACATACTTTTCATTCCTGTATTATTACACAGTTTGAATATACTGAGAAATTGTTCTTTCATCCTACAGTCCTATTTTATTCTTAACTGTTAAGCTTTCAGAGAAGTAGCCACTCACCAGTATAGTGCAAATAACTAGCCATGTTATTGGATTAAGGGAAATGAACAGCACATAGAGCAAATCTAAAATATGCCAGAGCACCAAGCAATTAAAATAAACCTCCCTGATAACTTCCTGTATAGTTCTAGAATCTGATTTTTTATTAGAGGATGAGTACAGGCCATTTCAACAGTCTGAAGGCACTATCAGTGTTTGTCACCTCACACATTAATTTGGACATTTTATCTATTAACATATAGTAATAACCTAAATGTTTGACATTATTAAATATTTTGGATTTGTTTCTAAAGAAGTCACAACTTCATGAACAGTCTTGTATTTTGCCTGCAAAGTTGGCAGCTGCAAAGGCAATCAAAAGATACAGCAAAGATGGTTTTTACTACAGACTGCCAATACTGTGAAAATCACTTGCCTCAATGGCTAAAAGTTTCTCTCCAACACTTCTCTCAAACATGAGGTTCCTAGAAAAGACAGTATCTAGTCCCCTATGACTTCGGCATAATCTTACAGGTTGTCATGAATCAAGGCCTTTGTTGTCAGAAAGAATAAATCCCCCCACCTTCACGCAAACTATCATCAGCCTTCACTGCCCAAATAGACTCAGATCCTAAATATTAAAGACTGTCTTAGGATTTTCCTCTAGTTATTTTCCTAGAAAACGAATAAACATTTATTAGCTTGTAAAGAAAACATCCAACTTCTTTCTCCAAAACAAATTGGGACAGATTCAGTCAACTTTTACAAACATCCAATAAACACACAATCAAAATCAGAAAGTAAACAACACGACCAGTAACAGCCTATACATATACTACAGTTCTGTCTTGCAGAAGAGCAAACTGGCCACTCTCAAAACCCATTCTTAGTCTACTGAGGCCAGTATCCCTGCGTTGCCCCAGGTGCTTCTGCACAGCTAGAGCTAACCCAGAAAAGAGAGGTTTCTGGGGCAGAAGCTGAAAGAAAAATAAAGGATTTTTACAGGGCATCTAAAGAAGTAAGGCAGCAGATGAATTTGCTAGCCAAAGGACAGAATTTGGGGGGGGAAGTCCCGCACCCATGCTGACGACTGGCTGTTACTATGGGACGTGAGAGAGATGTGGGAGATACCTCCTTAATATCAACTGCCAGTTGCTCACAGTACTTTGTCTTTCTTTGTCTTGAGGCTGGGAACAGAGGTCAAGTTCGCAAAATGAAAAAGAGGTAATTAAATCACATGTTCTATCTTCTGGGATCTTTTAAGTATTGGACAGAGTATTCAAGTTCATAATGTAATAACTTCAAAACACTGTCCTATCAAATACATTCAATCAATCCAATATATAGCTTTTTCAGGCCTAATATATCAAATAAATTTAAAATACCATGAACTAAAAATATTTCTGAATTGCAAAATTAAAAGAATATAAATGATAAGATTGCAGTAACATTAATACTTCCTCAGATCTCCATTTCTCATATAGTCCAAAAGTACAGCATTCAGCAAATCTTCAAGAAGACAGAGAAAGAGCAAATACTCATTTTTCTAAAAGTTCGACATGCAAAATTTTAGGGAAAAAAATGTTACTTTCCTGTAACTAATGAGACTATTCCATTATCTTTCACAATGGAAAGTAAGTAACCGCGGGACTTCCACACCAAAGCCACTTCCCTTAGAAAAGCAAATAAACAGGTGCTCAGATCAAACTTATTTTAGCAGAGTATTATGCCTGTGATTTAAGCACTGACCTGTGAAGAGATCTTCTATGGAGGCTCAAGGGCTTCAACATATGCTCACTTAGCAAACAGCTGCAGCAGTTAAGGATGCTCCTACCCTCTCCCTCCTTCCCCTACTGTCTGTTACCTTCCCAGTGCCAGAGCTGCCTGCTGCCACCCAGGGGCTGGCAAAACAACCATAGGAGCACTCCTAAATAACCTTCCTGCAAAGCCAAGTAGCACGGTTTAAACTGTCACGATTTTCCACTGCATCGGCTGGGGATCCTTTCCACATTCATTTCCATTTTTCTTCTTGAAAGTGACAGGTTGAAGAAGAGAAAGAAGAAGAAAGCAATTAAACACAAGTTCTGGTGTAGGGGCAATAATGAATTTCTGAGAGAGGGCAAAGATACTTAGAACTGCAGCACCTGTTCATTAAATAATTATGTGCTTTAGTTATTAAAAGGATTATTGGTAATGATGAGTCTAATACTTCTGCAGTGAAGAAGAAAGATTTACAAACGGGTATGCTTACCTTCCACATTACTTATAACACTACTGTTCAAAAAGGAAAATGCAAAATGATTCTGTCGTAAGAGAAACCTTTAAATATTTTTCCATTCACTTCAGTAATTCAGTTCGCCATATCAGCCTTATTTGTAAAAATAAAATAAATAATGCTGCTGTCATTCATTTAGTCAACCAGTAGAGAGAAACTGGTCTGAGGCAAAATTCCAGTTTAGAAGTTCTGATAGGGTGATGATGCAAAGATTACAAAATCCTGAACTTATTTTTTTAAATGAGTAGTAACTCAAATTTGAGAAAAAGTATACCTACCTAAAACTAAAATAAAAGCCTTTGACTGGGTTGAGTGAAATTTTGTATGTGTTATTGTTTTAATTCTTTAATAAGTGATGGAAAGGAAGAACTGGATTTGTATTATGTCATGAAAATGATATACAGCAAACAGAAAGCCTATGTCATGAAAATGATATACAGCAAACAGAAAGTGATCTACAGCAAACAGAAAGCCAAGTAAAAACTAATGGCAAGTGCCCATGTAAGAAAGTTTCCATCTTGAAAGGAAGAAAGCTAAATATTCACCAACTTGCTTGTAGTATGTACCACTCAGATAATAAATACTAGTTTCAAATTAGTTGCAAAACATTTAACACATGAGGTCACATGCCTCTGTCATATCACACTACCCAACTGCTCTAATTTGAAATGTTTAGCAAACTTCACCAAAATAATACAGAATTATATTAGGCTGCAAATTCAATTACAGAAGCACAGAAACATCTATCTGTATTTCAGTAGATCTAAAGTAAAATTTAATTCAGTTTCTCCTTCAGGTATAACAACACTGAATTAAAATTACAGTACATTTCCTGTTAGTATAGTTATCTATAAAACTATATTTAACCCAAGTATATAGATTCTAGAATTAAATTTCAATTTTGTGCATGCTAGCGTACCATGTCCTACACCTTATTCTTGAGAAGCCACTATATATTGTTTACACTATAGGGAGCAGTTGTAACTTTGCAGTCTACAATTACATGCCTGGTAGTTTCTTTTGCAAAATCTTCACTGGATCTGTCATAATTTACTGAATCTTTATATAAGTACTTGAAGCTATACGCATATGTTTGGATGTAGGACCAGAACCATCATATGAACTGAAACGTGACCTATTTTGCTTCTCTAGAAGGCTCAAGCTCAGGAAAACAAAAACAAACAAACAAAAAAAACAACAAAACAAACAAAAACCAACTAACAGTAAAAGTTCCTTCAAAAATTAAACTATGAATATTTCAATTTTGTAAAATCTGATGCAGTTAAGCACAGTTTTCCCCGTCAAATCACCAGTAAAAACCTATCTCCTGTAGGCTGTGACTGACAACAGTTACCACTAAATAGCTGTTTTACAGACTACATTAAAAATTCTGAGGCCCAGTTCCTAAGGGACAGTGATCTTTGTCCAGTTCCTAGATGACAGTGCCCACGTCAAAAAAAAAAAAAAAAATCATTACCTCTTTCTTTGCTAGATCCCATAATGCATTTTCCAGAGGAGAGAAGAAATCACTCCCCAAGACAGTTAACAAGCACCACTTACAAACACAACACTCATTTAAAATCATCTTTTTAGGGAGGTTAACTCTCAAAGCAATCAAATAAACATCTATTCCATTTTCAAGATCCCATTTATTTTCAGGAATTAGATCTGTTGTTATTTTTTCCACATGCAGTTACTTGTACTGAATGGCTTGCTTTACTGCCTTAATTTATTATTATTTTTTTTAAATAAGGATTTTAAATAGCTAGTTCATCACACTTAGCATGGACTGATTTCTGGATAAGGTAACTTCAAAAGCATCCCAAAAATACAGATACTTTATTTTACTGTGTTACTGGAAAACACAGGAAACAATAACATGAAAATCAGCCTTTCAGAATTACTTCAGATATGGTCAAGTAAGAGACGATGCTGAAAAAAGCAGCACAAATAAGTTGTTCTGAGAAATACAGGAAACCACATTTCGTTTCCTTAGGTTTTACAGAAATCCAAAGTAAACTGCTGCTGAGGTTTCTATTGCTCTTGATAAAATTAGCTTTTATTCTGTCTAAATCAATCTATGTTGGAGCACTCGCAGCTCTCAGCATTTTCTTCCAACAACCGTGGTAATGCTTAATGTCTTTCCAATTTATCTAGAAAAAAAAACTATGAGAGACAGAAAAGACTTCACAACACAGAAATGAGCAGTGATTCTGTCTTGCACCTCCCACCGGGGAAAAAAAAAAACCAAGGCAATTCTATGTATATAATTAAAATCTAATTAAACTAATGTTCTTTGTTGCCTCCTCCGAGAGACACCACTTTCTAAGAACTTCATTTCATAAAAAGGAGAAAAAAAATGAAAGGGTTAAAACAGGGATTTGCGGCAGAGTTGTGTCCACCTCTAGTCCCTCCCACAGAAGGACAAAGCTTCTGATGACCCTTTTATACTACTGCCTGAACAGAAAGAGCACCATAGAATGAAGGAGAAGAGACTTCCTTCAGGAGGATGGGAAGCCCTATCTTGCTGGCATCACAGTCACTACATTCCTATCTTGCTGGCATCACACTCACTACATTTTGCTTTTTAAGTGTTGAAATTTTAAGTCTGGAACTGCTGTGAGAGCATTAAGAATTTGGCCAGACACACACAGTCATCAGCACGGCAACAAGAGAAAAGAGAAAAGCCCTCTCCAGAGCACAGCTGGTGCCAGGGCTCTGCATTATAAGCACAATAGAGTGATTTTCCCTCTTAAAAATACCACCAGGATGGGAAAAACTGAGAATACCATTGACTTTTCTTAGATTTATTCACAATCATATTGGAAATACGATTTTGACCAGCACCACCCCTGCTACTGCACACATCAGCACAACTAGCTGTGTATTCTGACAAACAGTTAATCCGGAAATCCATCCTTACTGTGTTTTTCCAGTCTGTCAACTCAGTCCTGCAAGTCATTTTCAAACAGCTCATTCATAATTTATTTCCAACCCAATATTCGTGAAATCTCACAAGCATCCCATCATTAAGTACCAACGGCACAATCTGTTGTAACGAATTTCTTAACTTTAAAAAATAAAATTTAATTGATATCTAACACCAAAAAAAGCAGACTTTGTTTAAACATAAAGAAAATACAAAAATTAATGTATTCGTTTTTTAATTGACTGTTTTCAAGGTGGAAAACCGAGACTGCATCTGCAAACTTTGCTCATACATTTTTAATTTATTTTATATTTATTTCCTTTATTAACTCTAAGGAAGTTTGACATAATTTATTGTACTAAACTAAAACACAGGTGTCTTGCTTTCTTGAAGTGGTCCAACTAGTAAGAAGGAACCCCTAGTGTGACTAAAAAGACCAATATTCATTGTTATGCAGATAAAAGAATAAGAACATACTACACTGCTCATCTACAGCAATTCTTTATAAAATAAAAGTGCTGTGAAGAATATTTGGGGTTTGTTGATGATTATTCTGAACAGTTTATCACAATAGCTGTAGTAGTTCCTATTTTTCGTGTACTGTATCACACGTACTTTTAGAAATCTCAGGGCTTATTTTAGTAACTTCACTTGTAATATTCAAAATTATGTATATTAATATTAAATAATATCAATATTAAAAACCTATTAAAGTAACAATCTATTTCGCATTATTTCACGGAATTATTTTCTCAAATAATAAACTCACCCTCAGTTAATCTCTATCATTTTTTTTAAATTAAATTTTAAGAGACTGGTTATCCATCAACAGTCTCTTAAAGAATCAGAAGCATTAAGAAAATAAAATCAGTATAACCATTACTCTTAAATTAAAAAAAAAAAATCCCTCTGAGAGAAGTAACAATTTAAACACCAATGGAAATTCCATTGGAAATTATGATAATATTTACAACAATTACAGTTTTGGTAAAAGCCATTAACAGTTTAACATCAAGCCAGCAGACACCTTTTCCTGGTATATTGTGCATAAAAAGTATTCCCATCTGTTTCAATGCTTTGGCTTTTTCATGGGCTTAAACCTGTCAAATTATTCCATTTGATTTCAGAGAATTCTCATATGGCAATCTATTTTATTTACTTTATCTTCAATAAAATGGTTGAGTGAGCATTAGCAACTCTGAGACACAAGTTTCAATCAGTCCTCTGGCAAAGGCGTCAATCTACATTAGACCTACTGTGCTGTGAGCTGCAGCCGGAAAGCTGGAGTAAGACAGGGCAACGGTGAATGAGTGAGCGAGACCTAATAAAGCAGCAGTGAAGAGAGAGAAAATTCTCCCCAGACACTACCATACACTGCTTATGTAATGCGTGTGCCTAGTTCAACACACCAGTAGCTCCTTAATAAAGCTGACAGCTAAAAAGGAGCTTCAGACTCCAACTTTATTTTACATGACAACTCCAGTAATGGTCCTCTGTTCTCAAGCAGGCCGCATTTAGAAACCTGTATTCAGTTCAGTTAAAAAAAAAAAAAAAATTAAGAGTTCTCACCTCTCTCATGCATGTCACATAGAAAAAGCAATCATAAAATTATTCAGAAGCACACCATCTCTCCTCATTTCATACAATTACGTGAAAAAACATCAGATTTCAACTAGCTTTTCCTTAAAAATTTCTATGCTAGAAACCACAAAACAATCAGTGTATTTGAGCGATAACTCATTTCTGAAAACGGTCTCATTAACGACTAATTCCAACAAATGTGGGGCATCACTCCTCGATGCCATGAAAATATCTCCCAAAGCACAAACTTTGTAATAAGTGATGCAAGTTCTTATTTGATATGGGCTGTAAAAAGCAGATTATTGTGATAGTGCTCTTCCCAGCAAATCAGACCTTTAAGACTGTACTTAATGTTCAGCTGAATTGAAAAGCTGGCCAGTTTAAATCCACAGTTAGGTACCTTGTATAATCATAGCAAAAATTTAGTACCTCATAGTTGCAGGCCACAAATTCAATTCTATCAATGTAAACTACTTTTTGACAAAAGTTGCCTTCAGGTTCCCCCAAATCAGTAATTTACAGCTATTCACAATCACCCTGGAAAGATAATTCAAAATTCTACAATAAACAGTGTCTCTGTTCTAATACAATTCCATTAAAATGTAAAGTACTGTTTATGTTTCAGACTCTTCCTGGTGGAAACCAGACTGAAGACAAAGCCCATCAATCCCTATCCAATTATTTCTTGGAAAGCAGATACCATCTTTTCCTTTCAGCATTACACTATATATCCTCCTCCCCCTCACCTACGGCAGTATCAAAACTTATCTGCCTTCTGACCAGACATGTGGATGGGTTAGCCTTCTCCATGGACAAAGTTAATGCCGATCCATTATCCAGCTGATGGAATGACTTGTACATCAACTGTTTCACGTGTCAGTCATCAATACGATCGCCAGCAAGGAGTCCTCACGTAACTCTTGAGAGAGTTACAGTTCAGCTGCAAGATAACTATAGGAGATGTACTTTTGTACTCATCTAACAATATGATTATGTTTGCCCTATGCAAAACAAACATTATATATAATTAGACTGAATATTTGGTAGGTATACAAAATGCATACATATGCACATACGTGAGTCATGCTGTTTAAAGTCCTGTAGCACCAGGAAGAGACAGGAAATGAGCAGTGTCTCCTTTTCCACAAATTGCCAATACAGGACAGAAAAGCTACATCAATTTAACAATAATTAATACCACAACTACAATTCAGTTCACCAATGCAGAAAATATTCATATTTAGAAAACTTTCTTAGCTTTTTTCCCAAGGCCTAATTAACTCAGAAAATCCAGATGTAACTGTACCACTAATAGTCCCCAAAAGCGTCCATTTAAGCCATCCATCCAAAAATGGAACATTTTTCCTCTGCTTTTGCAATTTTCCAACATGGATTTTTATCTTGGTTTCAGTTTTTCCAACTCTAACTCAGTTTTTTAAAACTTACTCCTAAATAGTTAAGTGGTCTATTGAAAGACAGGACAGAAAAGCAAACAGAATTTTTCTCTCTGTTAATTAAAAATGTACTCATGAATGCAATTTTATTTTTATGTATTTCTATCACTACTTTTACGACTGAATCCCAGTTTTCAATCAGTGCAAAGACACCGTGTCCTGCCATAAAAAACTATCAACTCTAAATGACGTACTGAAGAACTAGCATTCAGAATTTACTACTATTTCCTCATGGACTACAAAAACATTCCCTCTCCACTTTCACATACTGCAAGAAATAGAGTCCAGTGCTAAAAAGGCCAAAGAGATTTTGGCCTTCTTTACAGAAAGCGTTTTCATAGATTGTATTTAACTTAAAGTTATGGAAGAAAATAATGGAGGAAACAGAATAACAGTTACTTTCTTCCATATGCCTTAAGTTCCAGACATACTGGAATTCAATAAAATGATACTGCCAAACTATTAGATGCACAAGTCAGTATGACTGCATTTCTCACATTATTTGGTACAGAACATAGTAAATTTCCAGAAAAAAATAACCTTTAAGAAAACAAAAATCTCTTACTGGCTCACCAGATTTCAATTACCACACAATTACTACACAGTTTCTATCAAACCAAACAGTTCTCCAAAATACTGACATTGCCTATGAAGAAACTGTGTAGTATAACTACAGACAAGTTACACTGTTCAGACGTGTGTATAAATATGATAGAAATCCAGTCATATTTCCACTGCTACCTAGAAAGCAAAGCATCTGACCTTTTTTACTGTTTTCTCCATTCGGTAATATAAGAAAAAAACAGTGGTTTACGAATATATTACTATGTATTAACATACAGCCATACACAAAATTTATATGTGATGCCAGTAACATCTACAGTTTCCACATACAGTGCTGTATACCCTTTGATTTACAACATTGCTAAAGCTAATATTGTATCTTTTTCTTCTTTTTATGATTTCACCATATTCATATCGTAGCCTTCAGGCTAGTGACTCAAGTCCTTGCAAAAAGGTGAAGTTAAATCAGAAGAAAGGAATTTTCCTGTCTTACTACGCAATGGGTTCACAGTCATAGTGAAACACACACCAGGACAGTCTTGTTTTGCACTGCTTTGAATTAGGTTAAAAAGGTCTGTGCTACCTCCCAGAAGGTGAAACTTTAGAAAACTTGTTATAAACATAGTTTCAGCACTAATTACTCTCACCACCATTAACTCCTCTGGAACTACTTCTTTTTCTTGCCTTTCTGAGCCATCAATTCATGAAGAAGGATATATCAATATTATGAAGTATATAGGTATATCTAAATATTTCATAATACCTTAGCAGTTACTGCACATGGCATACAGGGAAACAACACGTATTTACTTCAGAAACGCTGGTATACATAGAAGCAATTGGGCCTGGTTTCCATCATGGCGAGTTAGTTTGTCATACCCTGTTGAAATCTGCACCTGTAAGATTTACTAACAGGCACCAGCTGAGCATGTTTTGAGATTCATACATTAAAATATTGCCTAAAATTTTGCATTTGAAAAATTCTGGAAATATCCTGAAGAAGTTTCCTACCCCTGTAGGAAAAGCAAAACATCAACAATTGCAACACTCAATATGTAGATTGATTCTTTGTTGCAACAGTAAGTATGAAAAATCTGAAATAGATGCGAGTGCCTTGCTAAGCTCTCATCTCCCACTAATTCCTTCAAAATGTCCTTTTCCAGATGTAAGGTAAAAAAACTGATACCCAGTTGTACATGATTCACCCAAGATAGCTGTAAAGCAAGGTATTCAGCGCAGGCATGCCAAGTCCCAGGCTGGTACCACACTCGCTAACAGTGTTTCTCCACAGGCAGGTTCAGGCTATTAACACACAAAGCAGTTCAAACAAGATTTGAACTCATGGTCCTTGAAATCACGGAATATTCCTGGTTACCAATGGACTAGAGCTCATCGGTGTTTCAGGAAACTAGGAATATCCAAACTCAGGGATTCATTACTATTTAATCTTGTCTTTTACAATTTTAACTTCTTATAAAAAACATTTGTACAAATATAGCCTAAAAGAATTTTCCAACCAAATTAGCTTAATTATCATACTCCTAATGCAGCTGATGTAATGAATCTATACAAACTTAAGTCCAGAGTTCCAGAGAACTTGGTGAGAGAACCACGTATTCACTTATTTTTGTGGCAGGTGCTAAAAGAGCACGTAGGAAAAGCCTACATGACTTAAATACTCTCTGCTATCTGGTCATAATACAAGCAGTCATACATCTCAGTGAATGAGAAGAAGCAGAGATCAGCTATATGAATATGGACTGGTAAGCAAGAACAGCAATTCCAGAACAAAAGAAAGTTGCAAAAAGTAATACTCAAAGATTTGTGATGCTTGACCTGTACTCACCTGCTTCTTCTAAGCCTCAAAAAGACCTTTTAACTTCAACCTTGAACTGAAGTCGTGTCCAAAATCAATTCCAGTATCACCATCCTGAGAAGACAGAGAGAAATGCTTACAGCTATTTAGACATCATTTAACGAAAATAAAATAGCATTTGGCTTTATCACACCCTCTGATTAGTTCCAGATGTGCATAAGCTGACTCATAGGTATGCTGAAAGAAAAAGGAAGGAGTTATAATTTTCAATTTTTCTATTTTGACACAAATATTTTGGTTGAAAGAACAAGCAAGTTGAAAGAGAAATATTCTCTTAACAAGTAGTCAGCTTAAACGTAGTCCACAAAGAAATCTAATTGTTCATCAAGTTTCTGCCTTGCAGTAGAGAGACAGATAAGGCATCACTCAAAGTCTAGTCTTATTTTTTTATTCTATTTTTATTATAAAACTACCTAAAGGCAAACAAGAGGGATGCTTCCCTGAAGTAGTTTGTTCTAGATGGCGAACTGCACGTAGTATCCCTACCAATAAGTTCACAGGGTCATCTGAAGGAAGGAACAGAAGCTGACAGACAGCATGCCAATGAAATTTAAATCTATATGCATTTTGGGAAGGACAAAAGGACAAGTAAAATTAAAAAACAGCTTTGAAGCTGAGATTGCAAGACTGCATTGAAGGGAAAAGGTTGGACAAGGCAGAAGAAATAAAGACCATGCAGGTCCACAGAAAATATATAAAAAATTACATCTATGCCTCCACACATTTCTCTTTGCTGAAATCAACCGGCACAGATAATCCTACACCTATGCTAGTATACTCACATACGCTCCAAAACAGAGGAGCTGCACGCAAACTGTTGAACAGAGGTGGTCGAATGTATGTCTGGGAATTTTCTGGAACAACGTTAATTTCCAAAGACCAAAAGTCTGGCAGAGACCTGGAAATACTTCCAAGCATTGTTTAATTTACTAATACAGACATAGCCTTAATGCCTGAAACTCTGCTACTTCTGATGTTGATCGTACCAGCTTGTCGATGGTGCCTCTTGGCAATTCTCCCTTGCTGACAAGGTCAGACAGAAGCTGACTGAAGAGTAAAACAAATGTAGAATCTTATAAAGAAAAGACTGCTTTCCCACAGTTTAAAAAAAAAAATAAAAAAAAATCCGTGTTCCAACTGGCATTATTAATACACACCTTGTTACAAGATGTTTGCACATTTAAAAGAGACGCAGTTCTAACTTCTTCCTTTGTTTGTAGAGTGCAACAAAACCTGCTGGGAAGGTCGAAGTTCCCAGAAAACTGAAAGCTACCTGGCAGCCTCTGTAGTAGAGCAAGTGAAGAAGGAAGAGCAAAGAACGACAGGCTGGAGGAATAAACACTACATGAAACCCCTGCACAGTAGGACAGCACTGGGAAATGAGAAGGAAATCTTATGAGCTCTTAATACAAAGAGAAAAAAAGAAGAAAATGTTGAAAACAGGTAAGGATCCTAAGGCAAATATGAGGAGGTGAAGGTGGGTGGCAATTCTTAAAAGTTGTTGGAAAATAAAACGTGTCAATGAAACTTTGCTTGATGGTCATGTGGTCACCCTGGATCCAGAATGGAAACGTCCAACCGAGAGAGAAGCATTCACCTCTCATTCCTATTAAAAGATTGCAGCTGTAGCTATGCCTCTAAAACTTTGAGGTTTCTTGTGCACCTGAAGTCCAGACAGAAATACACCTTATGGTTATTTCTTCAACAATGGGTTGCTTGTTGACAGATGTTAATGTGAGCCTCAAACATCAACATTCTGTATTTCTCTTTTCCTATATTCCTTTATGCCATAAAAATGTCAAATATTTTTCTTCGCTTGGATCATATTAAACAACACATTTTGCTTCAGCTCAGAAAGAAAGCCAAGAAAGTTATGATATATGAAATCTGTATTTCAAAACATGACTTATTTTGGTGAGATACAGCCTTCTTAGAAGAAATTTCTGATGACGTTTTATTGCAATTATTCTTAATACAAAAACAATCACACTCATTAGTCTTGATTATTAAAATTTTACCCTTGTCTTTTTGAATGATCAGGATTTCTACAATTTTTCAGAAGCCAGTAAGGAATATTTAAAGTGGGCAGGATTGCACACAGTAGATACGACATGCGTGTCACAGACAGGTGGCAGGCCTTACCTATCAACTTTCTTTTTGCTGGTACAAATCTTCACCTTTAGAAACTTATCCTTTGACCTATGTTTCATTTATGATACATTCCAGTCTGCTTTAACTGATGAAGGCTGCTGCCTCTTAAAAACAATATTACTTTTGTTATAAACATGGATTTGTTCTGATTTTTGTTTGCATCCTAAAACCTGGACCCGAATCATTTCTCTACCTTCCCTCCAACTGAGCCAGCATGTTCCATCCTTTGAACCATAGCCCCTAGATCTTTAATGTCACTGTTTACCTATCCCATACTTGAGACACCGCTTACAGAGATATTTTTTCTGTTCTTCACTATCTAAAATTTGAGTCAAATAAGCAAATACCACAAACTTCTGTAATATCCAAGAAAGGAAAAGTGCTTTGGTCAACAACTGAATTAGATATGTAGATGCTCATTAAGATGTAGATTTAGAGGAATTCAAATGAAATTTCTCTCCAAATGATAAAGTATGTAACAATGATGATCACCCACCTAGCACAGAAGCTAGATAAGTGACAGATGCATTTTCAACGCTGACAATGTTACGCAGTTTAGGTACCATTTGTCATACGATGTGCTGCACTAGACTTCTTACATAATAAAGCATTATTCATTATGAGCAAAACTAACAGAATTTGGCTCTTATTTATGTGAATTGTCACAGTTGTTTCAGAAATCACTAGAATATAGAAATAATTTAATTCAAAATGAAAGTCAAATTCACTCCTAGATGAAGACATTCCTTTGAAACTTGACTTAAATAAACAAATACAATGCCCATGTGCCGCAAACCATTCCCTTTAACTCATTTATTTATTTGTTGCATTCGTCTCTTAGCTCATTTTATGTTTAGATCACAAATCATTAGGGTAAGTTTAACTGTTACATGTTTGAACGCTGCCTCTATAACAACATTTTGATTTGAGACTACTTGCTCTCATTCATTATCTTGTCTTGTTGGTGGCTTCTGGTATTTTTTAAAATGTAAAGAACCCCACCAAAGTGCACTACAGCTCTTAAGCAGTTCTACTATTTGACAGATCAACAGCCATGCTGATGTGTCTCTACTTCACATACAACCTACTTGTTCACATTTTTTCTATAGTAAAAATGGTTCAAACTGTGCACTACTGCTTTAAGCGGGTATTTGTATAAAATATTCCAATGAAGCACTACTCACCAAAGCATTCAGGTATTTTAGAACATGGTCAAGGGCCACCAATATAAGGTATCTTTAGGTATACTTGTTTTGAATCAGATAGGTTGGTCCAGAGACACAACTGGTTTCAGTAAAGCAAGAATTACTAGCTAGAGAGATTGAGTATTATTTTAACAGCACACACATTCACTGGTATCCATCTTCCACCTTTCCATCGTATAGCCCTCCCATGCAATTAAATACAAAAGAAGTCTTAATTCCTAATCGAACTTCTGAGCAAGTCTTAAATTGCACTATGTCAACAGGACATCCTGAATTTTATTTGAAAATACATCATTTACACCTAAACGATAATGTATATCTTCTAGAAGTATGAAATAAAAACGTTTAAAGTTACTTAATAGTCAGACTATGTATTTTTGTTATATTTAAACTACTTCCAACTTCAACTGCATTAATTTACACTACAAAGAATATGCATTTTTAAAGAATATTATGTAAATTACAGAACTGCAAGTAGAAAAAAAAAAACCACCTCCTTTTCTTCCTGAATCCAAGTACTGAGTTAGAAAATTTCTGTGACAGAGAAATACTCCGAAGCTCATAACCAGATGAGCACTACTGAATGCCATTATAATTAACAAGAACATGCAAAATAAATTAGTAGTTATGTTTTATAATCATTCCAAAGTTAAATGAGCCTATGAAAGCCCTTCATACTACTGTGATCTCATTAGCCGATTTTTACATGCTACTCTACAGTACTACTCAGACGAATGAAGGCTCGATTTTGTTACGTTATCAGTGAGTACAAACAGAAGTACTGTGGTGGTGGGAGAAGCCACCATTTTTTTTACCCAGCACAAAGAAAATAATGAATTTCTGAATGCTTCTTGAGCTGTCAACCTTCCCCAACTATGTATTTTCCAAAATTTTTAACAAATGCTATGTACTTACAAGATTTCACATTATATTCTATACCATTAAAATTAAGCTTGAATTTTCACAACATAGAATTTGCTAATCAAAATATCTATACTCAATTAATCAAGACAACATGCAACCGTGCAAAGAAACAGATCAAGGAAAAAAAATAAGATTTATAGAAAAGCATTAACAATTTAGTATTTAATGCCTTGGAAATTGCCCAGTGACAGAAGAAAATGACATGGACTAAATATATCATCTACTTCTGATACATCCCATTCACTGTGTAACTGATGTACAGGTTACATATAACTCCTTTTGGGGGGGGGGAACAGGACTGGGGAGCAAAGGGTCTGGGCAGCTGGGGGTGTCCATTTAGGTCTTACTTATCCTAAAGATTAATAGGACACTGATTACCTGTACTTATCAAGGCACACTGGAGAAAATGGAGACAGTACAAATAAATGGGAAGCCCGGAGCAAAGGAAAAATCTCCTGTCCTCAGTGTTCTCTTCCAAAACCTCCACAGCAGCATTGTCTGAATAGTTGGGTATACAGACTAAACCACCCCTGAGGCAGGTCTAACTTGCTTGACTTGCCCTTACATGATAGATAACCCGTGTTGACACTAATCTTATAAGTATGCACGATACCAATATCATATTCATGGAGATTTCTGAACAATTTATCCAACACACACAGATATCATACCTTACTTTATCTTCAGGCATGTCTGTCTTTCTTCTGAAAACATTTAATTTATTGTAAGATAGCTCAGAGGAGAACCACTTTCCACTTGTCGTTGAATTTTTTTATCATCATAAACTGCAGCAGCCTACAGTAATTGGGTGAGAAGGATATAAACAAAAATGCAAGCAATTAACTATTCCTAAATAGTTTGATCTACAATACCACAAACACAATGGCACCGCAATTTTGTGAATTATCTCCAGAACTACAACTTGTTTCCCCCACTTTCTCATGGGACATGATTAGAAGGGATTCAGGAATACTAGCAGACGAGAATGTAGAAGTAACAACTTTAAAAAGTATTACCTCATAAGAGCACATACATGGTGATCATCCTGGGTTGTCTTACATACCCAGTTTGCTCTTGTAAGGAGACATATGTACAGATTTATAAATCAGTAATGCGTAACGCCAAAGAGCACCTGACCCTTCTGCCATGATGCATGCACCATATCAGAGACTCATTCACTCACACTAGGAGGTCGTCTAGTCCAAACTGCATAAAGCAGCACCTCAATTTAGACTGGGTCACTTAGGACATCAGCCAGATGCATATTCAAAACTTCCAGAAAAGGCAATTCCACAACCTGGCTTCTCTTCTGCCCCTTTTCTGCCCGACTCTTCTGTAGAGCTTGCATCCATCCATCACTGAACTCCCACCATTCAAGTTGTTCTACCACTTGCCAGTTTATTCCAATGATGGCATAGTTCTGCATCTGCACGCGGAGCTTAGCTCCTCCTGTTTCTTCCTCACCCACAAAAATCCCACCTGAATAAATAAATTGAAAACTCAACAAAAACAACAACAAAAAATTAAAAACAGCCACACAAACAACTTCTAGGGGAAAAGAAACAAAACAATTAAACTCCACCCCCCCCAAACAATGCAGAACCCACTAAATCAATCAAAACTCACACACAAAAAAAATCCACAAACTGCCAGAAAACATGACACACACACCCCTTAAGCTTCTAAAGACCGAAAGGAAAATGGGGAAAAAAAAAAAAGAAGATAAATACACCAAACTGTGGAAAAAATGGAAGAGGGGAAAAAAAAAAACAAAACAAAACAAAACAAACAAGAAAAGATTCTAAGATAACTTACTTGGGCAACTACAGTCTCCTGCCAAAAAAGCCACCACGAAAATAAAGACAGGCAATTGTCTCGCCAATTACCGTCATCTCCATTAGCTGACTGTTCACAGCATCTGCTAAGTAGGTGTTTCCCACTGTGGCTGAACAGCAGGTTACTGGCTCATCAGCACCCGGCTTCGATGGCCTTACCCCATCCTCAGCTTGGGCACCTCAAGGACTGCTTGCACTGCTCATGAGGTTGGTTCAATACCGATACGACCAACATGGTTAGCTACAGGTAATTGTGGCAAACTAAATGTCCAAAACAATTGGATCCTTGCAGAGGTCCCCTACCCTAAAACCAACACTTGGCATGACTTCGTTTATTGTGTCTTTTGTAAAGAAGAGAGTTTTATGTCCTTGATTGCATATTTCTTCTCAGAGACCCTACCCAGTGACCTGAGTAAGAGGCCACTCTAGAGGACGGTGCTCACACATCTCTGTCATCCACTCCTTGGTTCCCTACGCAGAGCTACAGCCAACTGTGGAGAGAAAACTCTTACATACAGGCCAGTCCTCCCTACAGACACAAATGAACAACCAAGTCTTCAGCTGTGCTGTATTTTTGTATGGACCACTTCAGGTAACTGGGCAAGCTCAAAGATTCAGGATTTTTTTTCACAAAAATTAGAGAATGACTGCTCTTGATTATCAGATCTATCTGGAAGTTAAGAGTCCATTCATGTTAAAGAACCCAGAGGCTCCCCTTCAGCAATGGCCAAGAAGACAACACTGAGAAAGACAAAAGATATAAACATAACCCATGTTCTGAACCAATCCCTAAAGATACCTAAGAAACAGAGCACCTCCATAACATTGAAAAATGTCCCTATGAGTACGGCAGATAAATATTAGGGCTGTTAGACATTTCTGCCTGTCTTGTACAAGCACACATCACATTGGGGTATGACCCAAAGTAAATTTCTAGCCACAGACAAAAACTGCTTTGATGTAGATCGGAATCTATGTCCTTGAAGGGGCAACAAAAGCCAAAGAAAACCCTACCGCTATTTCAAAGAGGGTCACTGAATAAAAATGAGTAAGCTTGTTACAAGGAAGAAAAAAGGGACAGCTACAAGAGTCACATCTTTACAGGTGGCACGGAGGCTGATTAAAGACAACTTTTGCAAGCTCAGAAGAAATGCATACAACCTATCAAAAAAGACTGAGAAAATCAGAGAAGGGAGCTGTCATGACCAAACAGGATAAAGAAGGTTATTAGAAAGAAAAAGGAATCCTTCGAAAAGCTTCAAGTTGTGTCCAAGTGAGGAAAACAGAAAGGACTGTCATCTCTGGGAGGCTTAAACAAATATACGGTAAGGTGTCAGAGAGCTGTAGGGGGCCAGGAGTGGTGGGGGCTGTCCGTGGGCAGCCCCAGCCCACAGTATCAGGCCAAGGCTGGGGGTCAGGATGAGGCCTAGTGAGGAGCCTCTCGCATCCAGCCACCTAGGCGCTTCTGCCCTCGGCTGGCAGAGAGAAGAGGCCACAAAAAATTGGGTTTGCATCCACAGTAGAGGAGATTGGAGAAGTTATGAGGCCAGGCATCCTCCTTAGAGAGATACATGAGAGGATCTGTCTTAAACTGAAGTGCTATTAGAGAAGATGAGACCAAAAAGACAAACCGAGCTCTTAAGAGATTATTTCACTGGAGTGTATCCCATCAACAGCTCTAAAGGAACGTGAGTATGAAATAGCTAAACTTACAAAAATGGACAAATGCCTGCTTCAAATTGTTCTAATATCAAAGGAAGGCGGTAAATAGGGAATCAATCCTAAAAAATCTAGAGAAGATCCAGAAAGCTACAGATCAGTACACATGGAGTTCACATTAAGCAACTTGGTATAGACTACAACAAAGAACGTGTATGTCAATATATATGGCATGTTGGGAAAGAGTCAACATTCCACTATGAAAATGAAAGCCGTGTCTCAGACGATCACAGTTTTTTGGAGAAGTCCCAGAGAACACGGACAAAAAAAGATCCACTTCTAAGTCATGTATTTCCAAAAATCATTTCATAAGCTTTCTTACCCAAAGTCTCAAAAAAAAACTAAATCGCATGGGACAAAAAAAAAAAAAAAAAAAAAAAAGGAGGTCCTTGCACTGCTTAAAATAATTAAGAGAGAGAATATTAAGAACAAGAATAAACGTCAGTTTGCAGAATTTCCCAGAAGGAGATCAGCAATGGAGACTCAAAGCACCTATCTGTAAGAAGGCTAGTGCTGTTCAGCATATTCAAAAATTGTCTGGGAAGGGGATGAGCCATGATGCGACAACACTGTCTCTACCACTAAACCACAGGTAGTAAAGATGAGGGTAAACTGAAGAACTGCAGAAAGAAAATGTAATGCTGAACATGAAGCAATAAATAGCAAGTAATATTTAATGAGAAGAAATACACAATGACGTCTACAGAGAAGAAACAATGCTAACTGTGCAATGAAGGGTTTTGAACAACCTAAAAATGAGCATTTGCAATGATAAATTTTTGTCGGGTGAAAATCTCAGCCCAACTTTCATTAGCAGTCAAACTGAACAACAGGAAGTGCTAAGAAAGGCGGGGGGGTGGAATAAACAAAAAGATAATCATCCAACTGTATAAATTCACTGGCAATGCAACAGTACTTAGAACCTAGTATATAGCTCTTTCTCCCTTTCCCTCCCTAGCCAATAAAGTTACTGTAGACCTGTAGAAGATTCGGAGAAAAACAGAATAGTCAAAAGTACAGATGGCTTCTGTACAGACAATAGGTATGTAGACTATGACGCTACAGGCTGGAAAAGAGATATGAAAAAAGTCCAAAACATGGGAAGAGCATGGAGAAGGCCAACATTCCAGCATAACAAGTAACAAACCAGGCTACCAGACACGTGTTCAAAACAAATAAAAAAATGGTGATTTCTTACAAAACATATAACTGAGCTACAGGACATCAGAGATGCTAAAGTTCTTGGTGGGTCTAGACTGGCTTGGACCACAAACCCAGCTGTGGGCCACCCACCCATATGCTGAGAAGTTTCTTGTATCACTGCAGTATAATGCATAAAAAGTTGCAAGCATGCAAAAGGTTAAAAAACTTTTTTTTTTTCCCCCTCTCTCTCTCTTTTTTTTAAGAAAAATAGAAAAGCTAGATAGAAATAAGTGGCTTCCTGGAAGCCAAAAGGCACTAATAACTACAAACGGTTAGAGCAAGCTGAGAGGAGGAGAAGAGGCACTGGTAGGGTTCATTTTCAGGGTCTTCCAGGACCCCCGCTGTAGCTATGCCCAGTTCTCAAGAACCACATGTGTTCCCCTCATGGTTCCCTGTCTTCCACTGTGCAGTCGCTTACACAATGGGATCTATTTTATTCCTGTAAATTAGATGACCCCAAAAGCACACTCAGTGATGTCCTCTTCCTCATCTGTAACAGATGAGTGATGCGCTCCCCGAAGAGGCCTTGTTCCTAGGAAGCAGCAGACCTAAACGGAGTGTCCCCTAAGTTCGGACAGTGACTTCTGCGTCACTGTGCTGGTGGAGAAAAACCATATGCTGCTACTAAATGCTGACTGCAGCCAGGGTGGTGGTATGGCTGGTTACTGCTGGTGAGCAGAGACCTGTGGCTTACTAGACGTAACAGATACTGTGCCACTATCCTCTCTGAGTGTGCCCTTGGACTCAGAGAAGAGAGTCCAGGTCCGAATTGACTTTTACTCATCTCCATTCACATTACTTTTGGCTGTAGTCATTTGATATCGTTATTTTGTTGCACTTGCATTTAATTATCAGTACCAAAAAAAGAATGAGAATCGTAGTCAGTGATACCTGTACAAAATGATCCCATGATAGGACAGGGTAATCATGGACACTTGATCTTTTCTACTTTCCAATCTTTTATCCTCATACAATTGTTATGGAAGAATGATGAAAACTACAGGAACTGAGTGCTTTGAGCGGGAGGACAAGGGGCATGTCAGAATGCTGCCTTGAGTAGCCAGTGCCTGGCTTGAGAAGAAGGGGTACGTTGCCAATAAATGATATACAAGGCATTTCAAACAGGAGCCAGAATGAACCTTTGTCTCCTCTCTCTACATGCACACAAGAGTTCAAGCATATGTAAAAGGGATTGTGGGTAAGCTTTGTAAACAGTGGTGCAAGTGAACTAAAAGGTACATTTTCAAATCTCTAATCTGCAAAGGATCCGAGCTGTAATACAATTATCTGGTTCCTTAATAACTGTAAAGAAAAAAATGCTGTAAACTGTTATCCATTTACAATAATTTTCTTGTGGATGTTTCATAAATTGTCCCCCCTTTTTTTTTTTCCTAAGATACACGTCCAGCCTACATGACATGGGTAGATAGATGTACCTCAAAGCAGCTGATTCATTTTTGTTAGCAGAAACTCTCAAGAAAACAGGATCTTCAGTTAAGAAAAAAAGAACATTTCACAAATACATTTTTATCCACCCTCCTGTTCAAACCCAGCATAAATGCTCATGTTAACTGTAATTATAACAGAAGTCACTGGTATTATATTAACAGCTAATCGCTATGAAGCAGGATAAGAACATCAATAAAGACACATGAGTATAAATCTAGTCCTGCTGGTCTCCCATATCACTCATTACCAAAATGAAGTATATAATAACTTGCAGATAATAACTTCATCTTTTACGAAGAAGAATTTGCATGAGTGATTAGTTTCTAAGTTGGACCTTAGGTAGAAAAAGTAATTACATGCTTTTAAAAATATTTTTTACTTGGCTGCTGTAAGTAGTTGCTCTGCAATACCCTGGATTGTCCTCTAGCCACACTTTTCTCAGATCCAGTGTAACTTTAGGGACAAGAACTTTAAATTTTACAAAGAAATTTGAATTCAGCTTTTGATAATACACTCTATGCAAGGTCCAAACGTTGCCTGCAACTTTTAGGAACTGCCTCACATACCTGCAGAACTGCAGTACAACTCTTCACACTCAGTACGTTTTCTGTATGTGATCCCACAGTAAATACAGAGGTAGTATCTTCTACAACTATTTCTAATGACCTTGTGGACAATATTGTCACAGCAGCAAAGCCTCTTACCCTAGTGATTTAAACCAATGGTAAAAGCCAAAGAAAGAGTGATCAAATCTTTGATTTTCATAAGGTAAGAAAATCTATTTGTTCATAAAGAAGCAAGCATGTGGGAATGAGTTTAACCTATTTAATGGATTAAAAAAACCCAACAATTTTCAAACAAATGAAGGGCACAAGTTAATTTGGGCATTTATACAAATTCTCATTTCTGAATCAACTTTCACAATAAATGAGTAAAACAATTCCCATAGCAACCTCCTGCATTTATGATGCACATGTTGGTCATGAAACATGAAAGAAAGATCTTCTATGTGAAACATACAAATCAAAACATAATGGGAGTGTGGATAGCTTTTACATTTTAAAAGCAATAAATTTTCTTGGACAGATATTTTTCTAATTCTATGCTTATCTTGTAACTTTCTTCAATTGATCAATCAATTTTACATGAATAAAATGGCCCTCGTACAAACACCTCTGGGTACTGCACAAACTCAATATACAATAAATACAGTAAAATATTAATAAGCTAAACTATGTATTTTTGCTTTCCAAAATATTAACATATATTTTCTTTTAAAGAGGCATGATTGAAATGCATACAGTAAGAGAATCCTGGCAGACAAGAACTTCGCTTCAAAAAGGTACAATGTGATTGCTTTTGCCAGTAACAACAGCCAAAGAGAACGTTGTAAGCCAACGAATTTTAATTTATGACAATTGACTGAATATGATCCTGTGGAAATTCCTGTCAGGGATAAGAGTCTGATCCAACACCCCAGAAGGAAAATCTTTCCACTGACCCACTAAGACTCATTAAAAACTGTCAGGTAACACAGGCTCTGTTCCTAAACTGCTTTAATTTTTACATATAATCAGTGGCACAAACATATAGTCTCTAACCCTGAAAAAGTAAGTATCCACCCCTATAAAATCAGGAATATGAAACAAAAACTTACATTTACCATCCACAGAGAATTACTATGCAATACCTAAACTTCAGCTTTTAGTTTCCAGATCTTACTGCGCGACAAACAAAAGCTTCTCCTGGCATGAAAATAGTTCATGTTTTTAACTGTTCTTTCAAAACCGTAATCTAGCTATTGTAACAATATGCTTTAACTATTTAGGCTTTGGGATTTTAGACCAAGTAGGCCAATCCTCACATACCCTCAACCCCTCTGCCACGCATCTCTCATCCCCAAACAGCACTCACGAACGCCAGTCGAGCTATCTTAAGTTTCTGTTTCTCGCTTCACCCAAAAACCTAGAAAAACACACCACATTGATCACGTTGGGTTCTTTCTGCCCTTTCAGGCATGAATAATTCTCTCCCCCACAGCAGTACTACAGATTATTTAGCGTACTGGGCGTCCATGGCCAGGCGCTGGCAGCGGGGGCTGCAGGGTGGTCTCTGGGAGGAGATGCGGGGCTGCCCCGTGCCGGACACGGCCGATTCCAGCTGACCCACCGCAGGGTGGTGCCTTGGGGAAAAGAGATTTAGGAAACTGCAAAAACGCCATACAGGCGGGGGGGGGGGGAAGCGTGTAAAACAGCCCTGTGAACACCAAGGTCAGTGAAGAAGAAGGTGAGGTGGTGCTTCTTGAAGAAAGAGAGACTTGTAATTTTATTTCTCACTACCCAAATCTATTTTAATTGGCAATAAATTAAATTAATTTTCCCCAGGTCAGGTCCGGTTTGCCCATAAGAGTGACTGGTAAGCAATCTCCCTGTCTTTATCTTAACCCACCAGCTTTTCTTCATCCTATTTTCTCCCCCATCCTGTCGAGGAGGAGTGAGCGAACGGCTGGCCAAAGTTAACCCACCACACTTACCTACTGTCTTCACAAAATCACAATACGGGACATTTTGTTAATACTTTAAAGGATGTTTATATACTATAACATTGTGAAAACTTACTGCATATATTCTGAAGACTGACAGCCCTAAATGTGTGAAATTAAGAAAGCAGCAATTTAATGTAAAAAATCTCCTATTGCTATACATGTGGTCCCCAATATAACAGGCTTCAAAAGTCTTTCCCCCATTACTACAACGTACCTTACAGCATCCCAACTATAAAGTTTTTTTAGAACTTCTAGCTCATTTAAAGTAAGTCAGAAGTGATGAAATCTAAGCTGTCATACTCATGGCTTGTTTCTGTAAGGAACACAAGTACTGTCACAATGGCTGAAACTTCTCTACAAGAAACACTACCTCACACAAAATTGACCTCAATCCCATCGCACCAAAGAGCTATTCATACATGCAGTAAACCTTCTCAATACGACAAGCAGACTTTTCTTGTTTCACAAGCAAGTTTAACAAAAGAAATGGGAAATATCTCTGTTCAAAACTGAGAGATGAAAACTTGATAAATAGTAATGGAAGTCAAGTGCCAAAAGCAGAAGAGGACAGTAAGAACAAGCTGTGGAAGCCAGGGTATGTGCCTGGTGGAAGGGGAAAAGAAGGAAAGCACGAGTAAGAGTACTGGCAGACAAGTGTGTCACTGCTGGGTGTCTTGCGTTGTAGGCTTTTAACTGCTTTGGGATAGCTCTGGGTGCACATGTGGCCACATAAGCACAAGGACAACATATAATTCCAGCACAGTAAGTGAAAAACATCAAGTAAGCTTGTATTTAATGCAGATAGATGGTCTGTCACACCACAGCAGATGCACTTCGGGTATTACTCAGCAGTAGCTTTTCCACCTGCCCTGATCCAGAGTCTTGTGTAGTGGTAACAGGAAAAACGCAAGCAGTTGAAGAGTTAAATAATGGAAGAAGAAGAGAGGAAAAAAGAAGGAAAGACAGATGATGGAGAAGAAGATGACAAAGACGACGAAGGAGAAGACGAAGATAAAGACAAAAGAGAAGACAAGAAGACGACGACAAAGAAGATGAAGAAGAAGAATATGAAGACAAAGACAATGAAGACGACAAAGATGAAGACAATGAAGAAGAAGAAAAATAAGAAGTTAATGGGGATAATAAAAGAATAAACAGTGAAAAAGTTAAAATGCGGGTAAAGACAAGCACCAATATGCTGGTGTCAAAAGTAAAGTAAAAAAGATTAAAGTCATAAGTTACTGATGTCATGAAGCATTTATTTAAATATGATCCTGCTGCCCTGAACTGTAATGTAAAAAGGACCCTTTCGAAAACTGCCTGCCAGCAGCCTCAGAAAGGCCTTGTGTTCCATACTGCCTGTAGGAAATTTAAACCGTCCTTGATTTAAAGCAATTGAAACTTTTCAATGAAATATATATATAAAAAAAAATAATTTAATTTCATGTGATGTTACCATTAAAAACTATACCATAAGAGGTGCTTTCTGAAATGTTACTAGATAGAAGAGATTTCCAGGAAAGCTCAGGACTGATGTAACTGGGCTACCCCCTTCAATAGCAAAATTCCCACTGATTTCAGCAGAACAGATCCAAAGCCAGAAGTGAGCACTTCTGAAACTCCTTTACTTACGGTGTGGATTCCACAACTGGGATTCCTGCAGTGCTGTTATATCTATGACTCCGTCTCCACTGCACACTTTTCAGTAAATATGTATAAATCTGGGATCATTTCAGCTTCTGAGTCAGCATTCTGTTGACTCTACTGGTTGTAATAAAACTCTTCGCCCGAGACAAGCAAACAAGATCTGGCCCTTGAGTCCATAACATTCAAAACACTCTGTAGGAGCCTTTCTAAAGATTCAAGACATCCATTAAAAACCAAATAATTTATTCTTTTTCAAAGAACAGAAAATATCCTTCCTCTCAGTGACTCTGCAAACAGGGCAGGCTCTACTCGGTTGCCCCCAGAGTGTCCAAGGTTATCGCACCTGACCTCCAGCTGTCACTTCAGAAGGGTGCAGGTCTCCCGTGTCCTACCTGCCAGCCCTCTCAGGATATCTCAGATTTGCAGGACACAGAATTAAGCCTACCATGTCAAATATAAAACAACTGGGCTACATTCAGCAGATTTTATGTTATTTTTTACAAGGCTTCAGCAGCGAGCAATTACAGCAACATGTAAATCTGCTCAGGTAAATTCTTACATTTGGAAGCTCATCTGAGACTTAACCAAAGAATTCCATGCTTACCCTTGCTCTTTTTGCATCTTATCCAGTTACTTTTGTTGTGATTTTAAAAATCGCTTTCCTGATGCCAAACTCTCTATATGACCTATTAAAACTTTAGCCTAATTCATACAAAATACATGCCAATATGTCTACACTAATCACAAAGCAAACACACAAATTTTGCTGATAAATCCAACTTTATTTTCTCATGTGCCAGATAGGTATTGAAACAGTGTTCACTGACACGCAGCGAAAAAAATATATTTGCAATATATTTGTAATCTTTTTCATTGCCGAAGTCAATAAGCTCTGACCAAAATTACTATGGCTAATTCTGCTTTTTCTCTTTCAATCATTGAAGTGTAAAATAGAGGGATTTTGGCTAGTATTAAGTGTTAATTCCAACAGAAGTTCAAATTTAGTGTTCCTAGGGAACCTCTATGTTGTTATAGGTGAAGAAAACCATAAAGCAACAGGTGACTTGAATTGTTTGACTGATTTTGGTTATTGCATGAAGTGAAAGTACAGTACTGCAGTTTCATTTAATAGCTAAAGTTATAAATTTCAAAATATCCATAGAGGTGAGGTATACAAAATTTTCTGAAAGACACTTTTCCTTAAAAAAAATTTCAGCCAAGCGGAAGATGGTTTTCTACTGTTCCTATATTTCTTCTCTCCATTTGTGACACCCTACTTATCATCACCCCTTAGAACAGAAATACCCACCAGCTGCAGGTAATGTAAAAAACTTCAGATGGCCAGCTCAAATAATAGACTACTCATGGCCATTTACAGATTAGCAACTTGAGCACATATCACATTTATTGATTTGTAAATTGTGTTTCTATTAACTTGTTTACGCACCCAAATTTTACAACCTCCAACACAGATCAGAAATGTTTGCACACAGGAATTTCTGAAGTAAGTTGTGCTGTTAGATTGACTCATAGTATTTTACCATTTTTGACTGTCATTAGAATTCTGCAATTAGAAAAGCAATCAAATAATATTCTGACAAAAATCTGCAGCTGCCGCTATGCCCTCCATGACAGAAATATTTTGCTATACATTGAAATATCCATCATCATCAGATGTATTCTGGGACTGCATGTAGTCTCTCCGAACAAAAGGCAGTGTAGAGATAAATGGAGACAATGTAAGAAGACAACTTACTGAATATTACAAGAAATAACAGAGTTGCTGTAGCACAAAGAGAAGCAACTGATCTAGTACAATTAGAATTTTGGAAGTCCCGTTTTCCACCAGAGTATTCTACGGTGAATCAACAAGTGCCTTCTGGGCAGAGCATAACTATAGACAGGAACTTCAGATGAGTCCTCAATGAAACCTTTGCCTCCAGGACACACGAATGGGATGCGGGGAGCAGGAGGAATCCACCGCTACCAGAGGGCAGGGTGGATCTCCTGTCAGCAACAGAGACCTCCAACCTTCTCAAAAAACGAGACAGCTACCAATAAAAGCTGTCATCGTGGCTAAGAGAATGTGAGAACACCAGCAAAACAGCTTTATGAAGTAAGTCAAGATTTGGTGGTAAAATCAAATTCCTAACCAAAGCAAAACTTCGCTTTTGTTTTTAAATATTTGTATCAACTTCAGTCACAAAGAATGGAGAAAGAACAACTAAGCCTTCGAATGGCTTAGGGAGCCAAATGAGCCAAACGGCTGCTGCCTCCAGTCCGACACAGATCATCCTGCTTCACCTTGGGAATGCAGTACCTGACTGCAAGAACAGGGTATCCACAAAGTTCATTCTCTGTAATGCCAACAGCTTAAGCTGTTTCACACAGGATATTTGCTTTGTGGACTCCTGTAGGATTAACCATGTCATTACAGTGACTTCACCCACTGCAGATCGACGAGTAGCAGTAAGAGATGAGGGATCTGTGACTGGTAAATGCATGTAAGGAACCAGAACTACTACTAAGGAACCAGTCATTCCAGGACTAGCAACGTAAGACTATGAGCATCTCGCCCAACTCTGCCTACTGCCGATGTCGGTAGAGCTGCTGGGTAGGTAGGCTTACAGCAAATTTCCCATTCCACCTATGGTATGAGAAAGGGATGAGACAAGAACGCTGAATGTAAACCTCTTCTAAGATACAAGATGTAGTTGTCCTGCTATCTTGAGAAGTGAAAGGGTTGTGCAGAGCGTAATCACAAAAAAAAAAAAAAAAAGTATCACACTGGACCTAGTCCTTAACGTCCTCTTTCTGATTCTGAAAACTGTGTCCTTAAAAAGGCCATGTTCTTCAGAGATAAACACCAGAATTCAGAGATAAACACCAGAAAGCTGAGCGTAGATATACCCTCTGGTTTTGATGT
>JANXJC010000005.1:29039085-29056447 GCA_027564655.1 Leptodon cayanensis
TTCTTCAGAGATAAACACCAGAATTCAGAGATAAACACCAGAAAGCTGAGCGTAGATATACCCTCTGGTTTTGATGTATTTGCAGCTCTTCTACAGCCCGATTAACTCTTTCTACAAGGTAAAGATCTTGCTTTGCCTCTTGCTGAAGAACACTAACGTGATATTCCTTATGATGCCCAGAGGTGCGCACCAAAGGGATGCACAGATTCTGCAAACTGCCTGAGCTCCAGAAGAACAAATTTCTCATTGAGAATAAGGACCCTGAGCTTAGAGGCACTCCCAAGTGGCTTTTCCAGCCTTTTAATGAGGTAAATCAAACTACCAGGAATAGCAAGGGAAATATGAAAATATCTCTGCTGCAGGGACCTTTTGGATCTTTTCACTGTACCAGAGGATAACCTTAGTAAGACCTATCCGAAAAACATTCAGAGTTCCCATTTACATCTAAAGACTCCTCCTATATGCTATACAAAGAGCAGAAATACAATTTCCCAGAGACAGAGTCTAAAGGAAACAAAAACAGAAGAAAGACAGAAGCAATGATTCAACATGCTATCAGCAGGCAATCAGCATGCAGGCACATTATTATTTCTTAGTAACAGTTAATTTCCTTATATGTTTGCTTTAGTCTTCAAAGAAAAAAAAAGTAGGCATGTAATTGAAATGCTCAGTAGCTTTTCCAATATTCTTTTTATAAATCAAAAACATTTTATGTATATGGATATATTTGGCATTTTCACTTCCATTTTTTTCTTGTTACTACTGTAAGAGTAGTGAAAGCATTCATTACTTATATTCAGCTTTTGCCTCTTTCAGTTCCTTAATAATCAGGTTTCTAATAATTCTTTCCTATTCAAATACTGTTACAATATTTATACATTTCTTTTATAGAGATGTTATTGTTCCTTTCTGTAACTGTTTTTAAAAACTTATATTTGAAAACAAACAAAATAACACCTAAAGCCTGTCAAACAAATCAAGAATATTTCTGCTAAAATGCAAACATTCAGTAATTTTGAGGGAGATTTTCCCCCACATGCTATGATTTTTCTATGACTTTGAACATGATGTTTTAAAATATTCCATTTATATGACACTTTTACACTATACTGTCACAAAATTACAATCTAAGCTATCACAAATATTGCTCACCAGCATAACCACAAACACAAGTCGAGTGACAAATGCTGCGTTCACCCATGATCAAACACTATATACTAATACACTTGTGATTTTTTAGTTATTTTCAATGAAGATAAAATTGAAAAAAATATATATTTTATACCTAAATATATGACATACCACCAAGCTCTCCAGTTTTGCATATTTTCATGGTTGAAGAATAAACTCCAGAAAATATTAACCACCCACAGAGATCACCTTGACATGCTTTTGCTGCAGAAAATAGAACATTATACAAACTACTGAAGCCTGAAGCATACTCAAAACATCACATCCTATTTGTAAAAAGCACAGAAAGAATAATGGGATCAGTAAGAACATTTAAAAAGTAATGTGTTATATTCATTTTTAAGTCTAGAAAAAAAAAAGAGGTTTCTCAAAAAGCAGGCATACTTACTTTGCAACATGATCAGACTATGCTGAACATATCTGCTGGATTAATTCTGCTTAGTTTTACCCACACAATCTCAAAGACATTGAAGAGTAAAATTAAGTCATACCCACAAAAAATATGCATGCCTAACACAAATACCAGAGGACAAGCTAGTGGACGACCAATGCCCTTATATGAAAAACTGGCAATCGCATCACAATTTCCCAAATCCATATTTGAAAGAAGTCTAGTATTATATTTAACTTACTTTGAAAAACAATGACATTTGTAAAAGCCTTAACCTAAAAATTACAGTACTTCCAACTATGACCGTTCTTGAATTCAGAGAAATCAGTGTGAATGTTCAGTATGTACTTCTCCCTCACAGCTTCCTGCAAACTGCCACAGGACTTCTGGCCATAAAGGAAGGGTTGTGCAAGTTAAATCCAGTTACAATTTTAAATAAAATTTTTAAAAAGGAATTGCAAAGAAAAATACCATATTACAGCTGTGATAGTAAAAATCAACCTTAGTGACTCAGGAGAACCTTTCCAGTCCTAAATTCCAAGGCCAATACACAAATTCACACAAATTCAGGTTGAATATTAGCATGTATAGAGAAAGGACAGATAATGTAATACAATTACAATGAGGATAAATAATAACATTGTCTAATAACAAGATTCATATATGAAGATCCTTTATTTGTCATTACTTGTGCTTCACTCCATATAGAGAAGGAAAAATATGTATTATTAAAGTATACTGAATGTTCTACTAAACCTATTTAATCTCTTAATTGCTCTGAGTCCTCAATAAAGAGGACAACACAAAGGAAAAAGAAATTGTACCTGTGAAAAAATAAGTATGCTACATATAGGCATGTTTCTTTTAAAGGAAATATGATTCCACAAGAAGGAAAACAATCTATTTTCCTAGCAGTAAATAAAATTGAAGCACAAAACCATGGAAAAGCCTCACTAATTCACGTAGTATATTCACTGGAGAGTCATCAGACTTTGTTTTCTACTACAGAAAGTACTGAGATACTGAAGAACTTGATGGTCTTCAGCAATTTTTCTTGGGACACTCCAAAAAGTATATTAAATTAGACTAGCGAGAAATGTCAAAAGGATTTCTGATACTCTTATCCCAATATGGTCCTTCTATGCTGGTGAAAAAAAGAGAGGGAAGGAAACAGAGAGAAGGGGAGGAAGATGAGAGAGGAAGAAGGGAAGGGAGAGAAGGGGCAGGGGAAGAGAGAGACACAAATATCCCTCATAGATTTCAGCTCACTTAAAACTTCGCTAAGCTCAAAGTCTCATACGACCTTCACTAAATACAGTGGTATGAAGACATTTCCTTCGGTCCATTATAAAATAGCTCATCATCGGGCAACGGGAGAACTTAAGGATTTGGCACTCAAAATGGCACTACTGAAGAGCATATTGGTTGGACACTTCCTAAGCTTCAGTTTTCTCCCTTCACAGTTTTCGTGCCAGAACAAGCTCCTTTCAATTTCTGAAACAGTTCACACTTTCACTGGTTTGGAAAGAATTACAGGTTTCAAGTTAGCACCATTACCATTGTCTCTGTCTATCCACATCACCTCTTTCGAAGCGCCTACTGTTCTTCCTACACCTGGGGAGTAAGAACAGAATCTTCAAAATCTGTAAGCTGCTGTGGTGGAGGGAAGGAGAGGACTGGCATGGAAGGAGCTAACAGGATATTCAGGGAGAAGCCAGATGAATTTCTGCAAGTTACACGATGCATTTGTACAGAAATTGGTAGATTTAAGTTGCTGTGCTAGAAAACAATTGTTTCACTATATGTTTCACGCAACATTGGTTTACGTGTTGTGATGCATCGTTAGTCTAGGCATCAAAACTGCGGTTTTCCAAATCACTAAAGCTTCAAGCAGGTGAACTATAATCACACCAGCTTTTAGGCTCATCCTTTTTTTTTTTTTTTTTTTTTTTCCTGTGATCTGTTTTATTCCCGGGACTATCACTCTGCACTACCATGCTGTAGAAGTCAGCAGAGCTCACAAGTTTGATCTAGGACTCTGACAGGAACAGGCTGGGTACTCCAGTCACATACTCTTGCCTGCCCATTTCCTTCCAGTCCTTCCTTAGAGGAGCAAAATAAGTCTATTATATTTCTCCCACTACACCCAAAAATTCAGTGCGTTCTTACTTCTGCAACTGGTGTCTTGAGTGGAAAGTAGCAACAATGACGGACCAAGGAGAGTGGGAAGAGTGGCAGGAATAGGAGCAGAACATAAAGACCTCTCATAAATAGCTCTGATGAAGTAAAAATCACAGCTATGCCAAATGCTACTGCCCCACAAAAGGTCTGTATCCCCGAGGTCAGCATACTGTGCTGCACACTGGTTACATGAACTAGAGTATCCACTGAGCTGCAGAAAGCCAGACTTGACCAAGCATGATTACTGCAGTATCTTCTCGTACCCAAGGAATGCTAAAATTCTCTGAGACCAATTTCAAATTATAAGAAAAAGTGTCTCAGATGCATGGTATTTTCTAAACTTTTGTTGGACTGTTTTTTGCCTTTCCTTTCTTCTCTCATGAAGTAACTCACCACAATGATTCTCAGGATCCTTTCAAAAAACTGAACTCAACATATTTCATAATTCCACAGGATTTCACAATAATCAGGTGATTTTTTTAGTAAGTAATTTTGTCTGTCATTTTCAGTGAAAGCAAAAAACTATCTTTCAGAATGACAAATGAAGCAAAATAATGTAAAAACTTAAGAAATTTCATAAACACATTCTGTCAGTAATATCTACTACTGGTAGAGTTTACAGTGAGAGAAAAAGGAACCGTTCAGAGCAGGTCCTTATAAATTCCAATTACGTTTGTGGTTTTTGGACTATATCTCATACATTTTGGCAAAGCTTCACTCACCATGTAGATTTCCAAAGTAATGTACTGAGTGAAACAGGTGTATGAATTGTTTCATGAAGTAAAATTCTATGAGCAATTAGCTGCTGAAGTGTCATCAGTCAGATACTGAGAGCTCTTTCACGTGCATTGTCACCGCACTCTTAGCAAATCCTCAACGTAGTCATTAGGGAGGAAGAAAATTGAGACTTATCTCAACAGAAGAGGCACACAAAGCATTTAGAAAAAGCTGCACACAAAACGTGGTGCAACATGAGTTCAATTATCTCCTTATGCTACAATATGAGCATGCAGGACGTGAAAATAGAAGGGAAATAGTACAAGTACTAAAATGCATTCTGCACAATGTAGAGAGCAGTTAGGTAAAGGGCATAATAAACCATATCTGAGCACTGTAGTGAAAAAAAAAAAAAGCTAAATACAACAAGGTGTGAGAGTGAGGCACCCAAGGGCACCACGGCCTGGAAAGCAGTTTTGTTTGGAGGATTATATTGGACCTCAGACCAAGATCCTTTATTGGCATAAAACAGCAAAAAATCTGTTAACTTTTCAAAGTTTTTTTTAGAATTCTGGTGCTCACTTTATTTTATTTAACATATTGAAATAAAGACACTTGAATTCAAGTCTTCCTTTTACCATATTTATATATCAACAGTCCATAAACACTAATGTTATTTATCGATATTTGAACATTTTGACGGCAATTCAAAACTTTTGTAAATTATGACGAAAAGCCAGATGCCAGAATCACACCCAGTCACTCCCTAGTGCTATTCAAACAGTGGTAATTACATTCTGTTTTCTTAGGTCCTTATATTGTGAAAGCAGCACGCAGTACAAGTAGATCAGAGGTCTAAGTACATAAGACACAAGGGTTCAGTCTCAGCTGGGCGTTACACTTGGTGCCCATTTACACACTAAGAACATTAATTTGGGTGGAAAAAATAAGGCTAACCTGCAATCAAAACCTAGCAGAGATTGCTCAGATTCTCAGTATAGCTGTTCTTTTTTCAGTAACAATCGATCTCGCTGTTCAACACTGTCCAGGTACAGCTCAGCAGAGTATTTATGGACATGTGCAGCATCTTTTTGGAACTGGTACAAAATTTAAATAGAAATTATAGGCTCACACTTCTGAAATATTTAAGTCAGACCCAGCATCTGAAAAAAATACTACAGCAAGGTTTTCATGTACTGGGGCATGGGGACAGCGGTTTAGTTCTACACGTCATTTCCTGCTGTTTTCCAAGTACAGCCAGGGAGAATTTCTATAAATTTCTGTGGAAAACTCCCGCTTTATAACTAAGTAGACAATACGAATCGATACAAACATTTTATTGGCCAAGTTTGCAAAAATGTCAAGTGTTCGTTCTCAAGCAATAATCCCAGCATAGCTAAAATCATGTTGAAATGATGATATGCAAAGCTGTTTTTCAATTCTTTACAAGATAATCAAAGCTCCATTTACATTCACGAATATTGATCAGCATGAACTAGGATCATCGGTCCAGTTTAAAATGACATCTGACTAAAAGTGCCTCTAGTGGCTCTAGTAATCTTACGTTGAATCTCTGTCACCCTAATCTAAAGACGCCTGCAACATATCCAGAACCAGGTCAGGCCAATTTAGGTCCCCAAATGATGTTAAGCAACAGAAGCCTCCAAGCAGTCTGTGGAGGAAAAGACAAAGACATTTCTAAAGAGCCTGAAGAGATTTACTCCAGAACCCTACAGTTGTCTGAAGTGCTTGCTGAAGGAGCCCGTCTCTCCAGGGACTATTAACAGATTTCATGTATACTAGCCTGCTAGCGTAGGCACCTAGAATAAGGCTGTGAGAATAAACTATTTTTCCTTGTAAATACACACTTTGTAATAGAAAGAACTGAAGTTGTGTTTTCTTTTAAAAACTGGAGAAGGCAATAAAATACTTCCTTCACATCTCTGTTAATGTGAGACTTTTGATCTTTACACTTCTGTCCTGTGGTATCTTTATTTAAAAAAAAAAAAAAAAAAAAGAAAAAAAAACCAAACCAAAAACAAACCACAGAAAATGATCTTCACATAACAAGCAATGTGTTTACTGCTTCCAGCACAGAAAACCATCTGCTTATTATCTCTGATAGTATGAGCTTTTGCTTTATTCTCTGCTAGGCCATCACAACATAGTGTCAGCAGTGCTGCTCATAGGTGTACCCAGAACCGCACATGATAATGCAGAATGAATTTTACACTAGTGAAGACTATATCAATGCCACCTTTAGAAAACTCTCCAACAAGTGGCAATGGCAGGGCAGAAAGAAGGCCGAAAGATTAGTATCTACACTGCCCCGTTTTTGCACAGTTTGCCCAGCATTTACAAATACCCGGCTTGCTAGCTTGATCACGGATTTTATTTAGTAGTCCTGCATTGAAACTCTCTTGCAGTATTCAAGGATCTCCATTAGGGTATGTCCTCCCCGTCAAATACCTCCATAAAAGCAGATATATTAAAAATACAGGTCTCCCATGCACATCTGATAACTCAGCTACTTAAACAGATGTTCTGGTATTCAGCACCAAACCAGATAAAACACGTTTTGCATCTGCACTACAAACCTCACATCTGGTACATCAACAAATACATTTGGGTAACCAGTAATGCTTTCATCAGCCTAGCTTAAAACAGTATCTGACTAAAAACGCCTCCTGCAAAATTTTGGGTTGAATCTCCATAGTCTTAATCTTCACGTACCTGCAACACATCCCTACAAAGTCAGTTCAATTAATCAGGACTTGACATACCATTAGACTCTAACCAAAGACATTAAAAATGCAGATGTCAGCTTTTCAAATAATATCTGGTAAAGAACAATATGAAATATTTACAGCTTTACACAGCTCTTCAAAAATGTCTGTTTTCCCCAACACATCAGTCACTTCTGATCACTCTGTCAATGTAACTTCATCATGGCACACTGCACTGACATATAGCTTTAAGTTACAGTGGAAATTTGTTTGATAAGTCTTCTAAAAATGCGGAGATTTTTTCATCAGTTTTAAATAGACAACATACAGGTGTTCATAGGTATCTTAGATTCTTTGGGGATTTTGTTTTACTCCAAGGTATTTAATTTAAAAATGTTATTATACAGAAAACATATAGCTACAAATAACTACAGAAAAGATATTACAATAACCCCTAAAAACTTCAAAATTGAATTAAAATATTTACATTTACTTTTGCAGTTTTACAGAAAATAAGCTATTCAAAAAGGTAACCCACAAATGTGGGGGGAAGCAGGGCTCCGTCCTATTGTCAGCAGTGCTGCTACAAACTCTTCTTAGGGCCAAAGGAACACAGGTCCTATGGCAAAATTATGTATTGTTCAAGGATTCTGAAGACTGGTCAAATCAGAGATCTTTAGAGATATGGCAAAAAAAGCAACTGCAGGAATTAAAAAAAAAATTAACAAAAAGGAGGTGAGCTTAACGAAGACAGGAAAACACAACTGAAAACTGACTGATGGCACACATCATTTGTCATCCGAATGACAATCAGTTTCTCTTCAAAGAGAATAAAGAAAAGAGGTGAGGATGTAAAAAGCAGTATTAGTATGGCGTGCTGGGGAAAACAGAGCTAGAGAAAAAGACTAATGGTACAAAAGCACTTTCAAGGGTATCAATGTATGGAGAACAGACTAACAACTAAAAGCATTTAAAAAAAAAACCCAAAATTAAAAATAAGGACTAAATGGAATTATTTTTTTTTTACATTTTTTTTCTTACAGTTTTGTGATTTTTACCTGTTCTGAGATATTACAAGGAGGTCATATTTTCAGACTTGAAAAACTGAATAAAACAGATAGGGGTAATTACCACCTCAGTGTTACAGGTGATAAGAGTTACAGCTTCTAACACTTCCTCCTGCTCTCCATGCCATACCTGGCCAGGGACCTGAAAGACATCCCCACAGCTGTGTGAGCCTTCAGTTAGGTAAAGCCCAGCTGACTGAGGCTACAGACTTCAGTAACATCAGCAAATACCCACAACCAGACCCATCACCAGCAAAAACTATGTGCAAAAAAAAAATCTGATAAAAACGTCTGAATTATAAGTAGATGTGGATGCATGCCCACAACTCCCACTTCAAAACACTGGTGCAATGTTTGGACTTAGCTGCCTGTAGCTATTCAGACAGTATTGGTGGAGGAGCAATCTGAAGCTTTCCTATACAGCAAAGTTACTCCCTAGCTGATGGCCTTTTTCAGGATCAAAACTTGTCCGCCCCTATAACACTCCCCCTGTAACCTACGCTTTAAAGCTACGCCTCTATAAACCTTCAACCCTGGAAGGGGCTATCTCACCCTCCCATACACCCACCTTTCAACTGCACCTATATGACAGACAGTAGACTTACTATCTCATACTCTACATATCACTGCCTTTGATCAATCTCCTTTTTAATCATGCAGAGGTTCAGTCTTCTTTTTTTTTTTTGGCTATCAGCAGGCAATTCACGCAGTATCAAAACTGATAAAGAGTCATAAATGAGCTATTTTGTGACTCTTCCAGAGTAAGACTTCTGATGACATCTTATTGTTGCTGACAAGAGCCTTAGTATTCCACACTGAACTTGGCCCTCAATTCAGCCACTATCTTGCGCTGAGCCTCCACATTACTTGCAACTGCATAATAAATGAAGCTGATCAGAGCCTTCAAGACAATATTTTTCTAGAGATATAGAAAAGATTATAGGAGGGGGAAAATATAACAATACAGAAAAAGCAGGGAAGAAATGAACAGAGGAGCAAGGGAACATAGGTACTCAAGGCAGGTAAGCTTTTCACAGGTATTTCAGCTGGATAGCAACTTCAAGCAATATAGTTTTATAAGTGTTTATTAAAAAAAGAAAGGAAAGAAAAAAGCTTCAGGAAAATAAATACAGTAGGGACTCCGAGTAAGGCAAATCAGAATGCTGCTTGGGGTCTTTATACTTCAAGTCCAAAGGGTCTTTTTTTATTTTCTGTATGAAAAACAGAAAAGAAAGTGAAATAAATAAATAAAGCCTTCCAGTTTTAAGCACACACACACACATTCACTCTCACATAATTTCAGAAGGGACTGAACTTCAGTCTACAGTTATTAATCCTCCAATCTTACTGTGAGTCTGCATCACAGCTGTTTTACTTAGCTCCCCATATATTCCTCTTTGCTACAAAAACAGCTCAAGTTTTCTCATTGCTGAGCATGCCTGTAACAAAATATTTTAAGACAGAATCTTCTAAATACGCCATTTGATTTTTTTTAGTACATTCAGTAAGTTTTGAACAGGAAATTTCAAATTTCTCCCTTCATATAAACATCCAAATCTTTTTACTATTTCACAGACTCCTAGCTGGAGTTTTTTATTTAGTCAGTATGTTTATTAGAACAAATAATGACCGCAGACAGATTTTACGTTTCTGGACAAAGTCTGCATAACAGAGAAACAAATTAAGTAATGACTGCAGGGATGCATTTGCTAGTGTGCAGGTAAAGATTAAGAAAGAAATCAAAACTCATCAAAAATAATATTGAAAAAAAAACACCAAGGCAGACAAGTGATACGTTACAAAAATAAGACTGAGAATTCCCAGAAACAATTTTTGAGGTAAGACAAACATCTATGACATCTTAATTTAAAAGATTAATGAGAGTGAAAGGTAATGTAATTGCATATACTTAAGAGTTTAAAACTGAAATAGCTAAACAAAAGATCCTTCCAAAAATATATATGTAATGGAGGCCTTAGACACTCAGCTTCTGAAAACTCCTAGAACAAGGATTCTTCAGAGTAAGTTTGTTCCTGTTGAAGAATGTTGCAAGAGCGCAGAAGTACAGCTACTAAAGGACTATGGCCAAAAAAGGGAGAACTGCCAGTAATGAAATCAAAGAGCCCCCAGTTGGTAGACTTTTAAGCTACACGGATGAGGAAGAACATTTACTGAGCTTCGGAACGCATACTGCGTGCCACAAACAAAATGTGGATATAGTCAAAAGGGTTTTACTTCATAAAATGTACCTAATCTGTAATTTTTAAAGACAGACAGTTCTTCATGTGAGGGAAACACACTTACCAGATACAGAGATTTATTTAATAACCATTTTGACAATATACTTTAAAACTATTATCAAACAATAATATGTAATTAGCACATACTGGCTTGTCATAAAAATAACTGAGAACCAGATGGACCAACACATGATAGAATTCTCAACATTTAACCTCCGACCACAGCCAAATTTAGAATCAGCAAATGTCCAAAGCTCTTCTTAGTTCGTGAGTATGTGATGACCTCCATAAAATGAGCAGATTGTGTTTCCCTTCGTACCAGACAGATGTTAGTAATAGGCGATATGCGAGTTACACGGAAGCATCTTGACCCTAAACATATCCAAATGCATTCATTTAGATTATGTCCTTACACATTAAACAACAACGAGCAGCAAAACTGGCCTCATACTGGCCACTAATGGTCCCAAGCACTGCCCTGCATCGCCTTTAGTGGCCTTGCCCAAGCCAGCACCACGCTACTTCGTTCTTCTGTCCCTCTGCCACCAGCCCTTTCTCCTTTTCTCTCCACTTCACCCCATGCCTACATCACCCCCCCGGCTCCAACCAGCTCAGAGGGAAAGAACGAGGGTCCCAACCCACAACCAAGGCCCGCAGATGTCTCCTTCTGCCCAGACAAGCGATGGAGCAGCATGGGGCAGCCATGAATTGCAACGGGCAGCAGGTCCTCGCTCGGCCGGCAGCACTGCCGTGTGTGCTGAGAGACAGGATCAGAGAGAGAGGAGTCCTGTCTGGGCAGACTCTGGTCCTCCAGGAAGATCAACTCAGCTGGGGAGAAGGAGGAGTTTTAGTAAAGGAGAAGGAGACCTTCACATGCAACCACAGTCCACTCTTCTGTATTACAACACCTGATACTATAGTGTTATAAAAAAATCTAGTGTCTTTGTCTATCACTGCTGGATGCTTACAGAGCAAAGACTCAATACAACCAGCACACCACAGTTACCCATCAACTGGGGACCTAATGAGAGCCAGATTCTCTCTTTTTGTGGAATAATGCTCTAGTCAACATGTAGAAAGCGCCAATTATTACGGTAATAGGATGACAGGGAAGTTGAAAGTATTGCATGGCAGCAGACTAACACTAAAGAGAAGGCAGCTTTCCCACTCTTCACGATTCCTCAACAGCAGAGAGCAAGTTTCAGCCAGTTAAAGAAATCTGAAGAACAAGAAGAGTTGCCGATGACATACGCTCAGTTGAACAAAACTCTACAAAGTTAAAAAACCCGTAGTTTGAAAACATCCAGAGTTATACTGAGAAGGCAAAGGAACCGTTTCAGTACCTCTGTCTGAGCTTAAGGACAGGAAAGTGCAGCAAAGGTGCGTATAAGCATAGGTAAACACACTGCTCTTGGACAGCATTAACTGTTTTAATGACAAAGAAGTCTCTTGGAAAGTATTCCTTTTCTGCAAGTGACATCTCTCAGATGGTTAAAGCAAATACGAAGTAAATAGAAATACATACAAATAAGAGAATAATCTATACTTCTAGGAAGTTTCTCCCATAAATGACATGCCTCAGTCTGCCTGCTTATGGCTAATTGTTTTGGTTTTTTAATAAACACCTGACTGGAAATCTTTGCAAGTATTTGCAGTAAGCAGATGCAGTATATGAAAGCACTATGGTAAGAATACGTGCACATGTATGAAAAATATCATTAAAACAAAAATAAGTGAAGTTGAGACAATTTGGTACTGGAAGTATATGACATGTCTGAAAAGTCAGAAATATAATTTGATCTACAACCACAGATAGGTTCATTACTTCCCACATTCAGGACAGGATGCTGTCTTTAAAAAAGCTTAATTAAACCTGTACTATTTTTATTTTATTTTACTAATCTTTCTTTATTGCTGGAGAGAACACTGAATCCCACCCTCCTCAGGACTCGCATGTCTTTGAATGTTACACCTCTGTAGCTTCACTCCAACTGTGCTAGAAATTATTTTCAGCTGGCCCAGAGGCACTGTCGAATGCTCTGCGTTGCCATGGGCAAGACCAATATTTGATAGCTAACTTAGGATTCCTGCTGCCTGAACTGGTAGAGAGCAAGCATGTGGTAGAAGTGATGAGCTTGTTCTCCTGAGGGTAGGGTGCCAGCTGCACTATAAAAGAGATAGTGTGGAATTAATAGTGGCCTCACAGGCAGGCTGTATATTTTGCCTTTCAACAGAAAAATTCATGCCTTGATACAAGCTAGAATGGAAGAACGAAGACTCAGAATGCAGAAAAGACAACTGCTACCTTGCCAAATGAATTTATTTCAGTTTTGTGTACTTCAGTCTCACTATTGCAGGATGATTTTCAGATGCTTTAAAGGATAATTTGTATCTAAATAAGCCTATAATCTAATGACAAACTACTACAGAACCGCTACAGAAAAGTAAAGAAGATAACAGAAGCAAATTCTGTATATGGACACTTTTGATCGATGCATACAAGAAGGCAGAAGTGGGCTTATGAGAAGGATGCATAAGCAAATGCAGCAGAAGCTTTTTTGATGAGCTCATGAGGATCCCTCATGGGTACAAAGCTGTGGAAAACAAAATGTAACTGAAGAGAGAAACTGTCTCCAAATATGTGGACAAGTCTGGAAGAACTGGCAAAGCAGAATGAACAGGCTTGACATAAAACTTGATGATAGAAAAAAAACCACAAATAACAAAGTTCAAAGATCAATTTCCTGAGTTTTTGAACCTAACAAAACAAACTGACTTTCTCAAAGAAAATCAATGTAGCACTGATACTTCATTTGGTTCCACTGACATTTTCCACCCCCTCACAACCTATTACTGGACTGCTCACCACATTTGGAAGGCACCCATGTAAAGCTTTGTGAGTAACTTAAATTTGAGGCAAGAGGCCTTGAGAAAAATATAAAATGGGAAGGGATATGAAAATGCAAGCAGACTAGAAGAAGGAATTCACTGACTACATTTTGCTTTAAGGGAGGCAACATCTGATTAGCAAACGTACAAAAAAAAGAACAAATGAATGAAATGGCAAAAGTTAGGACAGAGGCAAGAAGGTCTGAGTAAAAAATTTAACAGGAGGATCAAAGGAAAAAATGGATCTGTACGGTATTAAAAAAAGAAGGTGCAAAAGCTGGTTCTGGTCAGGAAGTATGAAGCATGAGAAAACTAAGAGTAAAATATAAACCTGAGTCACTGAATCAGAGTGACAAGAAGGATAATGTTACTGTCATTTGTGATAGAAAAGGAGAGAAGTGGATAGAGTTCTGTTTTGAAATTATAAGATAATTAAAAGACATCACGTTAGAGATCCAGCCTGAGACACAGGATTAGATGGAAGGAGCAATAACATTGGTAGAAAGACAGATTTACAAGTCATCTGTATAGCCATAATGATAAAAGCAATTCAAGTGGCTAACTCACCTGGAAGCAGCATAAAATGTAACAACACCACCACCACCACCCCCCCCCCCCACAAAAAAAAAACCAACAAAAAACAACCAAAACACCACACCCACAACCAAAAAACCCACAAGTCCAAGGACACAGTCTTGGCAAATTCCATGACAAAGTATGAAAGAGGGAAAGCAGATACACTGAAAAAGGCACTGAAGTCATAGGTAAGAGAAGAACAAACAGAATATTACCTCAAAGTGACCGTGAAGGTATTAAAATACCATTAAATCACACAAAACTAGCAACATGATATGTCAGAGATAGAACTGCACTAACAACTGAACACAAGTAAAGCCATTGAGACTACTAGCAGTTTTCCCACGACACAGTAAAGCAGTACACACAAACGCAAATAAATAAACATTAGACATCATCCAAATACAACTCCACTGCGCACAAGGAGATGGAACATGACCAGTAGATCAGTGGCCTTAACACTGATGGTGGTGGTGGTGATTCTCCTCTAGGCTCAAATGCTGCACTGAGCATCAGTATCAGTAGATGAACTGTAAGAATCAAAGATTATGTCTGCTCCTTTAGTTTTTATTTTCTGTTTTATGATGAAATTTGCATAGAGCATAATTCTGCATGTTGAAGTTTGGAGTTGTCCCACTTGCTCTTCCCACTAAAGTTAATGCTCCAGATCAGCTGTGGGATCCTAAAGATGCATCACATGGAAACCTAGTTTAAACAGTCTACAGAATATGCTACCTTGTCTCTAGATGTATAAATATTCCAAATTTATTATTTGGAACAAGCATGAATAAAATGTTATTTACTCCTTCTGCCTGCCCTTAAAAACCGTTAAAGATTTGCAGGGAAAACTCGCAAAACTTAAATAATCTTCAATATTTTAACCCATGACTGTTTTTAGGCTGTACTTAAGGAAGCTATAGGGTTTTTTCATCTCTAAAAAACACTCTTTAGAAACCCAATTCACCTGTCTTTTCAAAACATGAAGATTATCTAATGAAAACACTTCAGGAGTTACACCACAGATGCTATACTAATGACCCACCTTCAGAGTGCAATCTTCTCTGTGACCCAGGGAAGACGCAGTGTCCAGAATGGAAGTAATCCATTCTTTTTATTGTTGAAATGAGCTTGGTGTATGTGAAAGATCTCAGAGTAAGAAAACTAGGAAACAAAATAATCCATTACTTATTCACAAAACCTGTGCAGCAGGGCTGAGGCAATAGAAGCTCCGAATTCGTCTCATTTATGGCTGGCTAAGCCAGTTCACACCTTAGCTTCCCTGCTAAAAGAGGTAACAATGGCATAAATTAATGGTAGATTACTGGTATGTGGATATACTGATGAAACTTTAAGAGTTTGACACCTTCTGCTTTAAGTCATTCCTGAGAACTGCAGAAGGGATGAGCTGATCATCAAATAGTTTCAAGCTGAGATCTCAAGAAAGGAAACCACTGGCATAGCCATAACTTCTCTTACAGGTGGCTTCTCTATAGTTTTGAGCAAACCTGAAAGTGAAGAGCTTTTAGGAGGAGCTTTGAGGGAACACGGAACATGAGATTATGCATCATGAATTAACAAATTCCTGAAACTGTTGATCAAGTTCCCTCTCAGATTTGCTTTAAAATCCTCTGGTTACAACAGAATTCTAATATTCTTCAACAAGGAATAAGAAGGTCAAATCAGGATCTCCTACAGAAACTGACTTCATGCTTTCCTTTCAGTATTTTTATTACTGACTTGAAAGCAAGTATGAAGATGAAAAAAGTGCGGGACAGACAAGTAAGGCAGAATGACAAATACAGATGTTGGCAAGAAGGTCAGACAGGGCAGCACTTCTCAGTCCCTGCCACATGCATTGCCAGAGAGATGGTGCAAAGAGCAAACAAAGTATGAACCATCCATCCCTCAGAAATCCAACGCTGGCACAAACAATTTTCAGTTGGTTGTGCTAAGAAGTGAAATCAAGACAGAAGTCACAGCTGATTACTTAGTAAACTGGATCCGGTCTAATAAAACTAATCTTAAGAGAGCCAGAAGCTATTTTAAAGGTCAAATTTCTACAAATGAAGAATGTGCACGTGCTACAACACAAGTGGGTGTGACAAAAAGAGAGGATTGCAGGTTAACAGTCCATTTATTTACTTAAGCAAGCAAGCAGATAAGGCAAAGTTGTGGCAAAAGACATAGCATAATTCTTATTTGAAGCCAATCCTTCCGCAGCAATCCTTCAAATCTGGCCTGTGGGATGGACTACAGGATCAGGGGGTGTTTTCTTCCTTAACACTCCAGCATCAGAAGGGATTTATAGTATGCCTTCTTCACCAGTGTGCTTGAGAAACTGCACAGAAACTACTTGCTCAATTTAGAACACAAATTAAAAAAAAAAAAATCATAAGAACCACAGGCTTTTATCTGTGCCTACAAATTAAAGAAACATATCCATCTACATTTATACAGCTTATAAATGGCACACAGAAAGAGTTGAGAAACTATCTTAGCAAGACCTATATACGTCAAACTGTCTTCCCTTTACAGGAACTTCCACGTTTCAGGAAAGGTGAGTGAATGCCCCGGAGTAAAGGGCCCACTTCCACGAGCAGGACCCGTGCCTCACCGATGATTCTGAGCAGAGCACAGTATTTGTAATGCTGTACAAGGACTACAAGCCGCCTGCATCAACACAGCCCTTCTGCTAGCAGACCAAGGAGAGTCAGGACTGCGGGAAGTGCACATCAGCAGCCTGACACTGTAATTACTATGGGAGGAAAAAAGCCCATTGAAGTGGTGCTACTTCTGAAAGGAATGCCAAAAGCACCAACCGTAGCTTTTTGGACATCAGGGAGCTTGCTTTGAACCTGAATATTGCTTCACTCACCAAAATCAAATCACAGACTTCAAGAAACTATCCGTTCACCTCAGAAACCTGACAATGTAAATGAGGTCTTGGTAAAGGTCCCTTTTTTCCAGTTCTCAGCAGACCAACTTATTATGCCCCTCCCTCCCCTGAGAATGTAAAGGAAATAACTGCCAAATCAAAGATCTTGTATAAAATCAGACGGAAGTCAAGCACACAAACACCGTATTTTACACAGGGTGTTTAGGAAGAACAGACTCACATGACTACAGATGCTTCTTTTTCCCAGTCGGTATACAATTCTTTTTCATAAAGCTCATCTGTAAACACAGGCTGACGTGCAGTACTTTGTAGACCTCCTCAGGATCATCCCGGTGATGCCAAGACATGGGCACAACAGGTAGATCAACTTGCAGTGCTCAGATCCCCACCACGCCCTCACCCAAGAGCAGCCTCACGGGTCACACAGATCACAGCCAGCACGGCTAACCCACCTGTATTGAGTTTGCATGGCAAGGTTTTGGTAGTGG
>JANXJC010000005.1:29057484-29085682 GCA_027564655.1 Leptodon cayanensis
GCCCTTTCACCAGCTTCCTTGCCCTCCTCTGGACGCATGCAAGGACCTGAACATCCTGCTTAAACGGTGGGGCCCAGAACTGCTCACAGCACTCGAGGTGAGGCCGCACCAATGCTGAATACAGCGGGATTATTACCCCTTTTGACCGGCTGAGTGAGCACTTCTGTAACCACAATAAATTATGGAAATAGAATTTGGAAAAATTTCCTGGACCCAGTACACTCAGTCAGGAATATTCCAATATTTTTCCCGTTTTCATGTATGCATCCCTGTTTTACTCCTTCACTTGAAGGCTGCAGTGAGGGAGCATTGGTTGGATGCTATCTTACATCTGTCGTGTTGGTATGTTCAGTGAAGCCACTGATCATTACTAAATTCATTTTCTGTTGGTTCTAACACATGTTTTTTGTCATATTTACAGCATGTTGAAAGTATTAAAAATTGGAAGTTCTTCTCATCCGAGCCGTGTCTGATGCAGACTGATATATTTTTTAAAGATCATTTTTGGTACAAATAACAAGTGGGATGCTGGGTAACCCAAGTTCACCCTGGTATGCCAAAGAGAGAAGGACCTGCCAAGCCACACTAAGAACAGAAATATTTTGTAACTGTTTTCAATTCTCCTCCCCCTCTACAATATTTTTACCGAACAAACTGAACTTCAGACAAACTGTTCTCAGTCTTTCAGTACTAACTTGAAGTAAGGTCAGCTAGTTTCATATGACATACTTAAACTTTTTGAAAAGTGCATGGGAAGGGCTATTTTCAATATTCAAAATACCATATGTGTGTAGCTGTAGCATCCACAGCTTCAAGAAAATGTGACAGGACTTTCATTAATATAATAAGATGGGAGCGTTGCTCTTAAATTTTGCTTAGGTTTTAACTTTTCCAGTTTTAAAGACCATTATTAAAATGTATTTATTCTTCAGTTATTTTTAATCATAATATTCAATTGAAGTTTGGGTCAAAATAAATAACCTGGCCCAAGGGCCTAATTTGCAGTGAGGTCCTATTTAAGAGTTTGCTGATAACCTCATGAAGAAATAATTAGAACATTTAAAGTGACAAATTAAAGCCAATGCAATTAGCAATAACCCTCATGATTACTTAATATTTTCTAAGTGCTTTTGAAAAAGCAATGACAGGATTTTATGCTACAAGATAAAATACTATTCATGTGGAGAAGTGAATTACATATGTTTACCATATTAAACAGGGCAAGAAAAAAATCAGATGGAGTAAAAGGACATTAATAAATTATCATTAGGGAGTATTACCAAAGTAAAATATCCACCCTGTCACTTGGTTCTGCCATGGTGGACTGTGAGTCCAGAACTTATGCTGCCAATGCACAGCCAAACTGAATCTCAATTTCCATCCTTAAAAGTAGTGTATGATCATTTGAACCAGTTTAGATTATAGCGTCTGGTCAGAGAAATGCATTTTAAATACCAGTTTTCATGCAGAATTCTGTGGAGTAAACCTTTTTCTGTAGAGCAAAATAAAACTGCAAGGGATTGAAGGAAAGTTTGGCCTTTGCCCCAAAGGCAAGCATGTACCAAAATTCTCTGAATTTTTTTTCCTCCTCTCTCACATAGTATTGTTCTTGGTTCTTCACTATTGTCAGAAATACCATAAAGCACAGTCTGAAAACAGCTCAGGGATCAACAACTGCGTAATACAGGTTCATGAACAGGTACACCTGCATTTACATATATAAGACTCCACTGAAAGAACTCAAATCATCCATAAACCTAAAATTTTTCAGTCATCCTTTGGTTTTCTTTCAATTTAAAATAGTTTTACAATGGGAAATTCCCTAAGAGTCAGTGCTACAGTGCTGCTTGGAGGAAAAAAAACCTGTTGTACTTGAAATCTGTGAAAAGATTTCCCATAAACCTCCAGGTCTGGAAATAAGAATAAACTCATTAAATGCAAATAAGACTACTGCCCAACTGAGAAACAACTCACTTCAGAAAACGATATATCCGTTTGACTAGTTAGAGACAGTAAATACTTTGTTCTTCTCACCAAATAATCAGTAATAATAAATATACTTGAAAAAAGTAAGCACAAGAAAACATACAAAAAGATTTGTAGTAGCAAACCAATTAGCGCTTTATGCAGTATCATTTGTATGTGGGATGTGAAACAAAGTACAAGTTCTATGCCTCTATGGAATATATGCAAAAAAGTCCCCAAACCCCAAGATCTTCCATCATAAATGCTTGACATATTAAAAGTGCAAATTTATACAAAAGATGACCCTTCCTAAACATTTTATAGTATCAAATGTAGTGTCCGGTTTCACATGTGGACTACAGGCTACCATATTCTGACCCAACGAACAGTGTACTTCGTACTCAAATGCAGATAATATTAAAGAAAGGTGTACAAGCAGGGACTTTTCCCCAACACAGAACAGAGCATACTCCTTTCCCTTTGCATAGCACAGATGCTCCTTCCATTCTCCCCACTCCTCTCCCTTCATATCCAACCCCACAGCAGAAAGTGAACATTTCTTCCTCTCTCCATGGGCACAAAAAGGCCAGTGTTGGTTTATACGTGACTATTCAGTCTGCATTCTCATCTGCTACTGAAACCCATTCCCTTAACATCTAGGACAGGTTTTCTTCATGTGGGATAGGAATACTGCAAAGGAAAAAAATCACCTTCAGGAAAAAAATCTGACGCACAGCTCAGCATTAAAATAGTAAACACTGGTTGTTTCAATGGTTTTCTCTTTTGCGCCATGAAGTCTTTACAGTGATTTGCTTCTGTTAATCGAGCTAAGAACATAAAATAAGTAGCGCTGACTATTGACGCTGTTGGACTGATGGAACCAAGACTCCAAAGAAATGAGGCACAGCCCACAGTAACACAGCACATCTCTGGCTGCTGAGACGCCTACTGCTGTCGCACGGTAAATTCTTCTCTCCTGCCTATACATACTCTTTTTCAAGTGTCTGAATGTTGGCAATACAGAATGTCTCAATCTGCCAGTTAATACTTATCACCAGGCAGTACTGATTGCTTAAGTCATTTGCAATTGAAATTTTGCTCATAAACAGCCTTTGCTTAGGGCCACCATGATTGCTTTTTGTTTTCTTAAAAATATTAGGAAAAACAGGCTTAAAGCAAAACAAAAGCATGTTTTGTTGCTTAGGAACCTGTTACGTGAAGTTTTAAACTCCGTCTCAAGTTATTTTAGATTGGTTGACCATTCTCCAGAGAAAAAAATCTGGCTAACAAGTCAGCAACAAACACTATATTCCTCTACGCCAAGTAAAATAAACGTTCATTATTCTCCACTGAAGAAGTAGCAACAACTGCAGCGTCTGCCACAAAAGCTTTGTAGATTCTGTAGTGTTCTCACCAACCGGAAAAAATGATTGTAGCAGTCACAACCTGGTCCGGAAAAAATATCCAAAAATAACTGAGGAGTTTCAGGAACTTTCATGGGCAGACCTTTAGCATCTCTGCTTCCTTCTTATTATTGCATGTAATGCTTTAAAAACAGCTAGGATGACACAATCTCAGGTATAGAAATATTTTCATATCAAAACCAGTCATCCTCGGATCACTGCTCCCACTAGCGGATTTGAGTCAAACGTTGTTTAGGCTGGACGAAAACCCTGTGTCCAAGGACAGGCGCACCACGGCCAGACGGACACGCATCGTGGTTCTCTCCCATCGCGGCTGGAAGCAGAGCACCATACTCACGTGCCACTGAACACACACACTGCACCACGCCAAACCGACCGCTCCGTTAGTTCGGCACTGCTTTGGAAACGTCAGCAACACGCTCCACTGTCAGATGCAGATATCCTACACGTAGCTCAATACTGGAAAACACATAGACGCACGCCAGTTCCAGGCAGCTAGCTACCCCACAGGCTTCTCGGCCGCCCTTTCAGTGCAAAGTTTAACATTCCTGTAAGTGTTTGAAACTCCTAATTTTCTTTCTTGAATACCTTCTTTTCCAACTGGCAGTATTTTATTAAAGATAGAGAAAACCTCCAAATGTACTTGCACAGAAGCTTCTGTAACACAGATCTGGTTTCTTATTCTCGGTGGCTTTCACAAGCTTCTGGTGAAATCCAAATTTGTTTTACACCAATATTTAAATTCCTTCCCATCGCCTAACTCCTCCCAGATTTGCAGAGTGGCTCAGTGAGTTCTGCTCTAGGGTGTACAAACTTAGTACACTGGGGAAATGTAGAGACAGTAGTTAAACCTCCTCTTTGGCAGACTTCTTTTCAAGTCTTAGGGCAACCCGAAAATTTTATTTAGAAACTTACATGATCCTGAAACTACCACCTCGAAGACAGGAGAATATTGCAAAAACTATATTTGAACAGCAAAATATATTCTGCGGTAACTAATTTTCCCAGATTCTCGTAGAGTTCCTACATACAGGCTTCACTCTCAAATCATGTAACAGGTAATTCAGAGTAAATTAAAAATTAAACATTTAAAAAAAAAATGTTTGTATCAGACCTGGGGAAGACCATTATTATTTACATCAAATGAAAAGCATCATTTTTAAAAATGCAGAAGCTAAGTAACTACTAACTACAGAATAAACAACTTAATTACGTATTTACTGGCTACTCTGAACTGTGTCTACATTAGTCTTTTAAATTCATTTAAGTGAATGCTTGTATTCATTATGTAATCCTTTTTCTCCGAAGTAATCAATTTTAAAAAGTCCATAAAAGACTATGGAGAGATCTGCTGTTTTCAAAACAATGCATTCAAAAAAATTTCAGATTCAAAGGAGAATTATAAAGCATGAGATGGAGCTTTTGGAGACTTCTATGCATGAAAGACATCTGTCAGGACGCAGAAAGAAAGAAAAACAAATCTAGCAGCGTAGTACCATGAAATACCGAAATGATAATTGCTTTTGGTTTGAAACACAGGATGTGGTATCAGGGAAAAAAGAATCAAGTAAAGTGTTTCAATGCCCACTAAAAAGTAAATACGGTTTTCTTTTCAGTAAACAGAGAAACATTTCATCTTTCCCTTGAACTTACCTGAATCCTTTCTGTGTTTATTTGTTTCTAATTCCACTGGTAATATTTGTATCAATTTTTCCTTGTGCGATGGCATACTAAAGAAAAACTTTAAAAAAAAATTTAAAAGGCCAAAACAAAAAGAAAAAAAAAAAATCAATGAAAGAACACAACGTTAAGCAGCAGTAATGTTTAAGAGAGAATCAAAGGAGAGGAGAGCAGCTAAAAAGACTGAAAAAAGATAAAGGGCAAAGGATTTAAAAATTAAACAGAAGGAAAAAGATTAAAGAAAGAATGGCAAAAGGCAATGCAAAAGGATTTAAGAAGCCAGTATAAAGAAAAGACATTCAGTTATGAGAAAGGAATAGCAACTACTAGAGGAATAATACTTGAATATAATGAAGCAAAAAATAGAACGAAAAAGTTAGAAATTAATTAAAAAGCAGACGGAAAGTTAGAAAACTTTCTTTTTCTCCATGAAATGCAGGAAATAAATACACAAGATCCAGTGAAATTTTAAAAGCCTGTTTCTATTATATACAACACCATTCAACAATTTTCCTGTTTTAGTCATTTTAATGATATGAAAATAAAATACAAAGCAATGCAATGCCAATTATTTCCTCTACAGCTATTCATATGCAGTATGTGCAAAGCTGAGAATAGAATGCATCCCTATCTAAAATATCAAGTTCCTTTACTTTTATTAATAATAGTATTAAAATTCAAGGAGGCTGTCTACTTTATATAGGGTTTCAACTTCATTATAAAGATCATTATCATTAAGAGTTTCTAAAGGGTTAATAAAGCTTACAGCTGCTTGTTTTACAGTCAGAAGCACCGTATGGCAAGTAGTTAAAGACAAAACTATAGCAACCAACAGATTAATTGGACTTTGTAAAACTTTTAATTAATTTACTGCTAGTGTTTTCATCCCTTCAAAAACTTCTAATAAATGTGCTCTTGCTATAGTGGAAATACTTTTTACCTTAGCAAAGACAGACAGGACAGAGAAAAGTTGAAAGAACAGTAACTCGGAAGATAGGAAGCACAAAGACAGTTCAAGGGTGGCATTCTCTTTTGAACATTACATACATTGTGATATTTTTATTTATAACTTACGGATTGTTGGCTATTCATGTAAATATTTACTCCATGTACCCTGATTTTCTCTCCAAGACAGTAACATCCCAAAGCCAGTAAGTTTTGTCACATACACAGCCTGCATTTAGAGGTACTGATTCCTCCCCCCCCCTTTTTTTTTATTTCATTGACTATCTCCCTGCTCCCTGGTTTTATTACAGAAAGTAAACAGATTTTCAAATTTCACCTCTCTATACTATTCATTATTTTATGTACCACTTACCATGTCACCTCTTTTTTCTCTGCTCTCAATACTAAACTTTTTAATCTCTATTCACATGAAATAATTTTCATACCTTTAATCATTTTCAGTGGCCTTTTCTGGACCTTTTCTGTTTCTGCAATATTTTTCCAAGATGAAGTAACTAGACTACACAGACTACTCAAACTGAAGGCACAACATGGCTTTATTTAAATGCATTCTAGTGCTTGTGGGAATATTCTCCAGACCACTTACAGTACCACCTTCTTCTTTTTGGACACGATAATATATATTGAACAAACGTTCTGTGTGAATGGAATAACACCTATGTGTCACTACTCAGTAGAAAAATTTCAAATGTGTAATGAGAAGTAGTCCATGTTCCCTCTCAGCATGCGTTGTCATTTTGCACCAGCCATTGTTAATTGCCTACTGTGCTGAAAACTGATCATTAATGCAACTTTTTGTTTATGCACTCCATAGTACTCTGTAAAGCAGGCAGGTAACATAACCTCCTCCCCTAAGTATAAAATTTCCCTTTCAGATCTGAAGGATGCAAGATCAACCAGTTGCCCTTGTTTTACTGAAATGTCATGTAGTCTGAAAGACTGGAGGATCACAGTAATCATTTATAGAAAACACACCGATTTCCTCAATCGTATTTTTTCAAGCTTTTTAATTTCTAAGAATTAACCACACTTTAAACAAAACTTACTACTAAAATAAGGCTTGAATTTGTTTAGTCAATGCAGTCATTTCCACTGTTTTGCTCATTTCCCTCTCTCATTACTTAAATATTTATTTTGAAGTTGTGCACATTCCCTTGGTCAGTTTTGTCCACTGTTACAAAAATGAGGATGAAGAAACTAACCCACATTATCAACTTAAAAAAAAACCAAACCAAACCAAAAACACTACCAACCACAACAAAAATCTTCAAGCTGAAAACCAAACCTATTAACATCTGTGCCACCAGAAATTCCTCTGAATGTTTTTTGTTCCAGAACTTACATCCCCATCTACCACCTCCTCCTTAGACAGAAGGCTTCCAAAGCAGGACACTCTTGATAGATACAGCACATCCCTCCATTTCGTTGATAACTTTTCCATGAACAGTAACTTTGAGCTTAAAACTTCAGCTCTGATAGAAGGAAGTGCTGTAAAATGTGAAATTTAATCACAAGAAAACATCAGAAAACAGAGATGTAGAACACTGTACACATACAGCCGATCATACAGGAACTACGTGTTGCAATATGGTGGGAGTTTTTTTGCAAGCCTAATGAGTAAGTGTTCTTCATTTCAGGTGACTGGGGAGATTAATTCAACTACAGCACATGAATGCCTTCATCAGCTACACAGAAATTAATTCTTCACATAGCTTATCTCACATGTTCCTTTACCTGGTCCCCAAAATAATACAAAACCGAGGAAGAGATGCACTTACAGTAAAGCAATGTGATGTGTATTCCCAATCGGATTCTTTCTGAAGAAGTGACTCTAATTTTAAGATCAGTGTAACTTTATAGAATATACTTAGGGTGGATAGCCCAGGATCAGGGAGCCAGCACTCAAGGTCAGTGCCATAAGCGAAAAGTTTTCTAGGAACTTACTACAGCATGCTTTTGTCAACTAATACAGCAAAGTAAATAAAGCATTGATACACATACTAAAACATTCACTGGATTACACATAACTACGACTGTGCACACTTAAAACTGATACAGGATTGGAAATTCATTTTTCATATACATTTAGGCAGGGCATTGGTATGAGCATGTTGTATCTTACCAAATATCTTTCCAATCATGGCTATATATAATTCTGTTTTTAAATTTATGAAGTTTTCTCAGTGTACGTATTTTCTATATATATATGAATTCAAAATTATCTTTTACTAGTGTGCAAAACGTTGCAATAACACAAATTCCACCAGACTGTCACTTTCGGGAACAAATAGGTCACAGAGAAGTTTGTTTCTCACATTTTTGCAGTTCTTCTCCTAACACTGTACAATTTAAATAGACAGCATTTACTGAAGGATGTTACAGAAACCCTTAAACTAAAACTTTTTACATTAATTAAAAGTTATGGAAGACGCATCAGAGATGCAAAACACACAAAAATGCTGGAAAATGCTCCAGAACAGTGTAAAATCTCACACAACAGGGCAAAATTTAGAGAAGGGGCCTAAGATGAGTACAAATAGAAACACACGGTCCAGAGCCTTATTTCCAAAGCACCCTAACTGCAGCTGAGAGACAGGAATGCAGCAAAAGACCTGCGATAGCTTAGTAAGTAGAAAACTCAGAGTAGCTGCGCCCTAAGGGATGAGGAGTTTAGAGGCAAAGGGCAGAAGAGAAATGAGAGAGTAACTGCAGCAGCAGGTAGAGCCCAGGACAGTTTCTGTGAATGTAGGCTGTGCACAAAATGGACTGGGGAGGAACGAGACGTGGAGGGAAGATGTGAGAAAGTTGAAACACGAGACTAGAAAGCAAGCAAATACGCGCAGTGGGACAGCTGCAGAGTTCAGAGGTACTGCACAATATCCATGCCAGTGGCGATGTGACTATCTTTAGCAAGCTCAGGCAGATAGCAATACTTTTATTTCTAAGGTTTTCTGGACCTGAGGGACAGAAAGCAAAACAATTTTTCTTTTTTTTTTTAAATGGAACGCTGGCATCCTAAAGAAGCTAATGCAATTGGCCAGAACCAAGCTGGACAAATGAGAAACTCCAGCCCAGGGAAAGAGAGAGCAGAGTAATGCTCTAGTTTCCAGCTGGGAGCCAGAGAGAAGTAGGAGAAGGATGAAAGAGAAGATAACTGAGAACAGTGTGTTTCTAAGGTACAGCAAACAAGAAATGAGGAGGAGGGAAGAAGAACAAGCAAGCAGTGAGGAGCTGAAGACAACAATGTAGAAATGGCTATGGAAAACAAAGGGCAGATAAAATTATTTGAAGAGATGACATAGAATACAGGTTATTATTATTTATCTATTTGTTTGCCCCAGGAGAAAAGTACAGCATTAGACAGGTTGGCAAAAGGAACTGGTATTTGCATAAGAAAAAGCCATTAGTGCTTTCACAAGGGCTCCCTTATTGTCCTACCTTCTTATCCCAAGTTCCAGTAATATTTACATTACATGACCTCAGACAGCTATACAAGGCAAAATCCTGCTCATAACATTCATGCCAGAAGCCCTACTCAGATGCTGGTTTCAGGAAACATCCCACCTGACTGAGCAGAATTTGATTGCGTATGCCTGCGGCAGCTATGCTTCCTCACTTGAAAATGCACTTAATTAACAACTTCTCACTCATCTTCTCCCAAAAAGAAACTGATGAGTTTGAGTTCAGAAAATGGAATATTGATAAACTCCTTTCTTTGTGAAATAATTCTTATTTTATTGGTTTTCATTACTTGATATGGCAAGATACTGATATAACCATACTTTCTAAAAAGAAAGTATTAAAGCAGCTATATCAGCAAAGACTGAGTTGTCTTACTAATGAAATACAAACCACTTCCCTACTTAGAGACGACTGACTGCTTCACTTTTCTTCTATAAATACAATGACTCCTTCTGACTGTGTGAAGTACCTCTGATTTAGAAGAATGTTATAAAGTCTAGCGATTTCAGCCCACTTCTTGATTTCACAAAACCAAGTATTTTTGCTTCTGCAGAGCTGAGGCCCGACTATTGGGATTCATACAGTTACTTGCATGTGGTGACAATGCCCTACAGGGCTCTTAAGATCTCAGCTGGCTAGAATCAGGGCTTCTGCTCCAGGCAGTTGTTATTCTAGGAGCTGGACCTTTTCCATCCAGCCACACTTCGAGGCAGATGGAGGCTTCGTCCCACGGTGTAGCAGTTCGAGCGCCTACCTCGGAATTGCAGTGGTCACCTCTGTTTATGAATCCAACCATCTACATGTTACACTGACGTTAAGACGATCCATTCCCTTCTGCCTTTCTGTTCTTTCAACTTCCTTACAAGATTATTCTTCATTCTTTAAACTAAGAGCTATGCTTGGCATTAAAATAAAACCACCTTTATCAAGAAAACACGCACAATCTCACATAATCAGAAAAGCTTTACTGTCATATTGTAGGAAAGAATCAAAAGTTTTCAGCATAGTAATTTTACCCCAAACTTGCCTCACCAATTTTCAGTAAGATCTATTATTGCAGAAGAAAACATTATATATTAATCATATAAGAAAATAACTAAATCAATAACTGTAATATTTCCATCCAAAGGCAGGGGACAGAAATGCCATGGCAAATATTTTATTTTTACTCAGTGATCTAATTTACAGTTACTTAACTGATTTATAGTCTCAACTGGTTTTATTTCTTAATTCTCTTCTTTTCCACATGTATTTTATACCACTTCTTAGTAATAGATGACATGAAAACATTCCAGCAACAATTACCTATGATGGCTATCATGACACAATAGTGTGCAAGTGACAGCAGTAAATACATGATATGCCTGGACGTTAATTTCTTAAAGCTAAAATGAGTATTTTAAGTTTTGTTTAACCATTAAAAAACTGATTGAAGCGGCACTGATTAAGCGACCGGGTGCCAAGCCTGAAGAGGTCCGCCCCACCACCGCTCCCGGCAGGTTGTGGCATGGGTTCAGCTCCAGGCACCGCACTTGGTAGGGAGGGAGGTCAGACAGATTTCAACTATACAAACCAAGCAGCTAGCACAAACGATGGAGGGAGGGGGAACTATCCGTGCTCCAGAGCAAGGCTTCTTAGCTTCAAACTTTTTGTGTCTGTACATGACCGAAAACAGAAATACTCTGGAGTCTTGGAGCTGTGCAACAACTCACAGCCAGAACAAATAAAGATAATCACCTAGCAATAGAAAAAAAAAGATTTTTCTCTCCGAGAAATACCATGGAATATTTCACCAAAAATCCTATTAGGGTACATAGCGTAAAAATATTCACATTGCCTCCTGTTAGATAAGCAGAAGCTTTAGACAGACACACAGTGACAGTCAACACATTTATGGAGAGTGACGGAGCTGCAAGTGTGATATAGGAGCTGGCAAGTTTTCCAGGCTTGGCACACCAGATGAGAGGGTTTACCTTTTTGACTGGGGCTCTCCTACAGCGAAGGAACACAGAGTATCTTGTACAATTTGGCTAATGCCATAAGCTGACAAATAACTACAGGATCCCAACGTGCAGAGGGATTTCTCTTTGCTGTTATCTACTTTCACCATTCCCGCGTGTTTGACCAATGTCATTCCTCATTTTTTATCTTACTTTTCATATGAATCTCTACATTATTAAGCATCAATAAGAAAGAACCAGAAGCAATGAAATTTGACATAAAATCTTTTAACTAACATTAAGGTGCTTAGACACATTTATATATGGCTTGTTTCAAAATAACTTTTCATACAGGTGAAATTCAAAAAGAGAGCTGAGAGTATACAACCAAATGGTCTGGACATTACTCTGATGCTTTTTTTCCTTGAAAATTCAAATGATCCCTGGAGGCAACTGACAACTGCTGGATCTGTGGAATGTGCTCTTTGAACTGTACAAAAGCCTTCAGCCTTTCGTGCATTGCTGCAAACAAAAACTGCCAAGTGTAATTATTTCTCAAATTTAATGTTATGGAAGTGTTGCATCATTTTTTTCTACAGCTCTGAGAACAGCTGTAGAAAAATAAAATTTACAGGAATATTTCCCCACAGAAGTTATACACTGCATTTATCACCTTTTGTAAACAACCGATACAAATGAAAACCAGTCAAATCTCAAAGAGTACCACTCTTTCTTTGGTGCTTGGACAATCAGATTTCTATGGAAAGAATCAAAGGAGTAAGTGGAAGGAGTCTTCCCCACAACAGTTTTTCATCCTTTAGCCTTTTTAAAAGAGGAAAACAACAAAACAAAACAAACAAAAAAACCCCAACCAAATGAAAAAAAAAACACCCACAAAAACAACCCCACAACTTATACAAGAAGCACCAAAGAGAGCTGAGAGAACAAAAGCTTGAGAATTCATAGATTCATAGTTCACTTCCCACTTTTTCTCTTAACCTACACTGCTGTATCTAGCATTCCCACAAACATCCGGATACTAAAAGGCAACTTGGTAGATATATTACAAAATACAAGCACCGCAGTCTAGATTTTGTATGTATCTGTAGTTCTAATAAGAACTGCCTTGTTTTTGAACACAGATGTATTCAACTTGCTGAACTGAAAGCATTTGAACTTTACTCATTAATACAGACATACTCAGTAACACAACTTTTATTATTGACTTCAGCAACATCTGAGATTTTTAAGCTAAAGATGACATTGAGGTGAAACCAACCGCCCTTAAATAAACGTTTCCACATCTGAAATAAACGTTACCCAACCATGAAGACGCCCAAATTCAAAACAGTCACTTTTGTTTGGATTGCAGAAGTGCCTTGTTTTAGAGAGCAAGCTATTTAGTTCCAGTGTAAATTTCATTACAGTTCAGACATGAGGTGGAGCACCGTCCACACGCCAACTAATTCCCAAAGCAGACCCAAGCTCCTCGGTCTTGTCCAGGATCCCTCGCCCACACCCACACGTTAAGTTACCCACAGTATCCTGTTTCAAAGCAGGAGGAGAAGGGACCTGAAACAGCCCTGGCCAAGGAGACCAAGCTCTGCCTTCTGGACCCTCCTCCTCAGCCTGAGCAGGGTCAGTCATAGCCCACGAAAGCCTCTGAAGATGCAAGCTGTCAAATAGTCCAGATGCATGTACCCTCCAAATGCAATCCTTAACTGATGCCAAATGAAGGTGAGCCACTGCATGGCAAAAAAAACAAAACCAAAAAAACCCAAACAAATGAAATAGGGATCCAGAAGGAGATCAAAGGAAAGGGACCCTGACTCTTTAGCTTGATTGTGAGGACAGGACAGACCAGAAAAAGGCATTTAATATGCTTACAGCTCTTTCAGATTCAGTGAGGGCCAAGAATTAGAATAAAACCCTGTGTCTAGCATCTCCAGTTGGTTGCTACATCTACAGGGAATCCTCGGTCAGCAGAAGCAATGAAATTTTTTTCAAGCGCGTAAGGAGGCTAAATATCTGAATCACCTTGCTTGCATTACATCTCTACTTTAGCTGCATCTCACGCTTAAGCTGCACGGGCAAAAAGACATTCTGAGTCATGTCCTCTGGCACAAACAACAAGAGAATCTGGACCCCCGTAAGTTAGGCACAGCACCTCCAAGCTGCTGAAGGGCAGCTTTTTACTAGCACCATATTGTCATATTTTAGGCAAACATCTGCATTCGGAATGACAACCGGACCGTCTTGTAGACAGGCAAGATACGATCAAGGCACAGGTCGCTGCCAGGCAGCGGCCCTGTTCTCCTGCAGGTGACAGGACACATTTCACCTTTCAACTGCACCAAGACACGGCTCCGCAGCAACTGGGAGCAGTGGGAGATGAAGGTGCTGTAAGCCACTGACTCGCCCAGGAGGCTGGGCAGCGGTGCACTGTGCCGCACGCTATCGCCGAGTTTCTACAGATGCTATAAAAGGGGTGCCCGAAACGGTGACACCTTACTTTCATTTCAGAATTAGAAGAGAGACAAAGAGTACTGCTTTGGTACAGGCAACACCCCACTGAAAGCCTTGCCATCCACTGGATGCTGTTTGCTTCTTTGCCTCAAACACGGACGTGGCTGCTATTTTAAAAATAGAACAGGTCTTTTATTTTTTTCTTTTAAAAACTGTCTTTGTGGTAAGTGAATCTTGGTCAAGCTTCCGTGTTAACATGGCTTATACAAACACCAAAGAGCAGACCACAGAACTGCCAGTGATGAACATAATGACATTAAGAAGGATGTGGTCTCCAAGTTCATGGTAAATCAAGCCAATGCACGCAAAACTTGTATTGGACAAACTGCAATGAATTTTGAATTAAAGAGTGCAGTGGCACTGTTTCTCCTTGTTGATCTTTTCAGCAGGACAGCAAAAAGCAAAATAATAAATATGTGCCTAGGTTTTTAAAAGCATTCCACGTAAAAAGCAACAAAATGTAAAGTACACTCATAACATCATGAGTGAGAAGACAGTGCTCTGGGAGGCACAAGAGCTAGGCAGTTGCTATTGCAAAAGAGACAACTGTTTTTTCTTTTAAAGTTACAAAATACACTGAAAAACAGAAACATTTGGCATCAGACACATACAAACACTACAAAATAAACAAAAGCATACTCTTTTTTGATCAGTTTCTAACATCTGTAAAAAGATTAAAATTAAAAGAAACATTAGTTTACCTTTGATAACGTTTAGCTTTTTTCAAGTAAATGAATTGCAATGTCTTGGTCTCACTACTTTTCTACCAGTAAGGTGAGCAAACGTCAGGATTTACAAAAGTAAAATCAGTAGAAAGGTTTGTTGAAAAAAATCTTAATAGGCATGATAAATACAACCCTTGTGAAGAAAAGCACTTTACTAGTGATTTGCATAAGAGTAGCGATGCCTCATTTTCAAGATGTAACAAGCTCGTTTCTAGATTTCTTAAACATATCATTGCCGAGGCAACGCTAGACACCCAGATGCCACAAAAGCAGAAAGTGTTTACACCTAAAGATGCTTCCATATATTGTTTATGTAGGAAGGGTAAGAAAAGCATGTGGAAAGCAAACATGGGATATTCTGTTCCTTACGAAGGTTTCCCTAAACTTATTAGAAATTCGCCTAATACCAGTCATTCCTCTCTTTGACACAAAAATTTCAAACCTGTAGATCCACATGGAAGCATTAGTGTAATGCTGTCTATATCTTTTGCACTTCCTAAAACACGACTGATTAAAAGAAACGTGACAAAAGAAAAAAATCTGCTCTTGGGTAGAGAGTTTTAATGCCAAACTTTAGCCTAAGGCACATTTCAAAGCCCAAATGTTAAGGGGGGCGGGGGGGGGGAGGGAGTGTCTGTGATCTCCTAGCAAGAATGTTTTCTTTCCTCAAATTCCAGGATTCCTGTAAGTAAATAAAAATAACCCAATGGGTAGCCCATAGCTTTGGTACTACACTGGGTAAAGACTAGTGGACACAGGTCTTACTGAAGCGAGTTAACATTTTAATACTACAAAAGACAATAACCAGAAAGACAGAACTCGCAACTTTTACTATGAGCTATGATGAAAGAATTCATTAACCGTCTCTGCATTCCAGATTCAAGTCTTGTATCATCTTTCTGAATTTTTCTTAAAGAAAGAAAGTCAACACAGCCCACTAGAAGCTGGCCAAATGAACAACATATCTCAGCCAGAGGGCAATTAACTATAGAAATCAAAGAATAAATGAACCACCAAGACTAACAGCCCTCCACCTAGAGTAAGAAAATGGAAACCGGTCACAAATTTAGAAAATGCCTTTAGAAATCAGATGCCCTATAATGAACCATAGTTAGTTCAAAAGGAAACCTCCCCTCCTCTGCTCGTTTTTTATCTTATCCTACAAGTCCCTCCCAGTACAAGTGTATTACTCTTCTGTGGGCTGTCAAGGTTGTCAAGAAGAGGGCCATGTGTTTTGCTGAAGAACAGCCAAAGTTGAGAAGATTCATGGATTAAAGAGAATTTAAGGTCAGAAAGGACTATTAGATCATCAAGTCTGACTTTCTATAACATCACAAAATATAAAATTTCACGCAGTTACCTTATTATTGAGCCCAAACACTTAGTTGATTAAAGAATAAATTCTGTTTTAGCTAAAATAATTGTTTCATGTCATGCTTTTTCTGTACTAGATTAAAGAGCTCTTTAGAGCACCAGATATTTTCTGTCTGTGAAGGTATGCTGTAATTAAGTCACTTCTCAAACATCTTTTCGATAAGGTAAACAGACTGATCTCCTTAAATATTTCACTGCAAGGCAATTTTCAAGCTCTTAAATCACTTTCATAATTGTTTCTAGCACCGTCTCTAATTTTCCAAAAGTTTTTTTTGTTTTAGATGTGGCCACAAGAACCATAACCTGAAATTCAGTCTGTTTACCAATGCAGTATAAAAAGATAAATTTACATCTTTGCTGACATTTGGTTGCCTGTACATCCAGCACCGTTTTTTCTCTGTTGCATAGCATACTGTGTTTTCTCTCCTCAGAAAAAAAGATCGTATAAGATTTTTTTTTGACCAAGCAGTGTGCAAGCAAGTATCAGCAGAACTTGGTGGTAACAAGGAACCTTAACGATCTGGTCATCTTTCTGGAAAGGAGACAGCAGGACACAGGCTATCCAGAAACGTGTCGGCAACCATTTTTCAGTACAGAAACTGAGGAAAACACTCAAAGAAAGAAACATTTTAGATTCTACCTCAACTTTCAACTCACTGGAAATGTGAAAATTGAGGGCAACTTGGCTGAAAGAAACCATTATACGAGAGAATTCCCATTTCGAAGGATGGGAAGGAGAAGGGAGAATAGGAGAATAAAGTCAATGGAGATTACAGAAGAGGACTTGGATAAATTAATTAGTGGCCAAGATCCTGTGAAAGATAACTCTAAGGGAAGAAGAAAGAGTTCAAGAGAGCTGGCAGTTCCATAAAGCAATAACGTTTAAGGCATTAGAGCAAACTAAGCCAATGTTGGAAAAGGCTAAATCATAAACTCTTCCAGGACCTGCAACTTCAAGAGAGTACAGATCCATGAACACAAGCATGCAAGAGAAAAACGTGACTTTGTCCCTGTATTGTCACAAGGGCAAAAACAAAGTGAAACGTAACTTCCAAAACAACTGAATTAGTAGCAAGAAAGCATATTTTACATTCCTGAATAGTAATAGGAAAATTCAAGAAAGTGTTGATCAGGCTATTTGCAGAAGATAAAGACAAATATATTTAGTTTAGTCTTTGATATAAAAGTACAATCTGATAGCTAAAACTAGTGACAAATGGGAGAAAAAAAATTAAGAGTAGAACAGGGTAAAACAGATGAAGAGACACTTCAATAAGTTAGAAGCTGTCGGATCAGCTCAGCCTAGTCAAGCTCATACTTAGGATAGGTAAGAACATGATGTTGGCTTGTGCTGTGAAGCCAGTTGAAGAATGCCAAACTCCAATGCCTCCAATGCCTGACTGCACTGAAATTTTGCTAACCTGTCATTTATAGCTACTTAAAACCAGATCAGTGAAATTATAAGCGTTTAAAATAATCTTTAGTTTTGAAATTTATTTTTAACTCAAATCAACCCAGTGACTAAGTTTTCTACCCCTTATTCCCACAAGAACCTGCACTGCCTCAATAGGTAGGACAGTTAACTGCAGTGCAAGGGACTCTAAGAGAGTTAATAGAAATTCTCTCACAGTCATTAGTGATTTTTCATTGTTCTGGAACTTCATCCATTCTCTAAAAGTTCTGAAAAATCTAGTGCCTGTCTTAAAAAAGGTGAAAAAAGAGGAGGTAAGGAATGACAGACTTGTCCAATTAGTTTCAGTTCCTGGAATATTCTTGAGAAAAACAAGACCAACAAGATTATTTTTTTTTCTTTTTTACAACAAGAAAATAAATACCTGCCAATATAGTTTTGTCATGAGCAAAATCTGGCAAGCCAATTAAATTTCTCCTTCAATAGAAAAATAGTTTGTGAATGGGAAAGAAACAGTGGATGACATATAAAAAGAAGTGGATGACTCATAAAAAGAAGCTAAGGAAACAAAGACTAAATTAAACTATTTTAAGGCAAATACAAAATGTGTTAAAAAATTGATGTAGAGACTAGTAATAAAAGAATGCTATTATGAATGGGGCTCAACAGGGGTCCATCTTGGTCTGGTGCAATGGGTGTTCTCTCTCATAACCTGGACAGTGAAATGGTTATCCATATAGACACTGTACTTTTAAAATTCTCAGACGATGCTAAGTTTGAGAGAAAGACAGGAAAACATTGGCTCTTCCTCCATAGGGTTTACCAAAAGTAATAGGAAATGACATTTAATTAAAGATGTACACACATAAAAATCTATTTTAATAATTTTGAAGAGTTATTAAGAACCATGAGTCAGTTCTGAAGCAGCTGAACTCACGATTACACCAAAGCCAGTTTAAAACACATAATCATTTGATTGTATGGCATCAACACATAGCAACAATAGCTCAATCAGTGCACTGCACTTAGACCTATGTTTTGAAGTATATCCCATTTTCTTCTTAACTGTCTTTCTCCACCAGATTTTTCTCAACTCTGCATTAAACGATACATAAGGGAGGGCTACAGACATAGCCTGGAAGATGGCAGATAACTCAGTTCTGACCATCCCACCCTCTGAACATGTCGTACTACCAACCGTTGGCGATTCTTTGTTATAACTGCTGGGACAGAGTGAGCCAGCACTACCACCATTACTAGAATACTAATGCCATAACTGACAGCGTATTTCAGCTTGCTGGGATATTATCAGTGAACTTTCTGGGGGCACGTGGCCATGTGGAAGACACCTCACTCTTCCCACTTACCTAGCCGAATACAGGCTGTACATTGCCTGCCCAGTCACAAAGGCTTCAGCTTACCCTCACCCTCAACTCCTGTTCCTGTAGATGCTACTCTTCTCATTCAGCTAGCAAGCTGATTTTTTGTCTAGGCAGCACGATCAGCAAGGAGCTGCTACCAAGGGCCATGTCAACTCACGCACCTCCTGTTGCACAGACAACATTTCGGCAGGTACGTCACCATGGAAAAGCAGGGCTGCTCTGCTGACGTTCTCCCTGCCACAACACAGCACCCATGCCACAGGACCAGCTCATCAATAACATAACGTCTTCCCCACGGGACCGCCAGACACGGCCCAAATGGCTGTCGTGAATGCTGCGCAAAAGCAGCCCGCACTGCTAGTGGTTTGGTAGTACCACTACCAAAATTGTGCTATATTAACCGAGCCGCATCAATGCTGTATTAGAGGCCCATGAGAAAAATGGGAGTTTGGACTGATGCCTATTTATTTGAGGCAGCACAGCATACGTTGAGTGAATGGTGGCAATTTGCTTTTTAATGCACTGAGAAGTGCATGTGTTTTGTTAATAAAATAACAAATAGACAAATATACTTTTTAAGAATATACCTACAATTACAGAAGCATAGAAACTTAAAAAAAATATGTTATGTAAATACACTTTAGACAAGAATTTAAGCAAGGCATCTCAGAAGAATAAAAACAGAAATTAATATTTTTTTTAAATAAGCTACTGAGACCTAGATATACAATATTAGTTTTTCCTTATCATTGAGGTATAATAGCAGCAAAACTACAAAATGAAACTAAATGGCTTCCTATTTTCTTGCATATTGAATTAAAGTCACTCTTTACCTTCTAAGATGAAATTGTTTCCTTGCATTTTCACTATCCTGATTCTATCCTGATCATCTGCTTGATCTTCTTCACCAGGTCATACAGAACAAGCTGAAGAAAAAAAAAACCAAAACCAAAACATTTCCCTACACATTGACAGTCAAGATATTAAAAACTGCTGCTTCTGGATTTCATATCCAGCTGTTTTCTAGACACCCTCCATTGTTCTCTCCATCGCTACTGCATATCTAGTGTGGTCAAGTCAATGCTACTTTTGAAACCTAGAATTTTGCATTTCTGAAATGCAGCCCAAACATTGCATCTATAGGTTTTTTTTGCATTTAATTTCCTAGGTTCCTTTTAGGGGGGGGAAAAAAAAAAAAAAAAAAAAAAGGAGGAATTCATTCTTAAACACTTCCACTGTAGAACAGCCTTTCTACCTCAGACTCCAAAACCAGAAGCAAAATTAAGTATAAGACAGCCCACATAACCACAGATGAGAAGCAGAGAGGTTTCTATCTTCTTATCCCCTTGACTTCCCAGCCTTGCATTCAGCCTCCCTAAAAGATCAATTACTCCTCCTTCATACTTCAAATACACCAGCCCCTTTTTAACCCTCTCAGCAGTCTGCAATGCATACCAAAAAAGCCCCTCCATGGAGTTCCACAAAGAACCTGTAGGCAAAAAAAGCAGCTGACTAAAGTCACCTCTTCAGATCTCCACATCCTTCAAAAGCTAAGAGCAAGGTCATAAATATAAATGGTTGGTTTGGCTGAGAAGTGACAGATTTGGATTAGAAGTCCTATAAGGAAAAGATATAACGAAAAGCTTTATAATACATAGACAAAATCTCAGATTGCCCTATGAAGAGAAAGCTAACGAAAAATATGGATAGGAAGGCTAGGTTTAGGAAAAGTGTTTCCACTGTTTCACCAAATAATGTTTAGCTGAGGTAATCATGAACCAGCAAATCTTCACGTGTCCATTGATCAGGCTAGAGAAAGAGTTATCATTATAGAATAAATGGTATCCTCCTTTGGGCAGGGTTGGTAAACAGCAGTCTACAAGGAAGAAAAAAAAGCAAGCATGTCCATTGCAAAGGAATTACAGTAAAAAAAACATGTGTTACTATAATATTTCATGATCACACAGGATGAGCCAACACCAATTAAAAGCCAAATTCTGCTTTGAAAGTACAAACTAGTCTCTCATTTACAGCAGCAATGATAGAAGAGGCAAATTTTGGCCATGACCTTGTCCTTTATTAACAGCCTAGGTGCCAGAAGCCAGATTTACAAAGGGGGTTTTTGAGCTAAAATTGCATATAGGCCCATTGATACAAATACAGAGATTTGCAGAAAATCCTCGCAGGATGCCTGAAGTGGCTTTTTAAATTTTTAATCACAAACAAATGAATCATGTTAGAAAGAGTACACAGAAAAAGAACTACTACCATCACCACCAGCACGGATAGTTTTAAGAAACCTAAGCTAAGCTTCCTGAGTCACTGGAAGTTCCTTCACTCTGTCGTTTGTATGCACACACAAAGTCAGACAAAGCACCCCCAAAATTAAAATATAGATGAAAAAAAAAAAAAAAAACCACACACCACACAATGCCAATTTTTAGAAAAATCCACCATAGTACAGTAAAATTCTTTCATTATTTTCTCATCTTTCCAGTTTAATCTGAAAAATGCACATCACATTAAGCCCTTCTCTCAGTAAGTTTTCTATACATTCAATGTACAGTAGGAACTACTCTTTGTAGACATTTTAAGATCTATAATTAAGCCGAATCCGAGTTTTTCCAACATAATTATTTTGAACTACTTCCTTTTTATATGCATATATTGACTTAAGTTGCTTTTTGCATTTGAATTGGAGCAACTGAAATTGGAATTGAGCAAAACATTTAATTTTCTTAAATCAAGAGATTCTTTACACTTTCCAAATATGCTTCTATTATTTTGGGGGAACAATGTGTGCTATCCTTACTAAATCAGACTTGGACTGGTAATTGCCCTGTACAGCAGGCCAATCAGTGCCTCTTTAGTCTAGAAAACAGCTCATCTTTTAAAATATTGAGTTATGTTCTTTGAATGATGCATTTTGCTGGGGTTTTTTTCGCTAAAATGTCTTTCTTGAATGCCTTTTGACCTAAGCTGGTAAAATGTAGATTATCTAAGTGTCTACAGTTGTCTGCATCATCCTTCTCTATTTACTGTAGTCTACAGACCTTGAGATTCTGCATTTGACAGAAGTGCCATCATCCATGCCACTTTTAGAGCAAAAATAAACACTGCGGCTACAGCAAGATCTTGAACTCATGTGCTAGAGGCTTTCTGCTTTTCATAATCATTGTCCTTTGTTTTGAGGTAGTGCCTGCGTTCCCAACAGCAAACCGATCCCTTCTAGGTATCAGGTGATGTGTAATGAGAACTGAAAGGGAAGCTGAGAATAAAAACTTGTTGACTGGTATTTTTTCCCCCCAGCTGTCATTTATGCCCACACCCATGCTTTCTTTTCCATTTCCAAGTTAAATACTTTAATTTTGACCAAGGCCATGCTGAAATTCAACACAAAGCTATTTCAAATATTTAGGGTCCAGTCTAAATCCCATTCAAGTAGATGGAAGGAAAGATTGATTTCATTTCTCTAATAGAAAATGTTTCTGTATTTCTGCTAAGACAAAGGCCAGAGCAATATGTCAAACCTCTACATTCAGTCATGTCAGAAGCATTCCCCATGTGTGTCTTGATAACGCGGCATACTGATGAACCTGAAAGCCCTTTTCCCAAGGAACAGCACCACACCAGTCCTGTCCCAAGCTCCTCCTCACTCCTTCCTGACCCGAGGCAATTGCTCAAAGTCTTGTCCACGTTTTTTTTTCTATTTCCTTTCCTTGTATTTACTGCCCAATTTATACTGGCCTTGCAGTGAAGCTGGCCAAGTCATTCCCTTTTGTCTTGAGAAGAACAAGGTAGGATTTTTTTTTTTTAAATCATTTTTACAGGCACAATATTGACAGTCCTAGAGATGAACTGAAAAATCTACTCTAAGGACTGAGCAGCAGTTCTTAAATGAACTTGCTTGGTTTTATCGCTGGTGCTTTCTTTTTCCTTTCTCTCTCCTCTCTCCCTGTCTCTGTCACCAACACCAATCATCTTCACTCCTGACATCACACTGTAATTTAAGAAAGCTCTTGTTCTGTAGTTTAAAAAACTATTTTTATGACCGCTGCTATTCAGATGTATCTTCTTCAAGTCTTTGTGCTATAGCTATTGAAGCAAGAAGGAGTCTCAAAATGTCTGTGAAAAGTGCTTATTAAAACTGTTATATCTAAAAAAGACTTGCTAAGAAATCTTTTCACAGGCTCTGATTCCATGAAGCAGCCATGATCTTCCTCCAAAAGGTGCTGATCAGACAGACAAAAAAAAAAAAAATTGAGACAAACCAAAAAAAAAAGAAGAAAAAACATAACACAGAAAACACTACCCTGAAGCAGAGTTCACATACCAACAAAGAAGAAACTCAAGGACTGCATCAAATTTACTAGGATGTTTGTTGTTGGTACTGACATAAAACCCACATTTTTGGTGAGATGGATGGTAGTGCAGACCCTTGAGACAGAAACAGGGCAGCATCCCGATCCCTTATTTTAAGCATCGACTTAAGGGTTGCCCTGAACCCGCTCCCCGAGCCAGCAGGGCAGCCCAGCTCTCGACGAGGAGCCTGGGAGACCTCTCCCACCGCATTGCAGCAGAGGCTCCTCTCCACGGGGCAGGAGAGGTGTCCTCTGAGATACGACAGCGGGGAAGCTGGTTGCGTCTTCTTGCGTGAAAAATGTTAAGTTCTTTAGCAACCACTCTGTCACGTGTTATGAGTTTAGAATCATAGAATCATTTAGGTTGGAAAAGACCTTCAAGATCATCGAGTCCAGCCGTCATCCATGCCCACTAGACCATGGTACAGAGTACCTCGTCTATGCGCTTTTTGAATACCTCCAGGGATGGTGACTCAACCACTTCCCTGGGCAGCCTATTCCAATGGCTGACAACCCTCTCAGTAAACCACGTATCCCTACGTGTCAAGAATAATATGGAGCCAGGTTCTGGTGAAGTAGGAGCCAGAAGCCCACGGCATGAGCGTTCCTCAGCCACGGTCTCCCCGCATCGCCAGAGCAGCTTCTTCTGGCTCCCAACCCAAAAGACAGGACCCTAGGAAGGGAACAAAGAGATGGGAGGCAAGACCTGGAGGAAGCTCTGCTGCCGGAGCAAAGCGAAGCATCTGGGGCGATCAGGGACAGGAGAGCAAGGCAGGTCCGTGTCCTCACCGGCTCCATCCGTCAACCCTGTGTGCGCACGGAAGGAAATCCAGAGTCCGCGTCTGCCTGGGGCACAGCATCCCACCGCAGCGGAGCAGCTTTGCTCTGCCCCCTGCACAGGTCTGCAAAGCCTCACCTGAAACAGTTAAGTACGATGAAGTATAATTTCAAGTCCTGTCTGTAACTTACACTGAGCTATTATTAATTACTTATTGAAGGGGGAACGTTATCTGTATTATAAATGTTACATGAGTAAACGAGGAATATGAATGAGATCTATTCATCTCAACGAGCACATCTCTCCCGGAAAGTGTTACAAAGCCACAGGATGTCCCCAAGTTTCAGAATTTGCATTCCCACCTCTGAGTTAGATGAAAGACTTGCAAAAGCATGTGTATCTAGATAGCTCCTTAATGACTATGCCTCTCAGGGGAATTTTGAGCATTGCTTACTCAGGAGAAAGACGGCAATAGGTTGTGCCATGCACACTTACCAATAATAATTGCTATTTAAACAGCTGTTTTCTTCTGCGGAAAAGCTTAACAGGCACCTACTATCAATCCTCAGAATGAGGGAAAGCTACAGATCTTCCAAAGATGCAGATAGGGAGCTGTGGGGTAGCTACCTCTCCGTTTCATCCGGGAGGAACCAAGTTCATGAGCTCTGAGACCGCCCTGTAATGCAAACCAAATGATGTTAGTGCAGACAACTGGAAGAGCTGTTTCAAAATGCACTCCTGATCTGAACAAAACCATTAATGTAAATGCACACTTCTTCATCCCATTCCTCAATACCTTTGAAAATACTAAAATAAGTCATGCACAAAGGCACAGCTCAAGGAGAAGAAAGGTTGCACAGTCATTTCTCTTTCGCTCAAGTTCTTACACCTTTCATGTTGCTTTGATGATAAAGAGAACGAAAGTCTGAGGCAGAGCTGTTCAACAAAACTACACTCCATTGCCTGGTTCTGAAGAAAGACATTTCAAGCTTTTCTACCTTACCAATTGAGCTATTTTAAAACAGAAAATTTTCTATCATTTTAAAGTTTTTTTTTAATTTTCCTCTGCATTGAGACATTTTTCATTTTATTTTTCTCTGAGAATTTAGCAGTTTTCTCAAGATAACCATTCCACCTCCGGTTTCTTTAACACACCTACTTCTGCACAGCAGACAAGAATAAGCTGCGTTTTCAAATGAGCATTTGACAGAATGTTTGCTGTCTTTCCAGTAGCCGCTGCCGCTGCAGTGCTGAGCCCCTCTCACAGCAACACCGAACTCTTCTGCACGGACCTTCAGCGCCAAAGTCACACATTGATTTTGCTGCACCAGAATTAATGCTCTGGAAGCATCCTCGCTGCAGCCGAACAGGGGGACCCCCCTTCTGGTGCAGGAACCGTAACAAGGGTGGGCAGAATTGCAGCCTCTCTCTCTCCCAGGCTGGTTGTGAGGGCAGGTACTTCATTTTGCACCTTTCTTAAACCGGGAATTAATTAAAAAAAAAAAAAATTATTTCTCTTTTTTTCAGTCCAGATGCTCACAGCTACACCATTTCTTGCAGCTATAGGGAAGGTAAATGACAACTTTCAACCAAAGTGATTCTGTTTCAGACAAATACATTTACTTTTTTTTCCCCGAAACGTCTTTCCTGCCCTTCCACATACCCGGACTGCTGGAACAAGGTCGGGCAGTCGGTACAGAAACTCCTCCCTGCCGGGAAGCCGAATGGTGGGCAGATGCCAGGGGTGAGGACACGGAGGGGAACAAAGAGAAGTAAAGCTGGTTACGAACCATGTCCTGCAGCCTCCCCCCACTTGCACAGCCGGCACACGGCTCCCCAAGGGCTCTTCCCTTGGGAATTGCAGTTGGCTTCCAAAGACGCTGTGGACCCAACTTCAACCCCCCACTTTGGTGTGGGTGGCTTTTTGCTCCTGGGCTGGGGAAATAGCTCAATTCTGGTTTGAACATTAAACTGCTTGTTTAACAGGTCTCCCGGGATCTGGGCACCACCACCATATGTCCTGGCTGCATCACCAAAATTTTTACACCGTGCTAGGTTAGAAAGTTAGGTGCAGAGCAGAGCGGCATTTTCATCTAGGAGTCAAAGGAAGGGACGTGTTCGGCTCTGCCACGAAAGCAGCAAAGGATTCACCCTGCCCTGTGACCGAATCTTTCCATGATGCCAACCTGAGTTTGCGAAGGAGTGGGGAACATCACTGGCTTCACACGATCCCACTTTAGATCCAGCTTTGTTATGCTTTAAAAAAAAAAAAATCCCTTGTATAGGATGGGTCTGTTTCTGCTCCTTCATGATATGCATGACAGCAGCACAGCAGAAATATAGTACATGCCCTTAATTTAGTCCCTGTAAAGCTCTCGTGTTATTGCTTAATGTAATCAATTACGGAGTAATCTAAACTGTGCCCACAAAATGAGCATAAATTGGCATCGAAGCTAGGACAATGCAAGCGGTGGTGTTAATTCCCAACCATCTATTGTAATCCTGTATTCACTGGAGAGATTTCTCTCCTGGTAAAATGTAAAAGCACTTTACACAAATGATGGCTTTCCTTTGATGTGGAGCAACAGGAAATGTCTTTTTAGCACTAAAATTATACAAAACATACTATGCATATATGTACACAAGCAGAAGAGAACAAACAGTATTTATACAGATTTAGTGGAGAAATACTGTTTTTAGGTAAAGTCCATATACAAAAGTCCATAAGATGCCCATATATATGTATACACACACACACACACATTCCTTCAGTACAGAAAATCCCCTGAAGAATTCTTTAGAACTGCACTTTGCACTATCTACAAAATAAAGCCACATCCACTCTTGCAGATGACAAACAGCAAAAGGGGAACGAGTTGCTTTATTCCAAAGCAAGGGAGCCTTGCCCTCCTGTCCGCTCCATTTTCTCCGGGGAAAGGAGGGAGCCCGTGATGTTGGGAAGACTACACGGCCACACTCACGCCCTGCCTCGCTCCCTCTTCCTCTCACTCCCTCCAGTCTTCTCCTTCTCACGCTGCCGCAGAGCTTTCCAAATGAAGAAGCTGTTTCCATGACACCAAACCCTTAATTTGAAGCATACGTATAAACAGCCTAGGATTGTGATCACAATGCACCATTTCATATTTATTTATTCTTTTTTGGTTCTGCTTTGGATAGAGACAGGTAACCCTTACGAAACCCAACATAAAAATTACTGGCTACAACTAGCAAGCAGTTTCACCTTCAGTGTTTTACATATACCTTCATTTTGTTCTCTATTAAATTTCTTGTCATGTTTAATAAACCTAAGAAGCAGACTAGTTGATTAATCAGACTGCTTTGTGTTTGTGCATTGTACTCGTAGCCAGATCCATCTCCCCGGTGTTTTTTTCTTTTGGTGAGGTCTTAGCTCAGTGCGTCCTTTCTCCTCGCTGTTTACTTTTCCTTGAAAGCTATTTGTCGGTCGCTCTCTTCTTTGCTCCAGAAAACTGATATATAGTCTTCTATCATGGCAAACATACAGTAAGAAACTACAAATGTAAATATTCTCTTCTTTTATTTATCTAAATATTTATCTATTTACCTAAAAGATAAATAAAAGAACATTCTTCTTGCATATAAAAGTTGTAAGAAAATACATGCCACATTAAGAAAGACATAATCTTGAACTCAGTAGCGAACAGCACTACCATCAATGGAACATACCCCCAAAAGCCATTTTATTTTTTAATTCCTTAATTGTGCCTACTTAATCACACAGATTTCTTTGTTTCTTAAAGAAAGACTTTAGTCAAAATATCATCTGATTAAAACACTCTAATTGTTTGACTCCCAGCAGAATGGAAGTAGAAAGTCAAGATGGCAGGAGGATGAAAGTTTTGCGCGCCCATACCATCCCTTCTCTCACCCAACTACTGCTACAAAAGAACCGCAGCGGCAGAAGCGTCATGCAATAGCAGTTAAGTATTATTCATACCCTTAGCTTTATTAACAAGCCCGAGACACCTACAGCGTATACACCCACACACGCGCTAAGCCAACAGCGAGGGAAAGCACGCATTTGCTGAACACATTACCTCCCACCGCTCGGCGCCTGTGCCCTCCGCTCCCTTCTCAAACACGGCAGCCCGCGTCCCGCTGCCACGGGGTAGGAATTATGCTGTAGCCGTAATTCACGTCGCATTCCTAAGTACGCATCGGGGGG
>JANXJC010000005.1:29094733-29114637 GCA_027564655.1 Leptodon cayanensis
TAAGTGTGAGATGCAGAAAAACAGAATTCTCAACAAGCACAAAAATCAAAATACACTGTCCCAGAAAAAATTCAAAATAACAAGGGATCTGTACATTTGAAATGTCATACAGTGTTTGATCTCCAAGCCAGGGCAGACTCAATCATTTCTAGGAGCTTAAAGAATATACAGAGAATATTTTCAGAATATGCTGACAAAGTAATATGCCTTTTCTGATTATGAGTAAGCAGCAATTTTCAAAAGCTTATAATTCAGTGCAGTAAGGATAGACTTTCAGAGGCATGGCAAAAGGCACATCTTATAACCCATTAAAGCTTCACTTTCAAATTTCAAGTCCTTGCTCAAAAGCAAAGCAGAGAGTTCCTAGACCTTTTTTTAGAACTTTTTTTTTTTTTCCTCCATTTTCAGAAATGATACACCCATCTCACAGAAGCTTTTGCAGAGACATTCAGCCTATAGCAAAACTGCGGACAGAAAATGTCTGCCAAACTAAGCAAAGCTGAAAATCAAGAAAACTGACATTTGAGGAGAGAGTTCCTTTTTTTGTATTTCAAAACTCAAGGAAGCCCCTGAATCACACATTCATAGAAGACAGAGGACTATATTGTGAAGTCTCACTGTACATTTGCCCAGTTTTTACATGTTGACATTGGCATCCACTTGAATTATGGACTGTCCCAGAATGGCTGTTTGCTAGTACCTGAAAACAGAGCTTATAATGAAATTGTTAGGCCGCTTTATAGGTCTCATTCACTTCTGACAACACTTCAGGAAGACAGCTATTTCTATTGTGGATTAATAGATTTCTCCTCCAAGGCTTTGGCCCTAGTTCTGTCTTCTCCCCCCCCCAAACACAAAATGATACTAAAAATATATCTTCCTTTCCATGGCTCAAGTGAAAAAGATACTCATTTTAAACATCTAAAATCCCCATCATGGGACGGTCCACATCACGTGAATTATGATGCTAATTCATAGCTAAAAAACATTTTCACAGACTTCAATGTCATTTTCATAGTTCTATTCACAAGTCTTTAAATATAATTTAACACATTTTAGAAAGCTCGCAACTTCTGCCATCTCTCATCTTTAGCCAAAACTTAAGTTAAAGCCTAAACTGAATAACTAAATACATCAAAATAGGAAAAATACAAAAAAAAAAGAAAATTCAAAATCTCACAAAATAAAATAGCGGAATCTTGTCTGATTTCGCTTACCTATAAATATTCCCAGAATCATAGAATAGATGAGGTTGGAAGGGACCTCGGGAGATCATGTAGTCTGAACCCCGGCTCAGGCAGGGTCAGATGCAGCAGGCTGCTTGCACCATGTCCCACTGGGTTTTGAGTATCCCCATGGATGGAGACTCTACAGCCTCTTTGGTCAATCTGCTCCAGTGTTTGACCATCCTCATGGTGAGGAAGTTTTTTTTATATTATGTTTAAATGGAACCTTCTGTATTCAATTTGTGCCCATTGCCTCTCATCCTGTCACCAGGCACCAATGAGAAGTGTGGCTCTGTCTTCTTTACACCCTCCCATCAGGTATTTAATGCGAGAATGAAATGTTATTCAGTATTTTGCTGTTCAGGAGAGGCAAGGATCTTATGCCTAAATTAGTCCAACTGCTAATCATACGATATCACCCAACCCACACATCATGCTTGGTGCTATACAAAATCAGGCTAGCATTTTTGAGATTCAGAAATTATGTATATATGAATTATACAGTATCATGCCTACGCTATAAATTACTATAAGATACCTGTTCACTTGCTAGCCATTTGTGACCATCTCCTGGTTTTGAGGATCTGAATTTTAATTTACAAAGCAAATAAAAAACCCTGCACTACCACAGTGTGAAATGCACAACAAAACAGTAGTACCCCATTAGATAATAAGTAAGGGTGCCTCACTCAAGTGTTTCCACTCTTACAAATGGCAGAACACTAAAAATATCTACAAGGTCTGAGACTATAGCTCACCAAGCAATTTAAACTGCAGAAACTAGCACAGCTGCCAAAAGAAGCTATCATGCACTCCCCCACACTTTTTGGCTGCTAATTCCCAGTCCCATCACCCTTTGTACCAGTCATGGCCCTTGGACAGCCATACGGGAGAAGGCTGGGATAAACCCAGCTGAAAACAAAACCATACAAATAATTGGTTATTTTCAGCCAGAGCCACTCTCCAAATCTATGAACAGCTATACATGCTGACGAGAACAACAATATGGGGAGGGGAAAAGAAGCTGGCGCTGCTTCTTATACAACGTGCCAGGTTAAATTGTTCATTGAACACTTAGGCTAGAGCTGAGCAGCCAGCAGAGAGACAAGCTACTCAAGGAGTAATACTGAATTCCCTAGGCATTACTTTTAGGATGATCTAGATTGGCCTCCGGAGATGCCTGCTTCTCTCCTGAGGGCAAGCAGAATCTAGGATGACTGACTGAGATTCAGCTGCTTAGTTTCTACCTATCTAAATTAACTCAGATCTAGATGAGCAGAAAATAGTACAAAAACAGGTTTGTGACATAGAGGACTTCATTTCCATTAACAATGGCCATTTGGAAAAAAAATATTGTAGCATAGCTTACCATCGCACAAACATAGAAGTACATATTTTCTGTATACTCCACAAATTTCTTTCTAAACCGTATTTTGCATCTATAAGCAATACGTTTCAGTGACATGGTACTGTATTCCTCCCACAGAGCATATAAATCCACAGTAGAAACATTCACAGCCACAGTTCAGTTATAAATCACTTACATTTCTTCAGAGTCACTTAGTCACCTTGCTGTGCTGTCGGAGGGGACGGTCTTTTCCTTTTTGCTCAAACTGGTCCTCCTTCCAGAAGTGTCTGTCACCTCTATGGCAGATAAGGACAAAAGGTCCTCAACTTTCACCTGAAATTATCTAAGGGTAAGAAGGGAAAAGAACATGGTAAGTGCAAGCATCCATACTGTGTTTTATAGCAAGGTATCCCAATCAGCTCCTTAAAACACACTTCAGCGCCATTCTTACACACATGTACTGTATACCTCGGAAGAAATCCCACACGTTTTACATCTTTCTTTCTTTGTATGAAACATGTAAAGTAGTCACTATTCCTAAAGTAATCACCTACTCCACTCCCAAGATTCATAATAACAAGATCATATTACTTTAAAAAGCGTAAGTGTACAAACTAAAAGATTACTTCCTGTTAGCACTTATTTTGCACCACCAAGAAATTTTGAATACTTTTGGCAGGGTTCAAACACACAATCACAGTTTGCTGAACACAGGTTCACTGGAAATCATCTCGGCCACCCATTATTGATAAATACTCTAATGTGAATCTTCTGTTAAACAAAACAGCTCCCTATTGCACTACATCTTACTCCTCAGAAAGTGAGACTAGGGGTTTATGATGGATAGCTCCACAAAAACTTAAACTCACCACTCTGACAGAGTCAAAACCATAAACTGAATGTTAAAAATCACACGAAAAGGAGTAAAGAACAAAGCATAACACATCATTTGCCACTGCATTAATCCCCATCCTGAAAAGCATGCTCCACTTTGGCGTCCAGCACAGAACACAACAGAATTCATTAGCAAAGGTTCTGAGAAGAAAACGTACACGATCAAAGGCTTAGAATGGTTTCCATACGAAGAACAATTCAGTACGCCACAACTAGCCAGACTGGAAAAGAGACAACTTAAGGGAGGGCACGATAGAAGACTATAAAAGCCTGAAGATGTGAGAGGTTGCACAGACATCATCGGTTCCCTACCCCTTGAACTCAGGAACTGCCTAGTAAAACTCAACATCCAAAGAAAAAGCAGGAGTTTCTTCTCCACAAAATGGGTAACAGAACTGTGGACTTCCTCCCAAGGATGCTGATGATGCAAGGAGTTTTCATGAGTCAAAAGGGAGAGTGGAGGTACCCTTGGAAGAGAGCCTTCACTGAAGACAGAGAATGGCCTAGGTGAACCATTGGTCTGAACCAGGATGACCAGTCCTATCTCCTTGTATATTCATTTATGCTAGTGCTAATTCAACAAATTCTTATGTCCATTTTACACCAATACATTCACCACACAAGAACCAGAATTACTGCATTAAGTACACAGGGAGTCTAGTCTTACTTGCATTTGAAGTACAGGCTAGATCCTTTTGAACTGCAAAGTGAATTCCCATGGTTCTCTGTACTTTACTACATGCTTAAAAAATTTGATTGACTTTTCCAAAATAGCATCACCACAGGAGGAAAAAAAAACAAACCACCCCAACCTCAAACGAGGTAGCAAAATCTTACTGTAAAGCAGCAGTAGCCTTCCTCTCCCCAGTCCACAGTCCCAAAGCAGCCAGGGCAGAGGGCTACAAAGCAAGGTTCTGCTTCTCAAGTTGTTTGCTGGTCTCATGTGTATGAGCCTGTAACTTCATCCATGTACTCCCACTCAGTTCAAAACTTGTATAAATGCAGGTCAGCATCTCCACGTCCCAAGTTTCATCTCAAAGCAAACCTTAAAAATCATATACTCTGTATTCCGATATCTTCTCTTTTGCTTTAATCTCTAGGATACAGCAGTGTTTCTGACTTATTTTGGGTAAGTGCAGATCAATTAAAATTCCTTCAGGGAAGCCTTCTGAACTGGCAGAAAGTGAATGACTGTCATCAGGAACAAACACTTTTTGCTGTCATGGACTGGCATGTCATTTTTGAGCAAAAACTATGTTAATTAATTCTATCCATACCTACCAGGTGTACCAAAGGAATATAACCAGTCCTTTCTGCCGCCTCGCTAGATACAGATCTTTGTGTCTGTGAACTGACTATCCCTATATGGAGACTTACGCATTGGCACATTATACGAAGCAGCCGCCTGTACTAGCACAAAAAAACATAACAGCACAAAAATAACTTTGTTCAGACACCAGTATGCAACCAAAGTCCCTTTTGCAAAATGCACAAACTAATACCCTAACGTTTCACCCCAAAATCAGAAAGTTTCCACTATTTCTTAACATTCTTTTTAGACCCTTCAGTGAGGAATTTGAATTACTGATACTTTTTTTTGGTCAGCTTGATATATCGGATCAAAGTATGTTTAGTGTTCTATCTATTCCCCCTCACCACTTCTATGCTCTGCAAAAGAAGAGGCTGCTACGATGTTTGCTGTTCTGTTTAGTTCTGCAGCTCAAATGGCTACACTGAGGATGAAAGAAAATTCACTGTGCAGCACGCTAATGATCAAAAACCCATGTACTACTGGCCTATAGCAACATTTTAGGCCACCTCTCCCTTCTACCATTTGTCCAATTTCTCTGTTTAGAACAAAAATCTTAAGGGTAGGAATATAACCCAACCAGCTCAAAAGGAATCCAAGTTCTGTTTGATATCCTGCACATCACTGTGATACTAACTATAAATAAGAGCAAGCTGTAGCAAACAAGAACCAAATGTCTTAGAATTGAAATATGAGCAAAGACAAGCTTCTCACAGAACTGCAAAATTTAGAGAAGCGGACTCCAGGTATACTACAGCAGGTAAAACACCAACACAGGATAAACCCTTTAAAAACCATTTGATACTAGTAATAACAATTCAGAATTACCATCACCACTACTTCAACATTGAGAAAGAATGCCACGAGAAGAAGTATTAGAAAACAGCTACCTACTGGTTGCCAGATAAAAGCTATGATTCTCATTCTTTCCGTACATGGCTTCAAGTTGCAATCAAAAAGTTTACAAAATCTTCCCATGAATATGATCTTGGCTCTCTCACAGAAGCACACGTAAAGGGGGAATAGTTGATAAGCAACCACCTCAGTTGCAAGCACTGGGAATCAAGTCACCCAAAAAGCTGTGTAAACCAAGAATGCTTTCTTTTCAACCACTTGTTACATAATCCCATCTGAATATTAAACGAGCATTCATTCCCACTTAAAAAAATTATTCCATACATTCCCTAATTCAATAATACTCCGGGTGGAAATCCACTTATATCAAAGATATATGAAGAAATTTTTACATTAATAACGTCTTAGCTTCTATTTTTGATTTCTGAAACAGCACAGTGATACAAGTAACCTATAAGATTAAAGGCACAAACATATTCCAGAGTACACATATATTAATTTGGGATATTAAAAGCTAGGCTTGCATGCAAGCTCACACCATTTCCATAAGTTACCTAAGACAAAGTCAAAGCTATACATGGTAAAGCTATCTTATTAGCATTACTGTTACAGGACTTTTTTGGCAATTCATAAAGCCACAGCAGCATTAAAAAGCCTTCCCAAATAAGCATTGAAAAAATACTTTCTCTCATGACTGCCATGTATTTTTAGAGTATGTTACAGAAAAACACGTAAAAGTATTTGACGACTATACAAGCAAGTTTCTCAATTGTTTCAGGATTCTATATCTTATTTACAAAAAATCCAATGGCTCAAATCCCTGACTAAATTTGCTATATAATTCCATTTTTGTATGTAAGCATCCTATTAACTTTACTTTCAATACCTATAGCCTATTGGGTGAAAGTAAGTAAAAGACTAGAGCAGGATTTGGCCTGAAATCACAGCATATCAACAACCAAGGCCTGAATTGGAGTTCTGATTTAAGATTCAATAAGATTTACTCTCATATGTAATTGTATAGTCAATCTAATATAGTATTACAATCACGTGCCTTTAGTACCATGTTTATCTAAAAGCCTTTACCCAGAAATCTTATCTCACAAAAACAATCATTGCTTTGCTAGTAAGTGCCGAAACCTCTGCTGAGAAAGATGTATTAAAATACAGCAACAAAAGACACAAATACACCTGTGCAAAAGTCCCTTCCAGCTCATCTCTGGTATCACTGTCCTAATCCAGAAACAACATAATGAGTAAACAAGAGATCAATCATGATGTAAATAATTAAAGAAGTAAAGGTGTTATACTGCAAACTTCCCTAACTGTTGTGCTGTTAAACTCAATGAAGCTGTCTGGTCTGTCTGCGATTTAAGGAAGTTTATTATGCTATGATCAAAAAAAAAAAAGAGTACTTCAGAAAACATCAGAGTTGGCACTACTTCCCTTCTCTTGCATAATAAAAAGCAAAAGGCAGGACAAATTATCTATCTACAGGTAAAATGGTCTTTCTGCTACTAAAGCTCATGCATCAGTGCTATTAAAGTAACCAACAGTCTTCTCTATACTTTCATATAAATCTCCTGCAGGACCTGAAAATACCCACCAAGATTTTCAATATTTTAAAATACAGTCCTCTCATCAGTTGTATACTGAACTCTTCCTATCTTCTGGATTTGGATTGACAATAAGAGTTAAGAGAAATATTCATTTCTCTTGCAGATTTATTCAATATTTATTTAAAATATTGTCACGGTTTAAGCCCAGACAGCAACAAAGCACCACAAAGACCATCACTCACTCCTCAACCCAGCAACCCCATGGAACGAGAAGAAGAAAATATAACAAAACACTCATAAGTGGAGACAAGGACAGGGAGGGATCACTCACTAACTACAGTCATGGGCAAGAGACGGACTCAACTTGGGGGAAAAACCAAAATCAATTTCATTTACTACCCATCAAAAAAGGACAACGAGAAGTAAAACCAAATCCTGAAACACCTTCCTCCCACCCCTCCATTCTTCCTGGGCTTAACTTTATTCCCGAATTCTCTCCCTCCTCCACCCCAGCGGCACAGGGGGATAATGGAGGTTGGTCCTCCCCCACCTTCCTCACTGACCTTGCCATCTGCAGAGAAGCTCCTCTCACACTCCAACCCCCTCACTCACTGCAGGTTCCCCTTCTTAAATCTGTTCTCCCCAGGTGTTACCACTCTCACTGACGAGCAGGTTTCCCTCTTAAATCTGTTCTCCCCCAGGTGTTACCACTGTCACTGACGAGCTCGGCCTGAGGCCACTCGGAGCCGGGGAAGGTTCTAGAAGCTCCTCACAGGAGCCGGCCCTGTGGGCCCCTCCCTGCTACCAAAACCCGGCCACACAAACCCAAAACAAATATACTGACCAGAAATACAACCTTTAAACTGAACTGTAGGAGGATGAAAACAAAGGTAAGACCTGTGTCTAAATAATTCCTTGCATGGCTAGCTGTCTGCCATCCCAAAGTAAATGCTATTTATGAGATAGATGATAGAGGACGCAGGCTAACTCCCTCTATGAGGCAATCTGCCAACAAAGACATAATGCTGGATTTGGGATAATCAGATGGAATGGTTGGTAAACTGTTGTTAAACCAACAGCCAAGCTTGGGGAGGTTAAATAGATAATGGTACGCTTGCATAGTACTTCTTGTGGCAAGTATGTCAGAATAGTTTTCTCCAGCAATCCCCAGTGGGAAGAGTGCCACCTCCTTTCTCCGATATTCCTTCCAGCTCTATCTGCCCTTCTCTTTCCAACGTTAGGCTGCCATACAACACAGGGACACACGGCAGGATCTGAAGAGACAAATGCTGAGCAGTTCAGTGCGACTCCAGTCGTGCAGCATTACGCAAAATTCGGTCAGTCAGGGCTCTGCAATCAACACCGGCACTGACGTGACAATAGGAGGAATTCAGGTTTTGCTTTTTAATCCACCTCATTCCTAAATGGTTCTGATCCCTATGACCCGAGAGAAGATCACTAATTAACACACAGTACTGTTGCAGTGCTGCGGCACTCCTGGACTTGGGGGGGGTGCGAAAGGTTTCTGTAGAGGGAGAGATGCAAGAAATTCCATAAAACTTCAGTGGGCTTTTTTTTCTCTATTCCTCCTTTTTCTCTTTATTTGGTCTCCCAGTCTCCCTTTTGCTGAAACCACTCTCCCCTCCCGCAGCCCTGTGAGGAAGACAACACACGCGTGGAGCCAGCAGGGACAGGACCACAAGAGGCGAGCATTCAGTGACAGCCGGGATGCCTCCTTGTCACCTTAGGCAATGCCGGGACACAGGAAGGGCTTAGATGGGATGGAGCGACGCTGAAGCCAAAGGTACAAGGGTATGATGTTTGAAAAACAGACTACAATTGATAAAACTCTGGAGACTGTGGCAGGCCAGACAGTAGGAGCATATACTTATTTGAGGCGATGATTTAAACTGTTATACAAAAGAAGGAAGATCTAATCTAAAAATGTGAACGGAGCTGTGTCTGGAGGGACTTGCTCTTGCGGACCTACCTGTTTGCTCCTGGGTGCTGTAAGCAGGATGACATCCTTGGGACATCTTCAAATCCAAAATTTCCCTTCTGAACTTCAGCAGATTGGGATGTAATTAAACGTTCAGATACACTGTGGAGTTTTCTAGGAGAGTTTGATTTATTTTATTGTCATCATTCTGTTGGCTGGTATGTATTTATTTCACAAAGGCAAGATTCCAGAGAGGATGCAGCTGTGCAATGACTTAAGCCACCCTGAACTGGGGCTGAAGCTGCCCTAAGTTCCCTCACCTTCCTCTTCAGCTCCAGCTGCAGACTCCCACTCCTTCCTTGTGCCGACTTGGCCATCAGTGCAATTGCAAGGTGAGACAGATCAGGGAGTTCAATTATTTGGAAACAGTCCTGCAAAACAAGTCATCAACTTTTGACCAAAACGGGGATATCCCTGCCAGGGCAAGAGAGGAGCAGGGAGACGTGGCCTGGATAAAGGTGGGACCAGACCATCACGATGGGGCTTGGCTTGCACTGCTGAGGAAGCTCACCCTGTGCGTCTCGGGGTGTAGACTGGTGAACGCTTCTTCCACTGGCAGAGGCAGCTGCAGCACCACGTCCCCCTTCCCAGCACTGGTCACTGAGCCGTGCCAAGGCAACTGTGCACGGAGCTACGTGGTCAGCCGTGCCGGGGAGCTGCTCTAGATTAAAAGTAACCTGGCAAAGTAAAAGCTGTTTTCAGCCTTAAAAAGTCTACCTTGCAGATCCGCAAACCACTCTGTATGAGCATCTTCAGAGGTACAGCAACGAGAAGGAACCAAAAGATGCTTAAGCCAGTACTACTATTAAAGAAGCATTTACCACCCCACAGCCTGACTAGCCTACGGACTCCAGCAGCCAAAAGCTATCAGATATGGCTGCAGCCTACCAAGTGCCCTCCTCCCCAGCCGCCTCTCCCTCCGCTCCTCTCCAGCCTACAAAGACACACTACAAAGAAGTGCGAAGACCCCCGCTACAAACGAGATGGAAGTGCAGTCCTCGGGGCACAGGTGTGGGCCCCGTGACAAGCGACGGGCTGCAGAAGGGCAGCAAGGACTAGAGCATTAACGTGCAGCAGCTGCTGGTTTCAATTTACAGGTCTTAGAGAACTGGGCCCCATTATTAGAGTGGGTGGACACCCGTCTGGCACGCTTTACCGTATTATTGTTATAGCTGTACATAGGTACGTACACGCTTGTGATCGATTCTCTAAACAGCCCGCTGTTAGTATTTATATTATAAACTGAAAACTAAATCAAAGTAACAGGCTGGTTTTTGGCCTTAAGATTAAATGACTTTCAAAACTCCAAAAGGAGACCCTGCATTCTACTTTACATCATTCTTCATTTTAATCATATTTGATTTGTACAATATATTTATCACGTTTTTTCCAGATGACATGGCTGTACTTTAGCTAATACAACGTACATAATTTAAATATACATTGTCTACCTCATTTAGAGCGCATCTAAAAACAATTGCAGTCCATCATTCTACTAAACTATTGTCCACATTTTAACAGGTTTGTTAAATAGGTACAGGAGGGAAATCATTAAATGAAAGCTTAATATGAGCTATCAGTTTGTAAACAGAGCAGCAAAGTATGGTAAAACTGAATTCACAGTTCAAGAAATTCTATTTTTAATATTTAATAATTTTAGATTTGCTTATGTATTCACTTTCCCCACAATAAAAAAAAAAATTAAAAAAAAAACCACTTAGAAAAAACAGGGGAAAATACCTTATCTGCATTTCTCTTGCAATTCCATTTGGACAACAGTATTTCCTAAACGCAGCCTATTCACTGCTGGATATGTAATTACCTTCAGTTCATAGTCTAGACATTAATGCTTTCGTAGTATTTAAGACTCCTTGTAACATGCTTGCTGCTTTTAAGTAAGCAAGGCTAAATCTTGACCAGATAAATTAGCAAAGAATGCAATAAAAGCTGCAATAAAAGAACTTTATCCTCCAAACCTTCAAGTTGCTGCTAAATGAGATTTCTTTGAAATGCAGATCAGTTGAACTAGATTAGTGAATTTTAGCTCCTGTCAACATCATAACAAAATACAAATACAATTGTTCACTGGCCTTATCTCCATGCTTCCATCTGCTGCCTTGTTATTTACTTTCCTTGATTTACTATGCAGATCTAAATAAGACACATCAAGGAGGGCTTACAACACAATGGCTTCTTAAGCTTTACATCAAGGTATTTGAAACTGAAGCCCTGAAAGGGCTGCCATCAAAGACATATCTCTAATGAACTTCCATATCAGAGAAGGTTTGGTATTTAATACTGCTGTGAAAAGAAAAAGCTACAAATCAGAATGGCCTATGAAGGAAAATGTCTGCAAATCTTGATGAGATTAGCACCTACCAGAATTAATATCCCAATAAAAATGATATCTGGTTCCTTGAAGAGTTAAACTTCCAACCATTGGAAAAATAATGCCTAGTGTCAGAATGGGAAAACTCGGCTGACAAGGTTGAAAGGTCAGGGCAGTATTCTTTTTTCTCCACAAAATGTGCAAAAAGCACTTTTGCTGGTGGCTTGATTAAGATACTGTTGACAAAATGGCCTTGGAATGAAACAATTAACACAGTCGACAGCGCTACTAGGGTACTTCCCGCAACAGCGGAATTTTGCAGTATCTTTAAAAAAATTAGCAACAACTTCATGGCAAAACAACATAATCTAAAATGACAGCATGCAACATTTGTTCATCAATTTTACTATTTCCCTTTCTCCCCCACAGCAATCTATGGCAGCGCAGGATAAAATCTTCTGTCAGTTTGCTTAAAAAAAACAATCCTTAAGTTCCATTTCTATTGCATGCCACAGCCCTACCTGCAAAGTGCAATAAATGAAGAAGTTTCCTCCTCGTGATGTAAACTCTCTACATATCTGATAGATTAAACAAAAATAAACAGCTTAAAAGTTTCCACAACCCGCGCGTAACCTTGTGCAGTAAACCGTCAGCTCCCGCAGCGTGCTGCTGTTTGACGGGAATTTTTTTTGTTAGGCACCAAAGTACATAAACAAATGGTACTTTTCTTTCTTAAGAAAGCATTTCAATCATTTATGTTCTTCTATGGCAAGGGAAGATCCCACAAGCATGTTCCGTACCGTGGATCAATCAGCTCCAAACCGAAGTAGACATGTTGTATGCTCCAGTGCCTGGAAATCATGCTGCAGGCTTACCAGATGATGAAAACGGAGGTATGCAGTGTAGGGGAGCCCCACATGGCACCCGCTAGCTTCTGGGCATGTCAAACTTCACAACCACCCTACAGTCAATGACAGCAAACACCTTCCCTTTTCTTCTCGCCTCCAAACATGTACTTGTCTTTCTACCCTCCTTCCAAATTACAGGCAGTCTTCCAGAAACAAAGCCCCAAAACAGAAGCAGCGTCCCATGGCTATACTGCAGAAACCTCAGTTGTCTTTTTGCTGGATTTCATTTCGTACGGGCTATGTTCCAGGCTTACTTACGGCCACGAGAGACCAGTACCTTTCCTTGTTTAATGAAACGACAAAACAACAGATTTGCATATGTAGAAGCAGGTGCTGTAACAGGTTTGACTACTCTTGACCTAAAGCATGTAAAAAAGATTTATCAGCAACAGCTGTCCCTAAGGTACTGGGGCTCTGACGGACAGTAAAAACTTTACCATCTGCACCGCCGTGTGTTGAAAATGACAATCTGAATTAAAAGCTGGTCAACAAATCTCATATAACTAATGCCTTCCGTATCCCCATCCATATGTTGAATTCCCAAGATATGCAACACTTGGATTATCTATCGTAAGTACCAGTCTTTAAATAAAATAAGACAATCTAGGAAGATGTGAAAACTAAGTCTGCGGGAGTTGCTACTTATTCACAAAACAAGCATTTAAATAACACTTTGAACGTACGTAAGTTTGAAATGCTTCAACAATTTCACATCATTATATAAACATCTGTTCTTTTAAAATAGCATTATATCTCTTTTCAGAATTAAAAAACAGCTATAAATATTTACGTAGGCTAATTTGAGGATTTACAGTGCTACAGCATTGTTTAGCTTGTGGATTATTAACCAACACAATTTTTGTTTAGCTTAACTTCTCTGAAGGCTTTCTTGAATGCCTTGACAAAAAACCTGATTGATAGCAGAACATTTCAGAGCATCTCTGTGTTCTCTGCACAATGAAGGTATCACAGCGAAGTGAGGTTTGTGGTTTACGTTCTGATTTTTCCCTATGAAGAAGAACTGTGGTTTTTTCCCCCGGACCACAGGAAGGAACCTGAGAGTCTGAATATGACCCCTTGGTGAACACAGTGACTTGTTCTGGAGCTATGCTAGCAGAAGGTAGCACCATATGCCCCGAGCCCCAACTTGGATGCTCTTTCTACAGTCTAATGTGCTTGTCAAAAGATGTTAAAATCACAGATTTACTTTCTCTGGATATACTTTATTATTGTACAAAGTAAAAAGAAAGGATAATACAATTTATTATGACTTATATAGACTAGCATCCAAAACGTACTTCCACCGCTTTAAACTGCGAGAACCTTTTTTATCAGTGAACAGCTTCTGAGGTGTTTAACATTACAGCAATCTCGTGCCTGATACCAATCACAGCTATTGTAACTCTTATTGATGACAAACTAACCACATTCTCAACTTTAGTATTAAAAATTTTCGTTCTCATACAAGTGTGGAAAAATAAGGTTCATTACCTGAAAATGAATGAAAATTACCAATCTTTGCTCCACTGAATTTCACAGAACTTTTTAATTAGAATTTTTTTTTTTCCTTTTTTAATTAAAAAGTTCCGTGATCTTACCACAGATCTTACTACTGTAACCCAGGCAGGAAAATTACTAAAATAAGAAAAAAATAATCCATGGAGCACATACTGGAAGCAAATTTAAAATAACAGAAAATGTGCTTCACAACATTTCTAATGATAATTTTAAATGTGGTGGCACATGTGAATTCATTCACTTCGTGTTTTGTTGTTCAGTTTTTAGAAGAAAGAGAAGCATTTTAATTTAAATATATGTATGCGCACATATATATTTGCAGGCACTGCTGAAAGACGGGAGGTACTTTTTTCTCAAGTGAGTATTAAAACTACCTTGCACAATTTTGTGAGATTCCAGTCATCTTTCGAACAGTTACAATTTCTTGCAAAAACAATGCAGACTTGAAAAAAGAAAAATACAATTTATTTACTCGCTAGGTTGTAACTGTCTGTTGAGAGCTACAGTGATCCCCTCAAGAGCATAAATATTTAGACAAATTTTAAAATGTGTATTATATACTTGACAGAACGTATTTACATGACAGCTCAGAGCTTAAGCAATCTGATCAGAAATATTTCCCCTATAAAACAAAGTCAAGTCAGGAAAAAAAAAGCAGCTCAGCCGTGTAAAGAGGCTTGAGATTAAAAACATAACCGTTTAGAAACAGATTAGCCATTTAAGTGTTTGCATCAAAATTGTGATAACCTTCATCCTACTTCCCGATTCACTGGATCCTCCGCGTGAGTTCGTGAAAATCGAAGATGAGCAGCGTACGGCATTAACCCTGTGTCTTCTTTTACTAAGCCGCTTAATTGCCTGCTCGTTATCCGCTGCCCTCCGCCGCCACGGGGACGCCCGTCCCACCCGGCCGCCGTGGGGCAGGTCAGGGGCTGGGGTAAGGAATCACCCCTCTCCGGCCCGGCACAAAGCTGGAAGCCGGCTCCCCGCACAGCACCGCCGAGGCGATGGCCAAGAGGGACAGAAATGGGGAAATGGTGGAAATAAGCCTTCCACGCCGTGCTGGTGCTTAGGGGCCAGGGCGGACTCCCGCCACCTCCCTGAAGCCCACCACTGCTCTTTGTCTTGGCAGTATTTAAATGAATTACGTATTCGGGGATCAGATATTGTGTCTCGGGGTTTGGCTTACAAAGCAGTAACAAGGACATATGTCCAGCCCAATTTTAAACCAGCACCGTGACTGCCGGGGGAATCCTCCCTCCACGCAGAGAGACCATGACCAGGGGGAGACTCGGGACCTCAGCGCGGCCGAAACAAACTGCCAACGCGCGAGAAACACATGTACGGAAAACCCTGGTGAATAAACTTCAAGGCGTAAACTCCCACTGACTTCTCTACTTTTCAAAAGGGAGACAAGCTTTGTAGGGAAAACGCAGCCGGCTCAATGCAGCCGTCGGACACTTCAACACCAATCGCTGCCACCAAGCAGCGATTTACCAGAAGAAAGGCGTAAATGATTTGTAACAGCACATGTATTGAAAAGCTGTCAGGTGAGCAACTTGGAGGTCCACTTACACTCTCGCCAGGGAAAACAGGTACCTCCGGGGAACTATGTACATTAAAAGAAGATGCAAAAGCAGAGGCAGAAGGGATTAACGAGGAGCAGACCCAGAGCCAAACAGTAGTCAAAGAAATGAGGTCTGGACCATCTTTACTCACTGTTACACAATACTAAAATCAGATTCATCCTACCTAAGTTCAAACACCTAAATAGGATGTAAGTGCTACCTAACGTGGAGCTCCCAGCAGAGCCTGTGGCTCTGCCCTGCGTGGGAAGCCAGGGCGAGTGCTGTCCTGGTCAAGGAGCATCAGTGCGGTACCCGAGGTTCGAACGGACAAATCCAGCCACTGTTAGGATGAATCACGAGAGGGAGCGGACTGCAAGAACAAATTTTTTTGAAGAGAGAAGGAATTGTTGGATACTGTTCTAAACATAATCTAATCTGAGTTAAAAAAAAAAAAATAAATCAACTCCAAACTGTAGGTCAAGTTTTACATTGAGTATGTCATAAAACATAGATGACGGTTACATAGATTTTTTTTCTAGTATTTTGGACTGTTTAAATTCAGTGACTATTCAGGTTGAATTCTGTGAACTTAAGGGTATTTGTTCAGTTAGCTATTTCACTTACAGAACAAAACATGTTTAGTTATACTTAGCTATAATTTTCACTGTTTGAATAAATCAAAAGCTAGGAAAAGGTGGTGAAAAAATGCTGAGAATATTTGTTTTAAAAAGCCCCAAAACAAAAAACCAAAACCCCAGCACATATGGATGCCAGGTATTTGTGGACTATAAAAAAAACCATAATACTTGCCAAACAAATTATTTCTTATTCTACTCTTCTTTCAAATTCTAAAGCAATCTTTTAGACTTAATATTGAAAACTGTTGCCTTTTGTAAAAAGACACATGCCTCATAATGCACACAGAACGGTTTCTTCACACAGACTTGTTTACTTAATATATTAAGTAGCATACAGAGGTAATCTTTATGCTCACAGCATATAAAATCTAGATTATTAATATTTTATATTAAAATAAGCTGCCTATTAGCGAATTTTCAGATATTAATCTCCCTACTGAAGTCTATTTCCTTGTTGTTTACACACAGCAATTCTCTTTTAAATTTTAAAAGTGGGAACCTTAAAAAGTGGAAAAATACAATTACAAAATGTTCTTTATTTGCAATTAGATTCCAAGGTTGCAGAACACTGTATCTGTCCCAATTTTACAGAACTGCTTAAGGCATCTGCCAAGCAAGTTTCAAGAGGATTAGCTGTAATGAAAATGCAACATATGTAAATACAACCACGTATTTAAATGTCAAATATTTCAAACACAATAGAAAAATTACAAATTCCAAACATATAATTCTATCAACTCCTTCCACAAAAGATAAAAACTTGGAAACAGCATTTTTATACTGTACAAAACACACAATGTGTCAACACATTGTTACCCTTCTTTATGTACCTCATTATTGAACTGAATGGGGTTTTTTATGAACACACAGCATACTCCACCTTTAACACCAATTCAACATACTTCAGATTCACCCCGTAGATTCAGAAGAATCTTGTTCCTTGTGCTAAAGCTAGCAAAAGCAAGGTATGGCACGAACTTTAAAAAGCACTTTTTCCTTTGTGCACTTTGGGTATCTTGTTTACTTGACATGATGTATAATATTAGCACGGGAGAAAGAACGCAATTACGCAAGAAAATAAAACCATGCAGCTAAAACTCCTCTGACTTCAGACACATTTTCCTCATCCCTGGATGTGGTACAACCTTGCTGGGAACTATTAGGTTTCCATTACTTAGAGACAGACGGTTTCATACTGCTCAACAGAGATTACTGCTGTCTATCTAAACAGGGCTTACAGTGGCATCAGCATATTTTATTAACTCAGAACCATAAATCCTATTCTTATATGCTCTCAAAGACCAATACTCCTAGGGTCAGTTAAATTTACAACAGCGTGGCACCTACCAGGAAGAAGCTTCAAAGTGAGGATATGCTCCTTTCCAATAGCTCCCCAGAAATTCTGATATCTATTGAAAGTTTAAAAAACAATACCCTATCCTTGATATTAAACAACAATTTTCCAAGCAGATTTTTAGCTCACTGCAACATTACACAGTATCCCAATATAGTTTGTAATGCCTCACAACACAGGTTTTCTTTGTATTTCAAGAATTCTCCCTCTTTTGTCTGATCAGCATGCTATCTGCAGGTGAGCAGATCTTAACATCCACTCTTCTGTGACTGGGACAGGGAACATCTGTGAAGGAAAAATCTCCACATTTTTGAGCACTCATGCAATATTCCTTTATATTCCACTGCGTATTGGTACATGGAAGTGCTCTTATTAGCACCAACAGCATTATTTTTGCATGTATTTCTCCGCTATCCTCCAAATTCACAGAGGAACACAATTATAACCTGCATATAGACTGTTCAGGACTGACAGCAAGATGAAAACAGAGATGACAAAGTCAAGGAAGTAACAGCCTAAAATAACACAGAAAATTTCAATTATATTCAAACTCTACAAACCAAAAGATCATTTTAAATAAATGGCTGGTGTCTACTTACATGTACCTTTATTCTCCTCCCTCTGAATAAATGGACTAACCGCCATAGGTGACTCCCAAACAAAATTTTGACTTTACAGCAGCAATGATGCAGTTATCTAGATAAACACTGTTTTTTTCACAGAGCTGCACCAAACATCATTTAGCCCCAAGCAACGCTCAGAAATACAAATCACATCCTAACGCCTCCTCAGGGGAAGAACCAGCCTTGGCATCTCCCTCTGCATCGTTCAGTGACACTGAACCCTGCAGGGTAGCCAAGCGGTTTCCACAATGCAAGAAAAAGAGAAGCGCTGCACAACACTTTGCTGAACTTGGGAACACTAGAAGAGAATACATACCTAATGCCGTCAATTGCTCTGGTTTTCACCCTCTTCCCCCCACAAGTAACTGTCCTAAATCAAAATCAGGCATCACGAAGGTGGTTTTGCCCCCCTTGTCAGGGCAAGTCCTGCACACCGAGGAAAGTCCTCGACTCCTTTCTAAGAATGGATCACAGAGGTAGAATCAATCCATATATCACCAATATTATTTGAGTGATTCTATTATTAAATATCTATAATTAAATAAGTCAACGGCTCTTTGAAGACCCCTTCCTTATGCTAAAAAGAGTCTTATTTAAAAAGAGAGGCTGTTATCAGGGTTCTAAAATTTGGGGATCTGATTTTAAAGTAATAAACCAATTTTAAACAAGATCTTCTCAAATTGCAGATCGTTTACTAGTTTATCTTATTTTTACTGTAACACAACACTACTCAGTGGAACTTCACTCTCAAATAACAATTTAACTCAATGCTATCACTGCTATGAAGAGAAAAACAGGGAGCTTTAAAGCCATTCGATCTCCTCATATCAACAATTGCCATCTTGCACTGATTTCAGAATCTACTTAATTTGCTATTTTGTAACAAAAAAAGTAAAAAGACTACAAAAAACAAAGAGCCAGAAGTAAACATTTTGATCAACCTACTTCTCTTTTAAAAAACAAAATTCCTGCTGTTCTTTTTTAGAAAAATACCTTGACATTTAAAGACAAAGTGAGTGCATGTGTGTGACTTGTTTACATCAGATAGAAATAAATCCCTCCTAACTGTAGAAAGCACAAAGTTTTCTTTCGGTAGTTTATGAATAATATTTAAGGAAATGCTTAAAACACTTCACAAATCTTTTGACAATTTAGCAACCTCATCAATATAGCTGCTCAGACACCATGGTGATGTGTATCATATATAGACTGCCGAAAAAGAAGCATCGACTCAACACAAGCATGCAATTTTAGCGTACAGAGAAGGGTCAGGGTGCAATTACACTGCAGGTAACGAAGTAGGTGTTGCAGTATCATACAGTGGATCACCAGGAAACAGGAGAAGTGCTGAGTCGGAAACACTGATGACTTGCTATGATGTGCATGCCAGCAAAAATATGGCTTGGAAGGAACTAGTAAAGTGGTTGCCCCTCAGAAAAAAACTATGCACACTAAATACTTTAGGCATGAAGACTTATAATAAATATGAAATTCAGCTACCCAAATAAAATTACGCAGAACCGCCTTTCTTGACATGCATTCCAGCCTGCATCTACATGAATGCCATGCCGGCTTTGAGCAAGCTGCCGCAACCTCTGGTTTCTTATGCCTCCAGTTCAATTCCCAGAAACGGCAGAAAGCACACTCAGGCTTTTGCTAGGTTGGTTTCCCACTGTTCTGCTGAGTTAATTTGACCGACAGAAGGGTTTGCGGAGCTCCAGATCCAGCCCAAGGGAGGTCGCAAGCCCACATATGTGAGAAGAGGGAAGGGGATGG
>JANXJC010000005.1:29114737-29157379 GCA_027564655.1 Leptodon cayanensis
GGCTGAGGGCAGGGGACCAGGGGGAAACCCTTCTCTTCAAAAATGGCAACAGCATTTCGTAAGAAGAGATCAGCTATCTGTGAAACTACAACTCCACTCCAAAATTTATTAATCGTTAAATCATTAAATTTATTAATCATCACATACAATGAACCTATTTCTAGCTTGCTCATGTTCCCTCTCTACTTTCGCAAGCACAGAAGCTTTTTTCTTCCCAAGACCTAGCTCAGACTTGTTTCTCAGAAAATGCTGGGTCTACTGTCCTGTATATGTCATCACAGCACTGGCTATCCAGTAGGTCCAACACCTACCGCAATCCTGGCCAAACAAGTCCAGATTCACATTTCTTCCCACCCTCATCATGGTCCCTAGAGAGCCAGGTGCCTTCACAGCATCCTCTAATTGAAATAGCTGTCACATGTCCCACAAAAGACTTTATTCACCAAAAGCCTACGTATAAAATACCAATAACTTACAACGCTACTTAACAGGCTCTATGCAGATCAGGGGACAATTTTGGAGGATTCCAGTCAAAACGCTACTCGATCTGTCTCACAGTAAACAGTATCTAAATTTGTGTACCTCTTCTTTGCAGTTTACACAATGGAAGTAAGTGCTGGGTTTGTAAGTTGTTTGTTTATGTACGTTGGAGAGGTGTGGAGGAAACAGAGAACAATAAAAGGAAAAAAAGAGCATTTTACTGAGCTGTCATTTGTCCCATTATAATGACTGCTCTTGGATTTACCAATAGATTTACATGCAGTTATACGTACTCTGCTGTTGTGCTCACTTTCAGCCTGTGTTAAAGTGAATTGCAAAGAAAGCGGGGGGGGTGGTAAGACTACTTTGTCACCAGCATGTACAAAGGCTACCGCAAACCAAGACACGAGCTCAACACCGAGAACTCTTAAATCATTTTAATGAGTTTTTGAAAGAAAGGTCTCACACTTTCTGAAAGAGCGGGAACTTAAGCAGAGAGATGGTATTTGGGCACACATTTGGAGAACTAAGCACCATTTGGTCCTGCTAATAAACTGCAAGCAAGACTCCCAGGTAGACATTATCTAAAGGTTATCTTCTAAGTTGTAACGGTCAAAGATGTCAGGGGATAACAGATGGGCAAAGCAAAACTATGGAAGTAGCAGAGGCAGGTTTCACTGGTGATCCTGACAGGTTTCCAGGCTAGTACCTAGCTCCAAATTAACAATGACTAAGTATTTTGTCATCAACAACAACTTGAAAAGGAGGTGTTTAAGTTTTGAAAGCTTGAAACTAAGCTTTAAAAGGTTTTCAGAACATGGGAGTTTTTACACAGACTTCCCAACTCAAGCCCTGAATATAACAACTCTCCTTTATGGAAATGAAGCTTTCGAGAATAAGTTATTATCAAGCTAAAAGCACACGCTGCCAAGTGCAACCCAAGATCCTGAATGGACACTACATACTGTATATTGCCGAAGAATCTGCAGGAGGCTGCAGGTCCGGATCTAGACACACATCAAGCTGCTGATGCCCAAGTTCCCTGGTTGCTAACAGGACTGTTTGTTCAGTCCACTTTGATTCTCCCTACTCACAGCAAAGCACAGGCCAATTTTCTACCCACAGCAAATATCCATAGCTCTTCCAGAGAAGCATCTATATTCTCCCCTTGACAGCTGAGTTAGCTCACTATTAAAAGTACTACCCGTGGTATCGGGAAGATGTGGATTCTCTACAGCATCAATATCTAGAAAAGCGCAAGATACTGTTCCTAGCACAAGTACGGTTTTATGCAAACTTAGACATCATGGCAAATTAATATTTCAATATGGTGACATTAGCGATTCCTGTAAATTCCAGTGTCTTATATGATAATCCAAGATTAGAGAAATTTTGTCCAGGTGAAAGAGTCCAAGTTTCTTCTTTCATCTTATCACAATCTCAAAGGATCTCTCCTATCAGGTGACAGTCTCACTTGTCTAATCACTGAAATCCTGGAACTGCAAGAACTACCTGCAAGACACCTCCAACAGCAGATCTTAGCACAACAGCTCTGCGGATCACTCCAAGTGCAATCCTATCGCAGCTGAAGTTTACCTCCTTGTTGAGCACAGTCCTTCACGACCTCCTTCCTTCCCAGTCTGCTCCCTTCCACGTTTACTGGACTGCTGGCTGGACTGTTTCAGAACAGCACCAGTCAGCAGAAAACTAACACCACCAATAAAACTACAAAAAATAAAGCATATTTATCAACTTAGTATGCTGAAACGACTTAGTAAAGTCTAAGAAATAATGGAGTTGATGCACAAAAATTCGGCTACACTGAAATGAGATGGTATCACAGAGTTTACTGAAAAATTCAAATCAAATTATTTTGTATCTGTAATCTCAACTTTTCCACTTTCTCTCTAGCTCTGGTTTCTCTCACTTAATTTTTCATTCCATTCTTTTAAACTTACAGAAGTATCTCTGAGATCCTCCCTCTAATGATTCTTCCTATTTCTTTCCTAGTTCCAGTCCTTCAAATGTTGCCCCGCCTTTTGTATCTTCTTCAGAAAGAAGTGCAGCTTTCACATGGTACAAGCTACAGCTCTCCTGCTTTCATTCCTTCTGTTCATATTCTTTATTATTACGTTTAACAGAATGAAGGAACACTACAGGCTCCTACTGAACAAAGAGATTTACAACAAAAATAGAAAACTGAGATGGTATTAAGGCGCTGGAGTTTATAGCACAAGAACACCTGGGAAAAAGTAAAGTACGATATTTAATGCCAAGGGAGTACTCTCTCAAAAATCCTTAAAATTTCTCCTTTTTGCTGTCCACAGTACCCAGCAGTCAAAGACCTTCTGATGTAAAATATTTCACAGGTATGTCAAGAAACTCTACACGGATACAAGGGATTTTATTATACACCAACAAGATCTAAAAATATGCCATTTCTCTTGTAAGAATGACTTTTTTTACTAGCTTATAACTTTTTAGTTTAGACCAGTAATATGCGTACAGCCGAGATTCACTGTGGTGTTGCCAGTTCTCAAAATGTTATTACAAATATTTTTATACCAGCTTTCATAGATCCCATGTAACTCTAAAAGAACAGCACGCCTCAAAAAAAATTCTCTACTTCATATCAGAGACGGAGTAAAGTTCAAAAATATGTATCTGAAGTCTTCAACCTATGGACAAGGTTTTTAAAAATATAAAAAATATTGAAAACTTCATACATTCTGATGCCTCTGAATTTTACATGAGTTCCTAAAAGCATGTGATAACACTGTCTGAAATGACTGAATTCATTTCACCTTCTGAAAGGTGACACACAGAACATTCTTTAAATAACTGGGCCCAAGACACAGATGAAAAAATGTGGTGCTTTTTTATATAAAAGAGAACCTCATTTTGTTACAAGGCATAAGGAGCGATGCAGAAAGCCAAGCAAAACCTGGAAGAGAGACAAAGATTGTGCGTGTCCACACCAAGCTATAAGGGTCATCCTCAGGGCTAACTACTACATCCAAGTTTATGATGTAGGATGTCTCAGAAAGCTGGCATCAAATCAAAGACCAGGGCTGCACAGTGAAGAATTTTAACAGGGTTTGACTTGTATTCTATACTAAGTTTTAACAACGTTACATCATTTTGTCAGTTTCCAGAGTATCGTCACAACTAGGAATTCTTTATGAATGAACGCTAAAGACCTTTACGCAGAAGGAAGGTGCTAACATAAAAAGCACAGGAGAGGCGCAGAAGGTAAGCACTTCTTGCCAGAGGAAGAGTCCCCTCTCATCCCTCTCACCTCCTCCCTTCTCCAGAGATGTCCATTTGAATGCCAGTACCAAGGGAGGCACGGGATAAAAGAAAGGGAGGACTTTGATGGCACTTCCCAGAGCTGCTTACCTTCACAAAGCCCCAGCTCCCCGGATGAGACGGCAACACTTGCAAAACAACTTGCTATGAACATGGAATACTCACCTGAAATGCAACTTCAGAAATTTAAGTAGGAGGGATGAACAAGTGGAGAAACAGTCGGCCACTCAGTTTAAACTAGAATTCTGCTTTCTTTTATTCACGACATCGTGTTTCTACCTAAAGCATGATGCTAAGTCCCTCTGAATAAATCTATTTTTATTTTAATATTAAGCATACTTAGTGTGGAGGGCAAGCTGAATGAGAGTGGAACGGACACACTTATCACGACTACTCAAACAAAGCAGTGTGTGGAGGCAGCACCAGGTGTGCTCGGGCACAACGGGACAGGCACAGCCCAGTCCACCTCTTATAGGGAACAAATGACTGAGACAGAGACAGCTACACCTCAAATATCACACACAGGAACCGAAAGGAAGTCACAAGAATAGTTATTAGATTGGAAGACAGACAACTTTATACAGCAAAAGTTTATTCTCTCTGATTCTGGAATTGATTACCATTCCTTGCCTTTGTAAATGCAGGTTTTATGTTATCTAGGAATAATTCTTGTAGTCACCAATGATTTTCCAGTATCTAGCAAGATATAATTGGGATTGCTTAAATTTCTGTCTATAACTTCCTGTGGTTACTGTGATTTGTTAATTAGTTTTGCTTCTTTAAGGTAATTTACAGGCATTTTAAAAATCTGGGCTCAGATCTTCTCCACTGGATAGAAGAACATACATAATGTTTAATGAAAGAGAGTAACGATATACTCCAGTAAGCATATAATATTTTAACTATATGCTATGTGATCACACTACCACGTGGAACCATCACGTCTATGCCCTCCTATTTAAAGTTCCTGTATTTCAATGCTCAACAACAACATTTCATCAATTTATTTATCCTCTTAAGTCAGCTTCTCATATGAAACAGCACGCAGTTCACAACTGAGCAAACAGAATGTTTAATATCCAAATGACTATCAGCATTAAACTTCAAACAGAAGATGATTGGCAGATGACCAATTTGCCATTATCACACCAGTACCAAGGTTATACCTAACCTTAAGGACCAAGCCTTCAAGAAGAATAAATGACATCTAAGAAAACCAAGGGTGTTTTGTTCCTTGAGGACATTCAGAGCAATACTGGCAATGGTCCTATGCTGACATACGAAACAAATCAGCTAAAAACAGTAGCAATGAAAAAAAAAAGCACAAGAGCCAGCAAATACCATCTCTCAATAGCACATCAAACTCAGCAGCTGAACAGAAGGTAGCAGAGGACAAATTGATTTGAGAGTAAGAAGTCATGAGGTCCAGAGATAGCTGTTACTGAATGATGTCTCTTAAGAGACAGAATATTTATTTCCTGTTGGAGGATTCAAGAAGTCCGCTTTCTGCATCCATGTTAGACAGTAGCATCCTGTTAATTGGCTGAAATAGCCTGTCATTGCTATTTTCAGTAAAGAAGAATAGTAGCCACTTTCTTTCTTCAGGCTTAATGTAAATGAACAACCCTATACAGAAAAGGGGAGAGGGATGGGAAGGGGAGAACTAAGATTCTGCCACATGCTCTCTTTACTGCTGCCATCCTGTTTTCACAGGGGAGAGCAGTATTCATCAGGGGCTATGTACGTTTTCTTTCTTCTCTCTTCTCTTTGGTGCTGATGCTGACACACAGAGAGATTCCACTAGAAATGGCAGCACTGTTAATTATCAAAGGACACCCTGGGCTGAAATTGTGCTGGTACATACTGTACCCCGCACCTTCCTGAGCTGCAGTGCTGTGCTCTACAATTAAAGCTTACGCGGCTCCTAGCATTTGGAGTTTTTCAAAATAATTTTGAGAATGCTAACAGTTACTTAATATCGACTGGAATTTTTCACGGTGCGTGATCCACAGGTATTTTCACAGTCTGAGAAACACCTTATTGCTTGAGAGTAGAGGATTTTTTTCCTTTGCAGGACCTGTATAGGGTCTACTCTCATGGTGAGTGAGTAAGAATACCAAGAAGGGCATTCCAGGTGGTGTTTTAGTTCTGTCTCAACCACAGAGAAATACAGAACTTCAAAAAACCCAGAAGGAGATGGGAAAGCTAGGCAAAAACAAATGCAGATGAGGATAATTATTATATTAAAAATAAAAATAAAACATGTAAACTTTACGTTTTTCAGCTGAATGACAGACCACATGTACACTCACACTGTGAATGGCACCAAGCCATTAAGCCTCTGTCATAAATTACCTAGCAGAGGACCTCAGAGGCCTCCAGGCAGACAGCAATGCCATCAGCCATCAGTGTCTCAGACACCACATAATGCCGGATGAAGATGTGGATGCATTTCCACGTGGTCACTCAGCAATTATTCAGGCTTCAGTAGGAAAGTCCCAATCAAGGTCAAAGATCCTGCTTCGGCCATTCACTGCAAATCTTGACACCAATTTCTATTCAGTGAGAGGGCAGCAACCATACAGAAACCTTTGATGCTTTCAGCAACAAGCGTGGAGGCTCTGCCCATGCTAATAAACCAAAAGGGCCAATTCAGCTCAGGTGCTGAATCTCCGAATACAAAAACATAGTACTTGCTTGTACTGCCCTGACATCAAGTGTCTGAACAAGGAAACTTGCAGGTCTGAGGTTTAGGAGGAAAAACTGGGAGATTAAGATAAAATGCAGCCACAGATGGAGAAACGTAGAAGTTTTCCCCTACACATAACCAGACTTCAAAGAAATGTGTATGAAAAATACAGGTCTGCACTTGTCCCACTCTTGTTGCACCTCTGATGAAAGGTGGAGCTGCGAGTGGGCAGCTACGAGGTTACAAGACAGTCCCGTGTGGCTGTGCATGGCTAGGTTTAAAGCAAACCAGCCACTGAAAAAATATCTTAACAAGCCTAATAAAGCCTTCGATGAACCTGGAAAAGAAAAAGGCAGAGAATGGAGGCTTACTCTTTCAGCGAGCATGAGCAAAAATGGGTGACAGATGGGCTTTTACAGAGCTAAGGGAGAGGACACTGGAACTGGTAACAAACAAACATGCTAAATGTCAAACACCCCTCTCTAGTATTTATAGCGACTGGTCTAACTGAAATAAAGGGCAATACTCTCACATAGTACTCACAAAACACTCACAAAGCTCTGGGGAGTCTTCAGCACCCACACAGTGACAACGGAGCATTTGGGGAAAGTGGCAAAAGTCAGAGAGACTCATCTGTGGGCAACAGTCATGAGAAACAGCAGACATCCTGCAGTTCTTCACCACAAAATGAAGAAAATCCAGGCATTATAACAGTCTCAACAAATATTCTGGAGAACTGTAATGACCAAGGCCCTGCTCAGACGTCTTATGGGCCAGAATTCCCGGCAATGCGGCGACTGGATAAAATCCTTCCAACAGCCCACCTGAGCACAGTACCAAGAACGCGCCGATAGACAGCCTGCGCCCTGACCTCATCTTCAGCACAAGCATGAGCATCTCCTGCCAGCGCGGGAAGTAAAATGGATTTATGCTAGGCTGACTTCCCCGCGGAAAGATGCTGATGAGGCAGCCAGAACAGATCTCCTGCACACCCTTGAGAAATGCGACTCTCTTTGATGGTCTGACAGACAGCTGGAAGGTCAGGGAGAGCAGATGATCCTTTTCTCTGCGGGCCAACTGTATAGGGCCTTCATGGAACAGAGAAGATGTTGCACATTTCTGCTCAGGCACGCCATCCATTGACGACCTCCAGAGCCTGGAAATCTCACGTAGATGTATTTCAGAGGCACTCTGAGCTCCAAAACAAGTAATGTGAGGCTTTTGCTCCTGCCCAGACCTCAGCCCTTTGATGATGAGATTTATCCTACGGGATCCCCAGGCCAAATAGGATTTGCCAGGCATCACTATCTCACTGGGGAAGGAACTGGAGGAGTATTGTCCTGTGGCCTGATACTGCCACCACAGCAAAAGTTTCCTGTATTTTGAGAAATGGTAGCCGGCCTGCTGAAAGGTTACGAAGTGGGAGAGCCCACAGAGAGCAGACATACTTAAGTGTTAGGTGGTGTGTAGCACGAGGCATCACAGAGGTTAGCTGGGACGTGTATTGTCAGAAAAGGAAAGCACAGACTACGATCTGTTCACAGACAAAAGAGCTCTCACAAATTGAGAGTTAATAGTTTCTCCAGTGATCCCAAGGATTTGCAGTAATATAATTTTTGATTCAAGCGTTCACCTTGGGACCCAGATGCTTGGAAAGAGACTGAGTCATTTGCAGAGATTCAGGTTTCGCACCTTTGTGGCACCCTTTATCAAGCAAACAATTGTAAAAGTAAATGAAAAAAGGTACAGAGACACAAGAAGTTAACAGCAATGACCGCCACCACCATGATAAAAATTTCAAGGGTTACACATGGAGAGACGCTGAAATGAGCACAGTTATCACCTGAGAAGAAAATAAATTATTGACAAGGGGTCAGATTTATAACTACATGAAAATATGCACCTACAATACTAAAAAGTTACAGACCACCTACTGAACAGCTAAACACTACCTAAATCCATACTGAATTTCAGACATAGGAATAGGGTGCCAAAACACCCCTTCTCTTGGCAAGAAACAACCACTGTATAATCCACTCTACTGCCGTGTGCTGCAACTTGCTGTAAGGCACCCGTGATGTAAAGCAAAATCCATCCACAGATAAGACATGCTTTCATGAAAAGGGTGTCTGAAAAAGGACACAGAAGTGGGGATACGTGGTGAGCTGGATCACACAGTCATTATTCTTCATGCCTGGCACCCAAATATCTGCTGTTTTCTTATACCAAGATGGCAGAAAACCTGTCCGTCTGGCAACAAAAAAAGAGTGGAAATACACATTAAGGTGGCAGACGGCAAAGAAAAGTGCAAGATCCTGGGACAGCATCAGTCCTGTTGCCTGCCTCTATGCCATGACCTAATACAGTTAGTATCTAGAGTTGTCTCCGATCTCAACCACAGTTTAGGCTGTTCAAACTGCCATCTGGAGCAGACTGCCTGACGAGGGCATGGGGATCATTTGGAGCCTTTTTTCCTGACAAAATACAGACTTCGTTCTTAGGATATATGGAGATGTGACCTAGGAACTGGGAGTCCCTCACAGCTTTGCAGGAGTATGGAACTTCACTTGTCCAAGAACAGAAAATATCTAATAGGACATCCCTGGCAGATGTCTGGAGCCAAAATGAACTTCTCATCAGAAGAATGGACACCACAGATTGACTGGAAGATTCTATCGTAGTTACAGAGACTAGCAAGAATATTCTGTCAACCACCTGTGCCTCAGAAGACATTAGAGTGCAGTTTTCCAATGTGTAAAGGGAGGAAATCTGAAACAGGCAAAATCTCCTCCAACAGTCTGATTTACAAGATGAAACTTCAGTGATGCAAATGAACAGACTTACTTCCTCATTCCCATAAAGGTCTGAAGACCCTGGTCACTGAACTGCAAAGATTCATCCTTCCTGAATACAGCAACTGCTTCCAGGGATGAGGAGTTAAGAAGGATGCAGAGAAAGTCCACGCTCCCTGAAGCCTGCTGTTTCTTGCCAAGTCCTGCTGGTGGCAGAAGGAGAGTAGGCTGGAGCAGGATGTCTGGCTCTAAAATTACCTCAACAGGGGCACTCGCATGCAAAATGTCCATGCATCAGACTTTATAATGCTTCTACCTCTTTATTAAGGGGAATCCTAATAGAGTCCGTGACCATTTAAGTAAGATCTTGAAGGAGAACTAGTCACCATGGTCCCCCGTACCCTCTCGGTGCAGGAATGACAGGTGATCCAGATACGGTCAACCATCCGACAATCTTGTCAAGATATGAATATCTTGCACACCGTCATGGGTGAAAAAAATTTGATCTTGAGAAGGCAAACAGGAAGACCTTTTCTTACCATAGGGCAAGAAGATGCACACAGATCACTGTTGCATCGTTAGCAGGCTTTTTGCCTCAATAATGCACACTGCTTCTGAAGAGACTTCTATATCGATCAGATCAATACAAATTGAAACCCTGGTAACTCAAGCAAAAGCCAAAAGAAGCAGACTTCTCAAATAATATTTGATAACATATAAATATGCTTACCACATGGATGCAGGTAAAGGACATTATGGAATGCCACAACAGGGAATATATCTAGTCACTTCACAGCAGCGAGATGTTTTATTCAAAATTTTCATTTCAGGTATTAACTGAACATCAAATCACACAAGCATATGGCTTTAACTTCACAGTTTATTACATTACTTTATTTGTCCCCACATTTCCTTTTTCCACATAAACATTTCTCTCACATTGCTTTCATTTCTAAAATTCAACTACATAACTGGTGTTCAATGATGAGGCCTAGGAAGAAGCTCTCACACGAAATCATAAAATCTTTCTTGTTCAAAATAAAACCAGTAGAAAACTTCAAAGTAAATTACTGAATTAAAAGCCAGAGATAAAGAAAACTGCAAAATTTCCTCTCAGAGAAACAAAACCACCAAAGTTTTAGGACACTACATTATTAAAAAAAAAAATCAAAATTGAAACCTCCAGAGCAGCATACTCCTAGCAATGTCAATCTGCATTCAGTTCAAAAAAGACTAACGCTGGCTCGTTATTGTTGATGTTATCATGTTAGGAAATAGTGCTAGTTAAACATAATAGTCCCTCAACTCAACCACAGTAGTAAACATATAGCTAAATTAGAGCATATAAATAATTCATTACAGGAGGCCTGATTTTGCATTATTTCTGTACCATTTTTAAATTGTAGTTTACTCCCATGGATAGCAGAGATTGTTATTTGAGGATTCTCATGATTTTTGGAACTTTCTTGGGCAGTGTGTTACTGTCTTGGTATTAAGAATTAAGGAATCTGCAGTTCAGGGTTCCCTTCTCCACGCCCTCAAAACAGATCACATGTAACAAGAGGAAAACACACTTCCTATATTTTTAATCTGCAACACTGTTAGCCCATCTTGTAAAACCTTCTCTTAAATATAAACACGCTTCTTTAAATTACTGAAGTTTGAAAAAACAAGATTTTTCCAAATGAAAGTAAGTGGAATTACTTAAGAGAATTAACATTTTTTGGTTAATAACTCAGTATGTTTTAGAAGTCAGTAAAGAAGTTCCATGTCTGCTAGTAAGAACATTTTCAATGCTATAAAGTTTTTTGCATTTCATAATCAAAACGTATATGCAGCATATTCAAATTCAAAACATTTTAAATGCTTTAAAATAATTACCCTCAACAGCATATAACTTCATAATGTTGCTAGAGCTACTTCAACGAAGTTTTATCGAAACTGCATGGTTCGAAAACGTCATTTTATTTCACACACAGGCACCAAGAGGAGGTTTACTGGAGGGCTAAAATCATTATTTTTGCATTCCTAAATACAAGATGGCATTCCTACAGCTCCTAAATACATCTTTGTCTTTTCGCAAATAATAAACTTAACCTTTAAAACGTTGTTTAAAATTGCAGCCTGTACAAAAAAACGGTTCTGCCTTCAGCCTACAGCTCTTTCATCTTTGTTTCAGTTCCCCTTCGGGCCAAAGAGGTGCAGAAGTCACTGAGGAACAGCCACGCGCTGCTCTCCCCCCAGCAAAGTCCACCTCCCCTTCCCCGGCTCCTCTCTAGATGCTGCGAGCTCTGTCTCTTGCCTGCGCGAGCGGAGAGGACAGAAATGCAGGAAAGAAGCAGAAACCCCTTGAGGAGAGGCCACTGCCATCACTCCTCCCAAACCCGTTGACTGCGCCAACAACCCTCAAGTGCCTTTTCTTGCTGCCGTGCCGGTGGCCACCGGCCAGACGGGACACGCTGGCTGCCGGCCGTCCTCCCAGCCCGGCCCTCGGCCCCGGGGGGTGCTTCCCAGCCCTCGGGGGTACCTGCTGGAGTGGAGTGGCTGCCGCCGGCATCTAGGTATGAACCGTTTTTTACACAACTTGAAGTCTAGTAATACACAAAGGTAGATGATAACTTGTGGATGCTGGAGATAAAAGACTTTACGTGCTGAAAGTCACAAAAAGCTTTGGAAACAAGGAGTCCGCATGTGTTTTTGTAGGAATGCTATGTATCAGTAACCAGTATCTACCAAAACAGGAGAGATTCATAAAGGAAGTTTACCTTATGCACTCTCTGAAGTACAGACGAAGTAATTTAAGATTATCTTAAAATTCAGTGCCATAGATATACCGAAACAGAAATCTAAAATAATCAGATGGTGTCTCAAACTGTTTTAAAAAAAAAAAAGATTTATGAATAGAGTATACCATATGCAGTACTGAGTCATCTCTAGGTAATGTTGGTCAAGTTCAATTAAGTAGAACACATAATTTCAGTGAACTGCTATCATCGTTGTTTCAAATTAGCATAAGCACAGTATTAATTAAGCATTCTTAGAAAGCAAGACAAATTAGGTGTGAAGGAGGATATGAAACATCCATGATTAAAAAAAAACTCCCTACAAATCCTCTGCAACACTGTTATTATAGGTTTTTTTCTTAATTTGACATGCTAAAGGTTATTTCCTATCATATGTGTAAGACACTACAGAACTTTTAGACCACTATATCACAGTATGACATCACCACCACCACGTTAGGCAACTAAGCATGTCTGTTTCGCCACTTGCCACTTGACAGCTATCCTGAGCAGTTCACTAAATCTTCCAGCGGAAAACGGTAAAATGCCGTCATTTAAGTTCGGACGATACGCTTTTTAACCAGGATCTGGTAAACGAGCTCAGAAGCACTCCATTAAAGCTGTCCAGAAGTTCTGCAACTGCTTCACTTGAATTAGACAAAGTGTACGAGGCAGTCATTAATCAAAAAGAAGCAATATAATGAGTACTTAGATCTATATTTAGTATTCATGTCATTTTGTGCATCTCTCTACCATACACTTTTTAACACACCAAAAGTTTTGTAATAGTAACGCTAGACAGCTTTGTCAAATGGTTATCTGCAAACTGTGACCTGTAAGTGGGACAACAGTTTGGAAATCCCATTTTAGCAGGCAGCAGAGGAAATACAAGACGGGTATTCCAGCTGAAAGGGCTCAGCACTGTAACAGGTAACCCTGCAGGCTTCCCACTGGGGAGGGATTTCACTTCACTCTGCTGATGAAGAAAACCACAGTAAACATCAGCATTAATGTAGGTCTCAGTTCTCTAAAAAGTGTACTTGTAAATCCTGTAATGGCACGTCCAGCTAATACAGTCTTCCTTCCAGAGCTTCCTATAGAGCTCTTGAAGACTACCCAGTAGGAATACAGGCCTACAAAGAAAAGAAAGAATGGAAAACAGACAAAAGAAGAGCTTTCAATTTCTCCTTTTGTTCTATGGACCTCCGGTTTTCAAAACTAATAAGCAGTAACTACTAGAAAATAGAGAAAGGAGAATTACTGCTATAAAATGCTTCACTGATTCCTCTTTTCAAAATAAACATAAAAATCATTTTCTAAAATAAAGAATTGGTTTTACTTAAGTTTGCGTCAAATGTGGGCAGGAACTGAGATGCAGTTAAAGTAACGGGGAAAGGTAGAGAGGTTTTTGTTATGTTCTTTTATCGATCCAATTAACTACAGAAAGAAAAGCCTCAGCATTAAACAAGCAAGCTTCTTTTTATAGTTCTTTCATTTCAGAGAAGACTGCTTCCCTTTCTGTCTGTATTTTCTCCTCTTTTGGGTTGTCTGTGCTTTTAAACGCGCCACATAACATGTCTGTCAATCTAGCCTAATTTTGGTTCTCTTTAATTTCCTTCCACCACAGCCCCATAATCCTCCAGAGATCCTTCCCTTGAGAACCACAGCCAGCGACCAGTGATCTTGGGACTGCCCAACAGTTTGCGTCCTTCTCTCGTTCTAGTGCACAGCACAGGGCTTTCTACTTCTCTGGGACCTGAGCCCAGTCAGGACTGGTTTCAGAAATGGCTTTGAGAGAAAACAGACCCCACATATCACTTACCCTGCTTCTCCTCACTCCCATCGCTTCTACCGGGCGTCCCATCTCAGATTTCTTGTAGCAGCCCACAGTTCTGCTTCTCACCTGCTGCTCAGGGCATGCATCAGATCCTTTTTTATAAATCATGAGAGAGAGGTTAAGCAGAGGACAGGATTTAAGTTGATAAAGGGAGTGTAGAAGAATTCTGCCTGGAGGAGATGACAGGTAGACGAGACAGTGATGTCACAATACTGCTGCTCTTAAGTCCCTATCAACACTCATGAGTTATGACGGTTGTAACATGGCAAAGAGATGGAAATCAGGAAAAATATAAGGACATTCCACTATCAGTTACCTTAACTCCAGGACCATTAGTTTATTTGAGAATAAAGACTCAAGGAAGAGAGAACCTTCCCAATTTCAATCATATGACTACCAGCAGTGCTGGGAAAGCAAGCCACTAGCCCAAAATCCCAGCTTATAATGAAGTCTTCATGAAACTTTCAGATCGTATCACTTTCTTGGCATGGAAGGCTGATGGAGAGAAGACTAAAACACTTGCCAGATTTAAATACTGACAGATTGTGGCAAGTTGTAGCATTGCTGTTGGACTTCTGAAACTAGAAGTCCTTTTCTTCCATTGGCCTAAGCTCATCAGAGGCCTGATAGAAAATCTTTTTTTTTTTTTTACCAACTATTCTGACAGGCAGTAGGCCAAGCAGCTGTTGAGGCATAAATGAAAAATTTTATTCCCCAAACCAGAGTTACAGTTTTATAAAACCCTATAATTACTACACTCAACTCTGCGTGTGTGCTCAGCCACCTTCAAAATTAGGGGGATTAAAAGAAATTATATATGTGGAATAGATGCCTCCTTCGCACCTCATCTCCCATTTGGGATAACAAATACTGGTAGAACAGGAAAAAATACTTGAACACGGAAGACAAATTTGTCAGGAAATTGAGGGGGAGGGCGAAGGCACAGAAAAGAAATAAAGAATGAATGAATGGATGAATGGCAAAAAAATGAGCAGCAGAGTTGACAGCAGAGTGGATCTACACTGCATTTATCAAATTATCTGGAAAAAACAACATCAATTACAACAAACAGAACAAAAATGTATATGTCTGCTATACATAGCAACAAATACTGTTTCACAGGATGGAGAACACCTTCCTGGGAAATAGTAACTGTGAAAGAATTACAGTGGTTAATCAGCATGAATATGAACTAGCACGGTCAAAGGACTAAGGTAATCTCTGAATGTATAACCAAGAAATCTAACAGAGAAGCGATGCTACCTGACTGTTTTGACACTGGGGTCACTCCCACCCAAACAGCATCACTAGTCTGATACCCACAACTCAAACAGGACACTGCTCAACTGGGGAGGATTCACAGAACACACTTTAAGTATCATTAAATGACTGGAAAACAGGTGTGGCAGTGAAAAAGTGCCTCTGTTTACCAAAGAGAAGATTACAGGACGATTCAACCACAGCCTGAAGTACCCAAAGGCAGGGCAGAAGCTTAACAACGCTGTTTTATTCCTCCCTCTCCTTCTCTAAGGAAGGTGTAACAACATCCTGGAAAGCTGAAGCAAGACAAATCCAGATGAGAATTTAGGAACAAGGACCAAAGGCTGAACTGCTAACCACTACAGCAGGCTACTGAGGGCTACAAAGGATTTGCCATCACTGGCAGTTCTCCCTCCCTTTACCCCCCCTCCACTGAGATCAGCTTTTTTTCTAAGAAGTATGATTTACTCCAATCTTTATTGGCCTTAAAGCAGAAGCGGAGGAAGTCCTCGCCACAAAGGAAGTCATACCCAAAGATTACAGTAGTTCTTTACAGGCTTAAAAGCTGTTAAATAGGACAACAATAGCTCAAACTTCTTTTAATCCTTTATGCCCTCATGACACGCTCATCTGCAAGGAGCACCTGCCAGGGACTAAGACCCTGCTCTACTCTGTGCCGTATAAAACACAACACATAGGTAATCCCTGCATGGGAAAGCTGAAAACCCAAATATATGACACAAGACAAAACAGGTGGATTCAGAGGGAGAACGGGAGGAAACAAGGAAACAATATGGGTCAGCAGGAAAGGCAGGAGCCCTTCCATCCGTGGCCCATCCATTGTCACGTTTTCTGTAGGCAACACAGCAAGGGAGAGTTTTAATGAGGGATTTGAAGTCAGACGAGTTTAGACCAAAAATAATTTTCAGTAGTGAGGATAATTACCAGTGGAGCAAGTTACCAAGGGCTGTCATGGGCTCTACATCACCAGGAGTATTTTAAAACAGTGTTCATTTTTTCTTCCCAAAAAGACATGCTCTACTTCGAATAGAAATTAATTCAAGAAGTTCTATAGCTACTGTTACACTGAAGATCACAATGGTCCCCTCCGGCTTTACAGACTGCATTTTCCAAGTAACTCCTACCCCTTTAAAAAGATGTATCATAATCTCATGTTAAACAAAATTATTAAGATCAGTTTATGGAGTCCCACAAAACCAATAAAATTATTTATAGGACGTATCAGCTACAAGACCATCCAAGCACTCTTCTGCACTTCTTTTCTTCCCCTGCCATGAAGTAACTAAATATATAGAGAAGTGGACTTCACTAAGCCCAAATGCCTACCATACAATTAGGTTATTTACACAGTTGAATGAATTGTCGAGTTCCTCAATGAGGATCATAAAAATATTACAAGAAAAAAAAATGACAGTATCACACTGATGCTACACAACTTACTTTGATTTAGAGAAATAAAATGAAACACAGAGAAGGATAACCAAAGTCTAGAATGTTAAAGAAGGAAGAAATCTGCAAACCGTCCACTCAGAAAAGATGGAGACCATTTGCTAGCAGGTATATATCTAACAGGAAGGAGCATAAAGAAAAGACTTATATTGTCTGTGTTAAAACATTACTCAAGTTCTCAAGTTAGCAAGTCAAGGAGCTTTGGGCACTACTCAGTCAGTCACAGAATCACAGAATAGCTGAGGTTGGCAGGGACCTCAGGAGGTCTCCAGTCCAAACCTGCTCATAGCAGGCTCAAGTATGAGATCAGACTAGGTTACTCAGGACTGCCAAGGGGTCAAGAATTTAATACCCAATTTAGGAAATACGGGCTTAACATCCCTGATAAAATGACCACAGTAACCACATTAAGCATAGAAGGAAATAGGTTTGTAACATAAATAAATTTGTGTTTATCATCTACTCATTAATACGTTTTTAAAAATTGTTTGTGAGCCTCCTAAAACTACCACGTAGAGAAGGTTTTAATCAGTCAAAGTACGCCTTTCCAAATACTACTATATATATGACTGCACACAGGTTCCTTTTCAGAGCAAGCTCACATTGCTGGATAAATTCCAAAATCACTTAAACAGTATGGCTTTGAGCATTACAGTGCCTATCTTTCCAACAGTTCAAAATTTTGAACTAATCAGCCATGGCTGGCATCTATGAAATCCCTGGAATAAAAAAAGATTGTTGAGTAAAAGTCCGTAAAATAAAGTTTTGCATGATAGATGTTTTCTAAAGTGGTTTAACTAACTTTAAAAGCATTCATTCTGACAAATGACACATTAAGGAATTAATAATGGGCAAGGTAAAAAGGTAAGAGGAAAGTGAAGTCTTGGTCAAATACTTAACAAGACAATGGAAAATGCCCTTTTACTGCATTTGCATAAAAATCCCCATGTTACTGGGAACATAAATCTCCTAGCAAGGTACCATAATGCAAGGATTACAAATCAGCATTCTGAAATGTCCTCTATAGGTCAAAACAGATACCGTCTTGGACTACTTTTAAAAAGTTTCTTTTGCATTTTCACTGACGTAGACATAAAATATAATAACACAATTAGAGTTGCTAAAGTTGACAAATTTTTGTAATGCTCTTCCAGAAACACTTCTGAGGATGTTTTTTAGTCAATATACATATATATGTTTGCCTTGTGAGTAGAAATACACTCTAATAAGAGCTTTTACCTTCATAACATTTGTAGAGAGTGTGCTCAGATCATTCCTCATACTTGGCACATGAGTATGCACAGCCAGGCATGTTTAGCTCATTCCAGTTTTTAAAAATCTTAAGACGCGTATCTTGAAGGACTGAGGAAAACAGAGGGAAGTGTCAAATTAACATATACGTCGACTATGCATATGGAAAATTTGTAAGAGTCAGCTTTGCATCTTTTGAGTAATAAACCACAAGTAATAAACGTCTTTTTGGGTAATAAACCACAACCACGTTATTCGTGCCATCAGTGATGCCTAGCAGTAATGTACAACCATTTATTTTGAGGTAGGTGTGATGAGTCCTTCACCTAAGCAAGGCTCCATCATTGTTACACAAAGAAACACATGAACTCTGGATGCCTTTCCAACGATGTGAAGTTTAGTGAAGTTTGGACAGGATTCCAGGTAATCCCTGATCAAATGGCATTAATACAGTCATTTGAGAGTGAGCCACTGGTGGACCTTGAGCCAGAATTCAAATGAGAATTCACTTTGTGGCTACCACACGGTGCTGGCTCAATTTGCAACTTTTAAGACTCTGCATGCAGGTAGCTACATCTTTGTATCTGCCAGCTACTGGGACAAATAGTCTTGGGAACCATCTAAAGAGAGTGACTGCATCCACACAAAAGCAAGACCCCTTTTGACGTTGAGGCAATACAGGAGCCTCTATCTCAGAAGTATGGGACTTTAGAGGAAGGAAAGGAAAGACTTAAAATCATTTCCAAATTAAAGAAAGTATTATAAACCAATTTTAAAAATCCTGGAAGAATAGTATACTGACAATATATATGTATCTGCCAATTTCTTAGAAAAGCATTCTTGAGACAAAGAATAGTAACTCCTGAACATAACTACCTGAACATAAGAAAACACATTTTTACTGTGGGGTGGCTGAACAGTGGAATAGGTTGCCCAGACAGGTTGTAGACTCTCCATCCCTGGAGATATTAAAAATCCAACTAATCAAAGTCCAGGACAACCTGCTCTAACTTGCTTGAGAAGGGCAGTTGGACTAGGCAATCTTCAGAGTTCCCTTCCAACCTCAAATATTCTGTGATTCTGTGAACTTCATGGAAGAGTACAAAAGTGAATAGTCACTAAAAGCTTTAAGATACGCATCTTAAGAACCAGACTTACTTGCATCCATTTGTGGATTTGACTCCTTAATATCTTAACCAGATCTTCAAGTAACCTACAGAATTGAAGTGTGGATTGGTATTATTGGTAAACAGACCAGAATGAATCTTGGAGTAATCCTGAGTGATTCAACGAAGAGACTCAAGACTGTGTGGGACAGAAGTCTGGATCAGGCAGACAGATGAGAACAGCAGACTGGGAATATGGCCCACTTCACGTTTCTCCTGGAGAGGTTTCTGCTACTGATGTTCCCTCTAGTGAGGAGAGTCATCCAGCTTTCAAAAGGTGAAGTAGTGAGATTCGCACTAACTTTTGGCATATTCCCAAAAATCTGCATTAGCTGATCTTGAAGGAGAGGCAGCAACCTCCAATTATTCCATGTAAAGTGATTCATCTTGGTATCAAAACCGTCTATACAATCCCGAGTGACTCTAATAATTATAGTCCTTTTTGTTTTACCTCAAAGAGAACATTTACAGGGACAGGGAAAAGGTATGTATCATTCTACCTGGCCAAAGGAATAATAAATGCAACAGAGACTAACACCATCCAGAAAAGGCATGAAAGGTCCAAACCTTTTGATAGTGTCTGAATTAAATCTCTGAAAATCACTGAAAAGCTCCTCCCAGGGATGTCAAACAGAAGTCTCCCATTCAAGGTGCCTCAGGCTGAAGTGGCTCAGTTCATTTGGCAATAGGATCAGGACACCCCACAGGTGGTACCAACACCTTATTCCAACACCTTATACACCACTGTACCACTTGCAGAACTCAAGCACTTCCCAGAAAAGAGAATCGGGACTCTGACAGAATTTCCCACTTGCACATGAACGTGATGACCATGAGGAACGGGAATAGAACTTCTCAGAAGCATGCTGACTTGAGCTCAAAGCCACTGATGCAGAGATCTTCAGACCGTTACCCCTGAAATGCTGTCCATCCAAGTGGAGAAGAAGAAAATACTTTTAATTATAAAGAAAGAGCTCTAGATGGGACATGAAAGGGCACTTTACAAAAGGAACGGCACCTGAGTAGTAATATTCAATCTATAATACTACTTGATTATGTAGTAATACTTAATGCCCTTAGACTAATGAAGTATATTCCTAGGTAGCATCCCAGTCTCGTATGCATGCCCAGTTGTTTCGGTGGCACAGTCTAGCACGATGCATTTATACTGCTGCCATGTATTCCCCAGGAGAGCCTATCAGGACTTTGCAAGGGAGAAACGCAGTCCAGCAACTGAGGAGTGCGTGACTAGAAGTGCAACCTTAACAATTGTCAGGTTATAAGAATATTCAGTACACTGCACATGAATTCAGTTTCTGAAGCAGGTTCAAGAAGATTTTGAAGTCCATTTTACCAGAGCCTCATAAGCAGGAAACATGAAGGAACCTCCTTTTAAAATCAGCAAAGCCTTAGGTAAAAAACAATCTTGGAAAAACTTTGGGGATGAGGTTTTAGAGCCTCTGAGCTCTGGAAGGTCAGGAGAGAAGATCTGGGAAAGTGATCTGTCATTTCTTCCTGAGACTTCACTGAAGGGATACAAACAAGCATGTTTTAAAGAAGGAAGCACAACCATGCCATCTGGATATCTGGCACAGAAGGTGGCTTATCAGTACTGGGTGGTAGATTGACAGGCTTTGGGATTCTATGTATATATATTCCAGAAACAGAGAGGACAAGAAAACAAAACCTCCTGGATTTCCTCACATCAAGAACAGATATCTTCTAAGTGTGAGACCACACTGGTGGGGTGGCCTCAGATGAGGAGTTGATACCCTTTTGCCACCAGACTTCTTTGGCTACTAAGAGTAAGAAAACTTACTCAAAAGCATTTCTATCCCTGATGTGGTGTTCCCACAGCAATTACTTTGAATAACTACTGTTGTGTTCAATTTTGAGTACCTCGAAGTACTGACAAACCTTAAAAAAACAATTTTTGTCAGGAAGTTAAGTTATAAAATAAGGGACTAGAACTTAAGGCTTGAATGGATTAACCAAATGTACAGATTGGTTACACAATAAACTGTCAAGAATATGGTGATAATTACCTTATCTTTTCACTTGCATGGAAAATACCAAAGGGGGAAAAAAGAAGCTACTTACATTGGTTAAAGCTTGTAACTAACTACAGCAAGCCGAATCAAAGGAGAAATTTAAAGGCAGTACTTCCATACACATAAAACAACCAAGAAAAACAAGTTTAGAAAGTCCCAGGATATTATTGACGATAACACTAAAGAAAGCACTTTATCTGAAAACAGACCGAGGAATCTACCCAAGAATTAAACATGTATTGGAATTGAAACAAACAAAATAATTTTAAAAAGCTCCTCTTAGATTCCATCTACAAGTTTCCACAGTACTGTGCCACAAGCACGCACTTTTACAGATCTAGTTAGGCAAAAAGTCGGGCAAAGGATTGGAACGAACGATCCGAGTCACTGCATGTAACCTTGCGCTATTTAAAGCAACTGTATCGCGCCAATATTGCTGATAAGACCCCCTATTCGAAATCTCCTGTCCCCTCCACACTACTCGAATGCTTGGTTCTGTTTTGAATGCTCTCTCTTCCAGCCCAAATTTATCCAGGGCTAGTTTACACTCATTTATACTTTTTCAAACAACGTCCCTTAGCTTAAACAGCTCCTCTTCCTCCGTGATGTCTTCTCTGCCTTTCCCTAACACACTTAGAAATATGAAAGAGAAATCATATCCTCTCTCGTTTTTTGTTTCATTAAGCCAAACACGTCACACTTTCTTAAGTCTCATCTTGCAAGATAAGCTTTCCATTTCCTGATCACCCTCACAGCCCACCTGTTGCTGTTCCAATATGAATTCATTTTTCCTGGGGAATAAAAGTGTAAGGGCTGTAGCCTTTTTGTCTCTCCCAGTTGATGCCTATCCTCAATACTTTTTTGCGCCACGTCCCCAGAGTTACAGTTCAGATTTAGGTAGCGTCTACTTTACACCATAGTTACAAAAAAACAACAATTACAGATTACATATTATTATTTCAGACATGGTAACAAACTACTGTTTATAAACACTAACTTCAGGAAACAAGCACACGGTGCTTATTTGTATCATATGCTTAAGTACTACACAATCTTTCACAACCAAGTGACCACAAAGAAAATAAAACCTGCTTCTTAGTACTATAATAAAATACATTCATTCTAGTAACCCACACATTTTTATCTGCAGGGATATTGTAAACTGAATTTTCAGATTCTGCATACACCTATGCATTCAGAGAAATTGATTTAGCATAGGTTGTTTAGCTCAGTTACCTAAACCAGATCTGCACAAGCTGATCTGAACTGAAATTCGTATCAACTTAATTTATACCTAATTACTTTCAATGTGACCAAAGAAAGAAAGAGTCTGAAGGGTGTCAGTGGACAGTAGCCATGCTCACCGCACATGCCTCACTACAGACCAAGCCCTCCCGCTAAAACAGGTTAGGGATTGGAGAGAGTGCAAATACAGGCAGCTTTGTTCACCCCCTTCTTCTCTGGCAAGTTTCTCCTTAGCATCCCAGCTTTCCTACACGAAAGAAGGCACAGCAAACCCCCAAAGATGAGGCAAGGGTATTACGTAGTGGCAGCTTCTTACATTGATAGTGTAGAGAGAAGTAGTCGGTCTACAATTTGAAGCTTGGGTAATTCGGGCATCTAACTTCAACACTCTCATTTCCCTTCCTAGTGTCACCAGCTACCAACAACCGTATAGGCAACTCCTGACTCAGCAGACACACATTGTGCAAAAGCAATGGCATCCACATACAAACCCCCACAAAATCTTACTTTACATAGTTTCAACTCCTATTAGTTTTAACAGATCACTCAAGAGTGACTCAGTTGCTTAAAAAAAGTGATGGTATCATTACTTGAAATAATAAACATTCTGCAAGTAATTACAAAAATAATTACATGTCCAAAAAACTGGAATCCTGAATATAAATGATGTCTTCACATGCAAGACATGCAACAAGTATCACTTCTCATACTTGAACATACATGAGTATTAGTAACTTTATAATAAGTTACTAATAAGCTAAGGTACTAAGTAAGTAACATTACCCTCCCCCAAACCAAGGTATTCACTCTGACAAAAGATTCAGTTTTTGTTTTGAAACAGAGTTTTAGAAGACAATGTAGTACCTTCCAAATATTTACACTTTTAAAAATCAAAACCAAATGATCCTCTGCCACACACACACTCAAAGTCAAGAAGATACTCATCCATTAGCCTGGCAATGAAGAGACACGTAACAAAGCAAGCTGTCCAACTCGGTACACCTAATGCCTTCAAACTTACTGCTGGTAGTGAAGGAACTTGCCGTAGTAGCAGTTATTAGCTCATTAACAGATCAGGTAGCTCATCTGTTTATTTCCAGATGCTCTACCTAGAAAGTGCTCCATGAAGAGAAGCATCTCACAAAAAAAAAAAAAAAACCCACAACAGTTTCATTCTGAAAGCTTTCTAACTATCTGATGGACCTGTACCATACACAACAGTCTACCTGTACTACTATTATGTTACACTCCAGAGAGGTTAACTCAGTCACATCAGGTACACTTGTTTTTTTAAAACTTGCGAGAGACAAAACACCTCTACTTAAATTATGTTCTTCTTAACAGAGTCCATAACTAGCATATTTCAGCTTCCAGCATGACAGCCTTCATCAGCTAAATATGAAAACAGGGCCCAGAAATTCTAATTCATAGTGCAAATAATTACAGCACTTATGATTCACCCCATACCACGGAATGTGATTTTTATCACTGTAAATACAATAGTTTAAATTTAAAACAACAAAGCAGCTTTCAGATTATTGTTTTCCAAAAAATGTAAAGGACAAAATTAACTCACCATTAATGCTTTGGAACTAAAAAGTCTAATTTTTAAGTGTACTGAAGCAAATGGATACTTTTGTACTGATGTGAGTAATTAAAGTACAAGAGCTTCACAGACTCAGAGATGTAATGCAGCCCTTTTATCAAAAGCAGTCACTCTATCTTGGCCTGACAGTTAACAGCATATGATCTAGTAAACAAATACTTTCACACAGTACAAAAGTGCCATTAAAGGCCAGAACTGTCAACACAAATTCCATTCTTACAAGAGAAAAAAAATATATAAACTGTTGATCACCTCTGGTTGCCTTAACTAGCATGGAGGTTGTCATGGAAACATTTCTGCGAAGTTCACAGTGATGAAACACAAACACTTCCAGTTTAATTGCTATTAGGTTTAGCATACCAGAGTTTATTTATACTCAAAGAGCATTATGATAAAATGCAGTAGAAAGTAAAGCTAGTAATGATCTGGCATAACAAAGCCAACGGATTTAAAAAAAAAAAAAAGAAAGAAAGAAAGAAAAAGAAAATAAAGCCAAATAAGAAGACGTTTTTATTAGGCTGAAGAAAGACAAAAATGAATTACCTCTTTCCCAAAAATATTAACCAAACTTTCAGCTAGAACACGACTCATCCATGACGGTTTTAATGTAACTATATTAACATACTGACATATGAAGATACTAAAGAAACAAAACGTCTTCAAACAAAGCAGTATTTATTTGAACTACCAGATACAAGTATTTATTATAGAGATTCAAAACAGATTCTTAAAAAAAATTGTAGCATTATGTTAACTTCTGTAGCACGCATCACGTGAATCCCATGTAAAGGCACCTCTTTTTTCCAGATAGAATAGACCTAGTCCTGCTATTTTCTTACCAACAGAGCTCCCCCAGCATAAATGACAATTCTGTTGTCCTTGCAGACAAATTGAGCCCAATGAGATTTCAAATAATAGTGCTGACTGACTACATGAATGTAAGTCAGGGAGAGCTTAATTTTATTTCATTACAGTTAATGGGGATTCACTTTTATTTCATTAGAATTAAACAAAATTTATAGAGATGCATGAAAGTTACTAACTAAAATCTGCAGGTTCCTTTCATTATAATCCGATTTCGTTTTTTAATAATACTACATTCATTCTTAGCGCATGATTTAAGTTAATGCAAAAGCTTTAATAAATTCCAGTGACTTTTTATCTGTTTTCATTAGCAGAAGTTTACTCAACTCAGCTGACAGCCTGCAACACTGAGAAGCTGAACAGAGGTCAGGGGTTTGGAAGAGGGACTGGAACCAGTCAGTGCACTGAAGTGCATAAGGCACGAGTACAGAACGAGGATTCAGACGTGGTGCTGCGGGCGTAGGCTAAACATGGATGGGGAGCAGGAAAAAGAAATCAAGTAGGATGCATCACGCTTACTTTACAGACATAGTCAAATTCCTGGCTGCTGAGTGTGGCATACAAGTACAGGAATGCAATCTATTGCCCATAACGTGCCTTTTTTTCATTCACGATTGATATGTTTTGAACAAAGGTATGGAAGGGAAAATGATCTATAATGAAATAACTATATTTTTAATAATTTTCCACTACCTGCTTGTTATGTCTAATATCAAAGTAAAAATACGTTCATCTTTACAATTACCATATTTATGCCTCTTAATTCTGTTTTTTCTTTTCCCATTTGCCCCTCTTGCATTTATTCATTCTCCACTTCTCTTCTTGCTGATGTTCCTGACAATCATCATTCTCCCCTTCCCAGCCACAAAAGTTATCACAAATGAAATTGTTAACGCTGAATTTTAAAGACCATCATTAGGTTTAGAATGAGCACCTGAAAAAGGATTAATAAAGAAAATGGAATAAGGATAGAGTTAGTGTTTCAGATTATCAGCAGATTCAGGAAAATAACACAGTAACAAGTTTACATTCTCAAGATTACAATATTTATCCCAACATGAATATATGGATTTGAAATGAAAGCTTAGATCTGGAGCAATGTGAAAAATACCACAAGTATTTTTGTCAAGTAGGCTCATATCCACCTCGTAGAAAATAATTTCTTTCATACTACTTTTATTAGCTAGCTATACTTCAGTTCCTACTACATAACTTAGTTTTTAAGATGCTACTTCCTGTTAATTAATAATATGCTTCTGATCTATACAAACATTATTTCTGTGAAACATACTGGAAGACAGCAGTTTCTTTAACCCCAATACACTATTCTGCAGTATTACCATGGTCATTACTGCAGAATCTGAATGTACTCGGTTCTGTCGCTGTAATGTACTTGTCTTCTGGTCTTCTTCCCACAAGGGAGAAATACGCAGATGAGCGTCCTGTTTTGTTAAAGCCCTTTTCTCTTCTACTTCCACGAGTTACTTTGTCCTAGGGGCTACTGGAAAGTTGGTTTGTGCGGAGAATACACATACAAATAAACTCCCATGTACTCACATTGAAGAAAAAAAGACTAATTTCAAAAGACTTTGGATTAGAAGTGAAACATGATGAAAATCATGGTGGTCTTCATTTCTTCTTTCTCCGAGACACGGACAGCCCCCTGAGCAAGGTCCCTACTCTGCAGAGGATCTTTAGCCTTTCCATCCCAGAAAGCTCCCTTCTGGAGAAGCCCAGTGATCCAACAAAGGCTCTACTCCCGAGCTCACGGGGAACCAGGCCAGGAACTCTGAAAATAAGTATCAAGACACCGAACATCTTCCAAAGTCCTGTGAGGAGATGACAAAGAAATCAGAAGATAGATACATTTAACTAAAGACAGCATGTACTATCTACTTCCACATTTTCAACTGCTACGTCTTCACGTCCGGTTGTGCCGCACCGGTGGTACTGAACGCATAGCTTGCAAAACGGATGGATACTGAAAATTACATCACCACCTGACAAGATGGTGGAGTGTCCTAGCTTGCAGAAAGTCCAGGTAATTCCCCATCAAAAGACACATTTGGGAGTTTTTATGCCTCCATTGAACAGGTGTGTCACAACTGTTCACAATACTTCACAATGAGATTTATGAGAATTTATCATTATTCCAAGCAACACTTAGGTGAACTCTCTGAAAGCACTGTCTAGGGAGTGCTTGATAGAAGGTTATAAAATCGATGATCATTTTGAACCCGGCTTCAGCAGCGAGATACCCAAGATACCTTCTCATTCAGTTTTCTTAGCAGAAGCTCATTCAGAAAAAATTAAACAAATGCCACGTGCTTTTAGCTCCACCTGGACCTGGGAAGGACCTCCCACCACGAAAATGGCTCACAGTGTTAGCCAATGTCGGGGAAAGCCAGGACAGCTGAGGATCTGTAACCATCTTTGACTACTAAAGCAAGGAAAGTTGAACCAGCAGAATGAGAGCGCAGTGTTTCAGTGCTGACCAAAACTAACAAACACCAAAAAAATAAAGGGAGACAGGAGAAAAGAAGACCCACTGCAGGCTTTGGTAACCCACCTACTTGAAACAAGCAGCCCACGAGGCCACGTTCCCCTAGCTACTGCTCCCTGTTTTGGCTGGAGAAGGCAAGGAACGAGAAAAGGAGGCGGACGTGGCTGAACACTTAAGCAGTGAGCTAAACCTGCAGTGTAACTTCCCGATGAAGAGGCCATCCAAGTCAGGAAGAGCAGAACTGGGCGTCCAGGACTCTCTGTGAGAGAGCAGAGTTCCCCAACAGCTTTACTCTTGTGCAACAGGTGAAGGAGCTATGGGAGAACCCCCATCTTCCTTTCAGTCTTTGATTGCCTTTTTCTCATCCGTTTCCTGTTCCTCAACAACAAAATATGACCCTAGGCACACCAAAACCACATCTTTTCTAGATGAAAATGGTCACTTTGAGCCAATCCTAATGCTCTACATCCTCTCAGCAATGAAGAAGAAAGGGGCCAGAAGAAGAGAGAACAAATCCCATTACTGGGTATCAAGATCCCAAATTATTTCCTTGCTTGATAATAAAAAGCAAAAGGAGATACACCGAAGATGGAAGTGGAACATCAGACACACTCCAGTATACTAAGTCTTAAATACACTTCACTACAAATGAGAAAGGAAAAAAAAAAAAAAAAATAATCAAACTCCACTAATAGGATCTAGAGCCTCTACATCGTTGCCCCCAGGTTACTCAAATCCCTCAAATTTTAGGCATTTGTTTCCCAAGAGATTAAACATTTAAGGCACAGGAGCTGTTAAGGTTATGACTGTTTACCTCATTGGTGGCAGCATCTTCACAGGTAAGCAACAAGCTCATTCTCACTTTCACTCAAATTCATTCTTTTTCTCAGTGGAATGACGTTGCAAAGAGAGAGGACAGTATCTTTATTTTTAAAATTTTACTTGTCATATTAATTAAAAGCTGCATAGTCTATTCATTTCAGTTTTCTTTGTAGCACAATGGCAGTCTGTTAGAGGCAGCTCCAGAAACAGAAACAGAAGTGAAAGGAAATAAACCTCTGAGAAAAATAATTGATAAACTTAAAAAAACTAATTGCAGTGCTGTTAGTACTGTTGCTGGCAAACATACACTAGCAAGTTTACAGCTGATGTGTTCCAGGCTACACCAAAATTATCCATGTATAAAATGTTCATAATAGAGTATAAAAAAATCTAAAATTTATTAAGGTTTCATGCTGATCCTCGAATCTGGCAAATGTTTGTAAAAAGAAAAAAAAGACAGTGTTAAGTAAACATTTCAGACCTCAACCTTCTTTATATGCCTTTGAACCTTTGCTTTCATGTGCAATACCTGACAGCCCACTGAGAATAAATGCTGAAAGCCCCAAAGATAGGTAAAACAGAATTTCTGACTCAGGAAATAAAGATCAGCTGAATATGATTCCCATATGGCAAACCAGATCAATGGAAAGCAAGACCAAAATTTACAATATCTATACTGTGCAGTACAACATGGAGGTTGTCTTTTATTGCTGGTAGCAAAACTCCCAGTGGCCAAGAATAAAAGCAGACACAAAGATTATACATCCGCTAATGGTGAACTCTGAAAATACACATTGACAGATTTCAGATTAGAAGGAAAAAGAGGAAATTTTGAGCTTTTATTTAGTGTTACTGAATACCAATCAGCAATTACAGCAATCAACTTTCAGCACAAAATTCAAGATTATTAATATAAAGGCATGTTTTCAAAGCCAAGGGGGGAAAAAAAAAAACAGCAGATCGGATTACCTGATATGAAAAGAAACACTCTTTGCTGTAAAACTAAAACAGCTTCAAGGCTACTTTTGTGATAGCATGTGTGGCTGAATGTGAGAGAATGTATAACAATATTATTACTTTTATTTCATGATTTCCTGTAAAACCTCAGGTCATGCTCATGAAGACTTTCTTAAAAAGCAGTGATAAATCTGATGAACAATTTTTAGAACTTGAAAGAAGGACAATGGGCAGGGGGGAGGTAATCAAGCAGTCCTCAGTGACTGAACCGGCACAGCAACACTCTCATTTGGGTTAGCAGGAATTCTCTGTCAGGAATCCCAAAGTAATGCACCTAGCTATCTCTGGCGGGGTCTCAGAGGGCACATGTAGTCAGAAGTCCGCAAATAAAGGAAAAAAGTTCAACTTTTCAGATTCTTCTAATACAGTTCAGATGGAAACACACCGGAGCGAAATCCTTAAAAAGAAAACACAACTGACAATTTTTTTAGTAAATATAAACCAGACCAAATTAAAAAGACATAAAATCACTTTCAAACTTCATTAAAATATTTGCTCTGTTCTAGCAGTAAAGTCTCCACCAAAAAAAAAGAAACCTCACAGCGTCTTGGACCTACGTCACATTACTCCACCATTTTACATCGGACAAAAAAGATGGCTACAGCAACATGAAAGCCCTGTGGTCCCCCAGACACCAGAACTGGCCCAGAACTGGCCATTCCAGGAGGTCCACAGAGAGATGAGGGCGGAGGTCAAAACTAGGAACTTCATAGCGATGTTATCTCCTCAATCCCGCTATAAATAAGCAAATGAAATATCTTGACGCTATATATGGACAGAGATGATTTGCCTACACATTTCCAAAACAGTTTTTCCAGTAGGTGGAAATATACCCTATATATATGTAAAATAAATATTATACATGACAGAGATTCTACTGGCATTCAGCCCGGATGATCTTCACAACTCATTGTTTCACCACTGGTGAGCAACACGGTCAAGTCAATCCTGGCTTTGAAAACCTAAATACATAAGCATGTTACTATGTGTATTAACACATATTTTCCGTGGTACTTCATCAACAATGGTGCAACACACCTTAAGCATAACCTCAGGCTGCAAATGCTGCTACTAAAGAGCAATATGGAAACAGCAGAGAAGAGTAATATTCAAAGAACTTTATGAAAAATCCTCTTCCACAAGAGAACTGATAAAGGACTGAAAGAGAACTCATAAAAAATTCTGGACCCCACCAGATTGCCACTCACCTGGAGCAGTTATTTCCCCCTATCACTAACAGCACAGCACTGTTGTAAGCTCAACCACAATTTCGTACAGTTAGAAGACAGAGAGCGTACAGTCTCCTCTACAGGGCTAATAAGCTCTCCTCTTGCCTCCTTTCTTGCGCAACATTACCATGCATTTAGGCCAATAACTGGGGCATCATCTTTGACTTACACATCTCTCTCAGTCTTCCGACACAGGCATCTAGGTCCTATAGATTCACATATTTACAAAAGATTTACATGTGAACATTATAGGAACTTTACAAATACTAACTTTAAAGTACGTCTTCTCTCTCAAACTACACAGCTATTATACTCCCATCGCTCTTATTTCAGATCTTGTTCCTATCTTTTGTTCTAATCTTGACAAATGCAATCTCGTTCCACTGACATAAATCCAGTATCCCATTATATATTAATCACTTACCTTCCATGTCAAAGCCTACCTATCATCTCTCATTCCATACCTAGGGGTAAACTCCCTTCTCCTTTAGGTCCAGGCTGCCAGCTTCCATCATCTATGTGTTATTTTTTCAATTAAGTGTCTTCAGGCTTTTTATCCAGGCTGACACCTCACACATCTGTGAACGTCCACAAGACTAACTGATTAACCTCTTTCAAACTGCTGTGGCAGGAGACCTATGGAAAATTTTAAAATAGATTATTTGCTGATATGCTACGATAACTCCTCATTTTCCTGTCTTCCCTTGCCTGTTTCTACCTGTTGCCTCTACCCATATATTTAAATTGTCCTACTTCTGGGCTGGGACTCACAGTGGTTCTGTGTTTGCACAGCATCTAGCGGTGGCCTTCCACTCCATGTTCGGAGCTCTAAAACACTGTCAAAGGTCCTTAATAAATGTCTTCTTGCAAGTAACTACTCTCAGTTAACAAAGGGCTCTTCTAGTGGACTTTGTTACGCCCCTGCAAGGTGGACTAACAACCCTCTCTTATCAAGTTTCTCCTCTCCATACAGTCTCCTTTTCACACAGCTTTTTAAGAAACTATCTAGTTCGGGTTTGTGTGGCAGGGTTTTCATAGCAGGGGAGAGGCCGCAGGGCCGGCTCCTGTGAGGAGCTTCTAGAAGCTTCCCCGGCTCCGAGCCAGACCCGCCTCTGGCCCAGGCCGAGCCCCTCAGCGACGGCGGCAGCGCCTCGGGGAGAACAGGTTTAAGAAGGGGAACCTGCAGCGGAGAGGGGATTGGGATGTGAGAGGAACCCCTCTGCGGATCCCGAGGGCAGTGAGGAAGGAGGGGTGCCTGAGGAGCCCCCGCAGCCCGTGGGGAGGCGGCAGGCTGAGCCCCCCCCAGCCCATGGAGGGGAGTGGAGGCCCACCTGCAGCCCGCAGCAAGGGCCCACGCCGGAGCAGTTCATGGAGGACTGTCTCCCGTGGGAGCGACCCCACGGCGGAGCAGGGGAGGAGTGCGGAGTCCTCCCCCTGAGGAGGACGGAGCGGCAGAGACAACGGGTGAGGAACTGACCCCAACCCCCATTCCCTGTCCCCCTGTGCCGCTGAGGGGGAGGAGGTAGAGAAAAATCGGGAGAGAAGTTGAGCCTGGGAAGAAGGACTGAGTGGGGGGAAAGTGGTTTTAAGATTTGGTTTAATTTCCCATTACCCTTCTCCCATTTGATTGGTAATAAATTAATTTAATTTTCCCAAGTTGAGTCTGTTTTGCCCATGACAGTAATTGGTGAGTGATCTCTCCCTGTCCTTGTCTCCACCCATGAGCGTTTCTTTATATTTTCTCCTCCCCATCCCACCAGGGCCGGAGCGAGCAGCCTCGTGGTGCTTTGCTGCCAGCTGGGCTTAAACCATGACGCTACCAAAAAACAGTGTCAACACCACAAAAAGGAAGGAAAGAATTTAGGCAGAAACATCTAGCCTTGTTATTCCTATTTAAGATGTCTCTTTATACACCCAAGGGTATAAAGTCCCAGTTTAAATATGAAATGTCCATATTCATCTGATTAGCCAGCATAAATACACACACCTTTTTCAGAGACACAACTTTCCACTCTGGATACAGACCCCAATATTGAAAGCAAAACCAGCAATAATGCCTCTAGATGCATGCCCTTGTATTTAAACACTTTCTTTGGTTGGGGCTCATATACTATTCCAATTGCTCAGTATCATTTCCTGTCTTCCTAATTATGTACTTGCTTTGTGTTTCATCAGTTGACATATTTCCTCTCTGCTTTTTAAAATTTTTGATCAGCTTCGTATTTTACTTTCATAGAACTAGCAAATTACAAACATCCATGACATCTCCAAGTCATCAAAAAAAAAAAAAAAGAAATCCTTCAAAAATATCAGACTGTTCTCTTCACCTCTTATTATTCTCTATTACTTTCTTACAATTTAAAAAAAAAGTAATCCTAAAATCAAAGTTGTTGGAGGAAATTAAGCAGTACCACTCAACAAAAGCAAGAGCCAAAGCAAGAAAACTGTTAGTTACCATGTAACACGCAACTGTGAGAAAGAGTTTCAACTCTCACTTATGAATCAGATCTTCAAAGCTTTTCAGTATCTAAAAATACAGCACATCCTTCTCTCACATTTTTATCCCTGTGGTACAAAAATTAAAAAAAGCAAATTAGAGACACACCCCCAAACTGTAAACTGACTTTATTTTCCATCCCTCTTCCTCTTTTACAAGCCAAATGGTGTTCCTACAAAACCAACTTCCCACACAGCATGGAACACCAATGCAGGTCTAGCCTATTCTCTGATGAGCCCCAGCTGCGGAGGATGGAAATCTTGCATGCTGCAGAACATATGGGGTACCAAGTTTTAACAGCCTGATACTGAAACACTGGGTTCAGGAAGTTTTTACACATCCTATTAATTATAATAATATCAGTGAGGCTTACCCAGCAAACAAGCCAAAGCAGCTGAGCTCTGCAAGAAGTTTTTCAAAGGTATAATGGAGTTAACCAAAGGGCATTAGTAAGTACTGAAGGAAAAGGGGGGAGGGGGGAAGATGATAAAAACAGGCAATCGGCTACAAAACATGAGATGAGACTTGAAGGCTACTATTCCCTCTTTCAAGCATAAGATTGATTTTCTACTGCATCCCTAAGCAAATTACTTGAATCTTTAGCCTTACAGAAATCGGGTTCCACTTTAACTTTTTCCTGATACATCTGACATTTCAGCTGACACAAAGCACCTTGAATTGTACAACGATTTTGGTAAAAATGCGACGGTTTCTTGTACTACCACTGTATTTTATGCAGTTTCTCCACTTTGCAGTATACCTCTAGTTAGGTAGAAGTTTTAGGACCCTCCTTTGATGAAATACTCCTTTCCTAGAATCATCCCCTACACTGTTAGGATCCACTTTAAACAAGCACGAGAGGAAAGAAAACTGAAAAAGTACAAGCAAGCAAAAGCAAACAGAAAAATTTCAGAGCTACGCTCCTCAGAATTATCAGTGCTCTTGAAAACTTCCAAAAGCGAAGATTAGAAAGGATTACAGCAGAGGAAGGTTTCTTTGACCCATATTCTGGCTTCCAGAACTAAGTATCTCACAGCACGATTACAAGGGCACGCTCGCTTAGCACCTCAGCCCTGACGAGCCATTGCCACCGTACAGGGCATCACGTGTCTTGCCACAGCTCTCGTCCAAAAGCCCTGTCCTGGCCATCCAGGAGGGCTACAGCTACAGCTCTAATTCTCTAGTTTTTTCCAAGACCTATAGATTTTTACAGCTGAACATGAAATGAGTCAAAGTACTTTGGAGAGCTAGAAGCCAGTTAAGCTGTCTGCATAGATATAACCTTTGTATTTTCTCTGACAGTTCAATAGCAAAGAAAATGCAACGTAATCCCAGAAGTTCAACAATCATAACTGGTCTCCTTAAAAAAGAGAAGAACAGAAGTTGCCCTCTCCTCTTCATCCTTTCATTATCAGCAGGATTATATTTCTTTCTTCCTGTTTTTTGGTTTGGGTTTTTTTTTTTTTAATTTGAACATATGTTCCATCCGGCCTGTCTTAAGATTTCAGAACTCTTCTGTCCGCCCACTATGTATGTATGTGAAAATTAGTATGCTGCCAACCCCAGGAGGTAGATTATGTGTTTTCCTTTACATGGACAAATCCATACACAGTGACAACACAGCTTTTTTGTCAACTACACAACTATTTGTGAGACAGCAGAGGAATGCGGGTTACCAGGACTCCTAGTTTCTACTTTCTAAGAGCAGCACATAGTCAAGCACTTCCAAAGACGAACCGTAACAGAATCTTCCTTTGCATCATCAGCCATGACGGGGTTCCACCCTCTACATGGAAATCATGGGCTCCTACTTGGGCCAAGTTAACCAAGTCAATTATCACTAAAAGACTAATCCCTTGTAGTGCAGACCACACTGTATCGATGTGACTTACCCAAGCATTCAGCGTGGTGTTTGTTTTCTGAAAGGCAATGCAGTAAAGCAGATGGGCCACAGGTCTCCTAGACTACATATCTGAATCATATTTTACATTTTGTATGAAGTGACTTTAGTGCCAACGTTCACCCATCCATTTTACAGGTAAGATAACAGAGTCATCTCCTTTAAAGAAAGAGAACTGAGCCTTAATGAATAGTAATTATCACAGAAGGCATACGCATTTCAACAATATTCCATGTAAGAGATAGGCCTATTATTCTTGTTTCTATTAAATCTGTCTTAAATAAAAAGATACTTGGATGAAAACAGGATGATCTTTTTCTCTTTCTAAATAAATAAAATCATATAAAAGCAAGAGCTTCCACAATGGAGTCTACAGCAGGTGCAGAAATTATGCTTCATGAAATAAATTTGCACTGCTTAGTATTTGTTTCAGTTTGCAGTCTTTTGTTATTGTTTTGAATCTTATTTATTTGTTTATTTAAATCCTTAAGCTATTAGTGGTCAAATTTAACATCCCATACAAACATACAACCATCAACAGAAGATTAAACTAAAAAAATACAATAGTCTGCACGAGATTATACTGAACTGCAAACAAAAGTGGCAAAAGCAATTAATCAACCTTAAACAAGCAAAAGCTCTAGACCAACAACAGGGCTTAAAACAAATTAAAACTTTACAAATGGTCACAGAAATGGCTTTTTTTATTTCAAGTATACTGAATTTTAAGAGACTTCAAACCATTAAAATTGCAACCCAAAGACAGAAACACTGCTTATATAGTTACTCACTATATATATTCATGTTGCTAGAAATTTTTTTTAACTTCTTTCCACCAACAACAAAAATTCAGACCTTCAATGAACTTTACAGTTGCGGAAGAAGCAATGTCTTCAATGTTATACTGCAATAATCAAACTGGTCAAGTCAAAAGTACATTTTATAACACACTGATTTGCAGTACAGCTAACAGTTGGGTTTTGTTTGGGTTTTTTTTTTTTTACTTTTGCGAAGTTTGCTAAAAATGCAATTACTGCAAGTACTGCAGATTTGCCAAGTGGAAATCAAAAAAGCATAATTTTCATTTATGCAAAAGATGTTTTGTGGGAAAGGGACAGTAGAGCTGGAAGCAGTTTGGGTACAATTATTAGCTGTTTTACACAGGCCTTACTACAAGACGCACACATATGTGAAGTAAATTTAACTTAAAGGATTTCTTTTAAAGCATTAGAAAATTCCAGGATAAATTATGAACACTTGTAATTCACTTTCTCTCAAACCTTCTACGACAAACTGAACAGTACAAACTATGATCACTGTACTCAAAATGCAGGGAAGGCTTTGCAGCAATGAAATCTAGCTGATGCACTTCAGCAATAGTAAGACTTCACTTTCCAACTATCACAGCCGTATTAAGCCTACACATACAGCGTAGGTAATATCAAAAAGACAGGTCTCTTACAGCAGGTTTTTAAGGAAACGATTCCCATTCTTTCTATAATTGAAGCAAACATGATTTGGGGGCTAATTCAACAAGAATTGTTTTCCAAATCAACATCATCAATCATTCTTTTCATCCAGGTTTTTTTTTTACTGGATACACATGGCACTTTCACCTTGAAATAACATCCAAAACTGTAACCCAAGAGGAGGAAAAGGCTTACTCAGTACCTGACTTTGACACTGCACAAGGAGAAAGACCAAGAGCTAATTTGCAGCAAAGCCCAGAGAAGCTGTTCCATCCTGTTGGCTCGATGTCCCTTCAGCTCCTCCACTAGGCTTCTGAAATCTCTGTCAAACAGGTTGGCCAAAAGAAACACTGAAGTCTGCCAACAGAAGATGATTCTCCACTAGCTTTTCACCTGCCTTTTCCATTCGCACTCCTTATTTCCCAGTAATCTCACTGAACTGGGATGTCCTGGTTGAGATATGGAAATGCACGACAAATGCTGTTGCAGACGAGGCACCAGCCATCACAGTCGGATGTGCAGGCACAGACATCTCCATCCCAACCTGCGGTCTGCAGCCACCTGCAGTCCTGCACCTCCCAGTTCCGAGGAGCAAAGCAGGCTGCCTCCGACCCCAAGCTGCAAGCTGTGGTCACTGGTGAAACAAAGGCTGTGGTCACGCTGAGAAGCAATCCAGCCCGAGCCGGTGGGTACCTGAGTTTGAGATGAGGGAAGGAAACTCACCCCAGGAGGGTCCCCTCACTACCAGCCTGCTGGAGAGACCAGGGAGAAGCAGGGAGGGAGGACAGGGACAGGTTCTGGTCTTTCCTCAGGAGATCTCTGGCACAGCACATTGAAGTCCCCAAATAAAGTGTGTGAAACACCAGAGAGACTGAATCCAACACCTCTGCCTGGTCCGACTGTGCTGCTGTATTTCTTGTCCGCCTCCATCATGACTCAAGTCCATTTTAGAGCTCAAAGAGTTACACTACAGTTATACCTTGATGCAGTATTAAGCATATTAACAGAAAACAGTGCGTTAGATGAGGAACACCCTGCGCAAAGAAACAGCCCACCGGGAAAAAACACTGACGCTTTCCCGAGGAATATGTTTTCCCATACATTTCTATCCTTAAGAGCTCAGGTTAAAAGCGCTTTCCTCGTGCAGTTAAACTATCCTTTGTGCAAAACGCTTATTTTCAGAGGTATCTGATTTCTCTCAGAAATAATTTCTGCACACACTTAAATAATTCACAAGGAAAATGCACTGTCTTCTGAGAGAATGATTACGTTTGTTTAGATCAACCAAAAAGCCAGATGTGAGCAATACTGTAATATCACCAAAAGAAATGGGCTTAGCTAATTTTTCTCATTTGGACAGTATCTCTTTCATTGGGTCGTTAGCTTCTTCATTTTTCTTCTGCGTAAGTGCCAGGGCTATCACAAACCGGTACAGAATCCAGGTAGTTAGTGAGAAACATAATAATCCCCAAACATGATAGGCAATGTAAAAAAACTGTTTCTTCTCTCCTTTGTCCACCCAGTCTTAACTTACATTGAGGAAACACTTCCAGTCCTCATCCGACGATCTCCCTTTAGAGAACCCAACTTAGTTCTCGCAATTACTGCGCCTGGAGTAGGGCTAATTTCTCAGTCTCCAAAGCCTTTCAGCAAGTGAATGGGAAGCAGTAGATAGATTAAATTAGAAGATCAGAGTTTACAGTCATTGAGCTTCAGAAAGCAATTTACTGGCATTCTCTATCTAATTATATCAACACCTCATAACCATTAATGAATTTATCTTTACTGCACTGAGATTAAGCAACTTCATCATAGAGTTCCACAAGAAGCCTATATCTGAGCCAAGAATTATACTTATCAATTTTAGGATGGCACTTTGTCTACATCATCATCATTCTCCACAATGTTAAAAGCAGTTCATTTCAACCTCATGAGCCACGACTGCTGCCCCCTTCCCCACCTACTTAAGATAAAAAATAATGTTTCTTTTTCTTAAGGCCATTCTTGGCCGCTACATCCCTACTGATGTCTTCACCCCGACAACAGTTCACTGAACATAAAAAACCCCACGTATTTTTCAGTTACAGGCCGATAGCCTGACATGCAAAACCTGCTCCCCCTCTCCAACCCATAATGCCCCCTTGAGGCAAAAGGTAAGGGAAATGAAACAGTGGGGGAAAAAGACAAAAAAAAAAAAAAAAAAAAAGCTGAACAGTGGGAAAAGAGCTTTCTGCACTAACAGGGGGAAAAGAAAATACAGATGCCAGCAAAGGCTGTCCACACTTAATGACACTCATCTGTCTCTGCTTAAGCAGACTGTTGGGTTTTTTTTTCCTGACCCCTTTTCTGGTATGAAACTCCATTGCCTTCACCACTATTTAGAGCAGTTTCAAAACGGGTGCAGGGAGGCAAGTCCTTAAATACTTTCTGTGTACACCAAATTCTACATATATACTTAGGTATCTACTAGAAAAAAAAAAGGAGGAGAAATAATTTTAACTTACAACTCTAAACAAACCTGCATTTCTATAAGGCAATCAAAAGCAGACAAACATTTGCAACTGAGGAAAATTAATCTTTAAATCTATTATAAACTAGTGATCCCTGGAGACCTCCAACAGACGTGGCCTATGCCTGTTTATCAAGAGCCAGACAAGAAAGTAAAGATTTCTGGGAGGCTTTCAATTTTGTACCTAAAATCTTGGGTTTACATTGCTCTCCTTGAAATGTAAAGAAAGAAAGAATTGTGATTTATCTATTGTATCTGATATGCTTTTTGTATTTTTGTACACATCAAAGTACAAAAACTTTCTGGAGACAGTAATTTGCACTAGGTTAATAATTACCGGTAAGAAAGATACTGGAGAACAAAACAGATTTTCTCAATATACTGTACCATCTTCTGCTAGCAGGCACACACAAAACACAATGAGAACAAATTATATTCAGACGGTACTGATGTTCAGGATTTTAATATCACTCTCCTTACTACAACTATATAAAACTCTCTGCATAAAGGTTACCTCTAACACATCTTCCAACTCTTAAACACATTAAAAAACACCCTTATTACATTGTACATTTAACCACAACACAAGAAAAGGTTAGCTCCCAATAATAACCTTATAAAGAAAGTACAGTATCAGTTAAATGGATTTTAAGTAAGGGTCCAAGATCATATTAGGCAGCAATTATAAGCTACAAATTGTACTTCATATCTTCAGCGAGAGTTAGCACAAGTCTTGCTGAGTCAAATCTCTGCTATAAAACCCCTCGCCGTGCTTTAAATGCCGCAAGCAGCTGAGCCCTGAGGGGTTAAAGCTAATGCTAAAGGTAAAGGCTTGAAGAGTTGACCAGATATCTCATGGCCATAGATCTAAGCGTGTCAGTCACGGGCAAATATACCGTACCGTGTTTGCCAGTGAAGGCCAGGAGGAACAGATCAAGTTCATCGGCTGTTGCGGAGCCTACCAGAGCAGCAGCAGGGAGAAACATCAGTTTCACTGTGCCTACAGCCATCTGAGCAGTAAAGGTGACACTGGAGGGTGACTCACTATTTCCACCCGTCAAAGGAAAGTAAACGCATTAGAAGTGTTTCTTCCAAACAACACCTCCTGACAAAGAGGCCCCCGAAGTGTCGGGAGCAAAAAGAAAACCAAAAAAGAGCCCATCCCAACCAGAAGGCCCCAAAGAAGGAGCAATCTCTTAACCACAGTCCCCCAGCTTCACAAAGCAGCCCTCCTTGCAGCCCGACCCGAAGCGTGACCTACACGCACCATGAGCCAGGGCTCGCTCTCGGGAGGCAGGGCTCACTCTCGGTAGCCAGGGCTCTCTCCTGGCAGCCAGGGCTCACTCCTGGCAGCCAGGGCTCGCTCTCGGTAGCCAGGGCTCGCTCTCGGTAGCCAGAGCTCGCTCCTGGCAGCCAGGGCCCGCTCTCGGCAGCCAGGGCTCGCTCTCGGCAGCCAGGGCTCTCTCCTGGCAGCCAGGGCTCTCTCCTGGCAGCCAGGGCTCGCTCTCGGTAGCCAGGGCTCGCTCCTGGCAGCCAGGGCTCGCTCCCGGTAGCCAGGGCTCCCAGCCTTCACCTCGCCGCCTCGCCCCCGCCTCTGGCAAGGTCCCCCCAGCCCGCGGGGCGAAGCGGGGGGACCCAGGGGACTTCCTCACCGGAGGAGGTCTCCAAGAGGAGCAGCTCGCTCCCTGCCAAGCGTGTGGCGCAAGGCTCGGGTCTGCGCCTTGTTTTGCTACCGAAGCATTCCAGGCTGTGTCAGTTTGGATTGCAACATAAATATAGTGCAACTGTAGGCTCCTTGGTTCCAATTATGGTAATATTGCAGGTGACAGTGAGAAAGATATTTTTAATCATCTGTGGTCACATTCTGCTCCCATTCATCCGGGACTTAGGTGAAGAGAAATGCAGCTGAAGGAAATTTTGTTGGTAACTGAATTTGGAGCAAAATTGCATGCCTAACAGTGACTTGAAAAAATGTTGTCGTCCCCATTCCGGTAGTAATTTAGTGGTAACAACAAAGACCCAAATGGCAGTCATTGGCTACAGAAGAGTGTTTATAAAACTATATTTAAATGACACGTAAGTACAATTAGACATTTTGATATAAGCACTACTGATTCACAAAATGTACAGGTGCCTATGTATAAGGCGGCTAACAGTTTAAGTCTAAAAGTTAGTTCTAGTTACTGAAGGCATGTACTGAAACAAAGGTTAAACTGCCACTCTAGTTAAGTCCAGGACAGTAGGTTCCACTTTTATACATAGTTGAATAATATAAATGTATTCTTCCCCTGAGTCACACAAAGATTTAAAGTACAAGTGCTCAGTCTGCAACTCGGGAGGACCAGTCAAGTATCATGTAGTTTGCTGCATCCGCCACCTTTCTCAGACCTTACAGCAACTCTCCTCTCATGTGACAACCAAATAGTAAGGGGGAGGAAGAGTCTCAAGAACTGAGTGCAAGGTCCAGCCCGTAGCCATACCCATTTCTAGAGGAATACGTAGCGAATTTACCGATGTTCACCCACTACGCCGCAATTCCGAAGCTCCCGGGAAGTGCCAGACTTGCTGCGTTCGCGCAGCAGCACTGATCCCGCAGCACACAACACCCTACGGCCGCAGCACAAGCTGTGTCACGCTTGGCTGATGAGGCTGGACACCACCAGTGTAAAACAAGTACATATGTTCATCTTCTAAGGAATGCCTTTCTCACGTGCCTCCGGATCCTCACCAATGATGTACCTGAGGTCTGCAGTCTTTAAGATCCGTTTACTGAATAAATGGAACGGAGACCTTGGAAGTATTTAAGTATTGAGAAAAAGACGCTTTGACTATGGATTTTTCGTTTTAGTGGTAACTTGCTCCGAGGCTATCAACAGTTGGTCTAAGAACCCATGTGGAAAGAAAAACTTAAAAACACCTGGATTTGGCTCAACTACACACAAGGGGTCCATCACCAGCCCCAGTCTAGGTGGTTTTGAAGAGCAGCTTAGCAGCCAGTAACTTCTCAACCTCAGAAACCAGTTTTCCACATGGAAGTACAAACACATCCAAAGCATCAACCAACCTCAGCGCCTGAGCCAAACAAACCAAGGAGCCTTCACATCAACCTCAGGAGATTTGGGATCAGGGCTGAAACTCTGGGGAGCGATTTTTCAACACAAGTTACGTGGCCATCCTTCCAAGTACGTCCTCTCCTGAAGCGTGCGACAGGTCGAGCTGCGAGAAGGACAACCGTGTGCCACAGGAGCTGGGAAGCTCAGCCTGAGCAAGGGGTCCTGCCGGGCGGCCGGCTGCCGCCGACGGATCAAGCTGCTCCATCGCTCGCCACTCCAGCCCCCACTGCCAGTACAAGGCCCCCCAAACCCTACAGCCACCCCAGGGACCAACCAGCTGCTGGGGCACGGCAAGGCACCAATGCCGCAAGCCACGCTCAGCCTGGAAACAAGTTCAAGCCTGGTCTGGAAGCACCCTCCCCACGTTTTTTCAAGGAAGATTTTGGACGGGCAGGTTTTCCCATCACGACCCTTTAAATACCTTCTGTACGCTGGGAAAGCCACCCTCCAGCACCATCAGTTCCTGCCCCGGAGAATCCCACTCCTTGAGCAGGTTCACTGTGTTAGCAAAGGACTGAACGTTTTTGGTTTTACCGACTGCACTCTTCTTTAGGATGTTCTCTGCCCCGTAACCCAAGATGCAGTAAATCCACCCGATACATTCATTTTCCTCCTGAGGGCCGTAGCCTCCTTCCCAGAGAGCCGCGGATGGAAGAGATGCACGGAAGCGCGGCCACGCGTGCAGGCGCAGGCACGGACACACGCTGCCCCCAAAGCTGCTCCGCGCCGCAGGAGAAACATCTGAGCAGTCGTCAACTACCCCACCTCACAGTGTCCCGC